>JAPXFY010000018.1:37144315-37149315 GCA_030674185.1 Monoplex corrugatus | reverse complement strand
TCGGTCGGGGAGTTTAAAAAGCGGCGAAAGGAGAGGGATGGGCTCGCCTTCATAATGCCGTGCCTAGACACGGTGAATCTTTAACAGTTCACCGCCCCTACGGCCATATTGACCAGGGACCTTTAACCTTTTTAACCTTTTTGATGTATGTTTGTTCTTTTATTTAACATCTTGTACATGAGTGATATTAAATGAAGAAAAGGTGTAAGCGCGGAGGATAAAGTGTGTAGTGGGGGGGGGGGTAAGCAGATGGAAGACAAAGTAAGAGACAGACAATTTGTAAATGGAAGAGGCAAGGTCTGAATTAAGAAAAGAGACAATGCGTGAGTAGAGAAATGGAACTAAGACTTAACACTAATAGTAATAATGTGAAGGAAAATTGACACTAAAAAAACAAACTTCCATCACCTTAAACAAATGCATTCACAGGACTGTGAACCAACGATTCTGAAATGTCAACTAACACAAAATTTGATCCGATGTTACCTCTTTAAAATGCGTTTCGAGATAGTTTTCTACATGTAGTGTAAACGTCTTTGATAAAAAAAAAAAAAGAAAAAAAAAGAAAAAGAAAAAAAGAAAATAACGTAGCATTTTGTTGTAAAACAAATAGTGATACGGTGTGAATTGTCCACATAGATGTATGTGTGCACGTGTGTATTTATGTATGCATGCACGCTTGTATTATGTATGCATGCATGTATGTATGTATATGTATGTATGTATGTATGTATGTATGCCTATGTGTGTATGTATGTATATATGTATTCTATATAGTACGAGGATGCATTCAACATGTATGTATGTACACATTTATGTATATATGTATGAATGGTTGTATACTGTATGTATGTATGTATGTTATGTATGTATGTATGTATGTATGTATGCTTTTGCTGTTGTCGTTGTTGTTGCTGTTGTTGTTGCTGTTGTTGTTGCTGTTATTGTTGCTGTCGTTGATGATGTTGCTGCTGCTGTTGTTGTTGCTGCTGCTGTTGTTGTTGCTGTTGCTGTTGTATTATTGCTGCTGTTGTTGATGTTGTTGATGATGATATTGCTCCTGTTGTTGATTATGCTGCTGTTGTTGCTGTTGTTGCTGCTGCTGCTGCTACTGCTGCTACTGCTGCTTCTGTTGTTGTTGTTGTTTCGTTTCAATTTCAACAGACGAGGGACAGGCGAAAGCAGAACCTAAGGCAGCGGGACCCCTTTTGATCCTGTATCTTTAGATGTAAAAGTTCTTCCACGTTTAGTTTTGCATCCCACATGAAGACTTATATTACATATCATCATCATCATCATCATCAGGTGCCCTGCCGCATGGCGTTGGCGACCATGGACTTCCAACCATCTCTATCTCTCGTTGCCCCCAGCATCTCCCTTACCCTCCTCATCCCCAGCCACTCTGCAAGTCCGTCCAGCATTCTCTCCCTGGGTCTGACTGATGCTCTCTTTCCCTCCAGCTTTCCCGTTGTGACCAGGTGCTCCAAATCCCCCTTCCTCATAAAATGGCCTATAAATGTTGCTTGTCTTTTCCTAATCTTCCTTATGAGTGATCTACTTGTGTCTGCCTCCATCAAGACTGTATTACATAGAGTATGCTAATTCATTCGTCGATTCGATGAGGCACTCCACCATCATCATATGTTTTTTACAGATATTTGTATGAATGAAAACGGTTTGTTGTACGTTGAAACCTAACTCTTCTGACACAATTGTAAACGTGCTTCACTAATGGTATCTATCTATCTGTCTGTCTGTACGTCTCTCTGTCTGTCTGTCTATCGAGCCATCTATCTGTCTATCTCTATGTTTATCTATCTATGTTTATCTATCTATCTCTATGTCTATCTATATTTGTCTGTTTGGCTATCTATCTCTATATCTACCTATCTATCTTTCTTTCTATCTATTTATCCATCTATCTATCTATCTATGTTTATCTATCTCTATGTCTGTCTATATATATATATATATATATATATATAAATATATATCATTCTCTATGTCTATCTATCTATCTATCTATTATCTATCTATCTACCTACCTATCTAGCTATCTTTCTATCTGTCTGTCTGTTTGTCTGGTTGGCTGGCTGGTGCGGCTCACTCTCTATGTATGTATGTTATGTATCCATCTATATATATATATATATATATATATATATCTATATATATATATATATATGTGTGTGTGTGTGTGTGTGTGTGTTATGTATATATATATATATATATACATTGTGTGTGTGTGTGAGTGTGTGTGTGATGTGTGTGTGAGTGTGTGTGTGTGTGTTATGTGTATGTGAATGTGTATATATATACATATACATATATATATATATATATCATTTTTGCACATACATTCATACATGCATACATACTACATACATACATACATACATACATACATACATACATACATACATGCATACATACATACATACATACATACATACATACATCATACATACATACATACATACATACATACATACATACATACATACATACATACGTACATCCACACTTTCGTACATACATACATGCATGCATGCATCCATCCATCCATCCATCCATCCATCCATCCATCCATCCATACATACATACATACATACATTCTTATTCTTTAAACCCAGCCGACTGCACACAGGCCACAGCAGGGCTACAACCATATTAAAACGTACCAAACATCTGGTTGGGGAAAAAAAAAAGCTGAAAAAGAAAATTAACTACACATATCAATGCATGCCAGCACAAAATCTACGGACAGGCTCCTGGCATTGATCATTCCATCTTATTCATCACCTGAGGATTTGAAAAAAAAAACCCTGAATCCACAATGAAATGTAACCGAATATAGACACTGTAGTATGCATTACAAAATGGCCTACAGTACCTAAAATTGTTCCTGCAGAGCACATGTCCTTAGAGCCAAGCATGCAATCAATACATATTGTGACCTCCCACCACGAAATCAGTCATAACTCGCAGTCAGTTGAACAGCACTAGGAGCTGAAAAGGTGACTGAGGGTCTGTCTGGGGTGTTTTTGACTTTTCTCAAAATTGATTTCTGTAGACTATAATCTATCCCTCACAGAATTTTTTTTTCTTGATAAAATATTATTAATCAATTTAAATCGGCATTGTAATGCACTGATCGCAGCACAAAGAAGGCAGCTTCATACCAAAAGTACCTATTTTTGCCTCTTATTATGAACCGTAACCTGTACAGTACCTGCACATGTAATATACTGATGGAAAGCTCTTTGGTGCACCTTTCAGATAATGACAGCGAAAATTACAAACAAACTGGGTCAAAGCCACCAAATAAAGAAATTTAAGGAAAATGTGTAGGAGAGCACACAAAAACTTTGGAGGCCGTTTTCTCAAAATGGCCGTCATACAACTTAATGACTTTAAACATACATAACTTCTACATTTTTTTTAAGTACAAGCTTTATTCAAGTACCAAAATAATCAGCAGAATGTACACTTTCCAGTGATATGTATATCTCAAAATGCCCAAAATGCTAGTTAAGACTGATTTTGTGGTGGGACGTCACATATACCCAAAGTATCAGTCCCAGGAGAAAGTATGTAAGGCTTTACAGAACACATACAGGTAAATGGACCAGCAAGACATGATAAGAAGTGACAATAAGAAGAGATGACAGACGTATAGATAGATAGGTAGGTAGATAGATAGATAGATAGATAGATAGATAGATAAACGATGGATACATTACATACATACATACATACATACATAGTAGATACATATATAGATCTATACATACATAGTGATAGATAAACAGATAGATAGATAGATTGGTTGGTACGTAGGTAGGTAGATAGGTAGATAGATATATAGATACATACATAGATAGATAGACAAAGACAGATAGATACATTACACACACACACACACACACACACACACCACACACACATTATATATATATATATATATATATATATTATACATATACATGTATATATAGGCCTATATATATACATACATGTACATATATATATTTTATATATATATATATTATATATATACACAAATACATATACACATATACATAAAGATACGTATATATGTTTTCTTTGAAATTAATACAGAAGTTTGAGGAATGGACAGATCAATAATTATCAAAGAAAATAATTATACAAACCTACGTATAGACAGGCCTACAAGTCAAACAAGTAAACACCAGACTTCAGACAGGAAATCCGACTTTGAATCCACCCTGGGTAGGCCCACACCCTGCCTGGTGGGGGAATAGGGTGGCGATTTTCACCAGGTGCCAGATCAACCAGTGCACCGACCTGCCGATGCCTAAACTTCCATATCACAAATTCCTCTGAAAATTCCTGTGAGTCACGTAAATTGTCTGCTGGCTTATGGAAACAGGCAAAACACGCAGTATACACATCCACCAATGATGGGAGAGCACGCAGACAACGAAGCAAAATGCCAACTGCACAATGTGGTCAAAACGACACATGCATAACACGCTCTCTGAAACTGGGACACCAGAACGCTATTGAAAACGAAAATAAAGACAAAATCTCTTCTGAATAATAATAATTAAAAAAAACCAAAAAAAAAACCACACACACACACACACACGTCAACTTTCACGTTGAAGCTGTAAGATTCTTCGACACTCTCGGATCACCACTTGCAGAAACGAATAACACCAATCCCCAATGTCGGCCTGTGTTAGGTGACTTTCTTTGTCGTTCTTTCAATGTAAACTTTCTCTCTCACTCACGGAAGGAGAACAGCCACGACAAACACAAAGCGTAATGGGCTACACTCTCGCCTTCGCGTGTCAAATCAAGTAGCGAAAGGACAGAGGGCGGAGTTTTTTGTCGTTGTTTTTTTTAAAGAGACCTCCCCCTCCCTCTGTCTGTGTGAGTGTGTGAGTGTGTGTGTGTGTGTCTGTGTGTGTGCGCGTGCGTGTGTGTTTTATGCATCTGTATAGATGTCTTTG
>JAPXFY010000018.1:37034315-37121815 GCA_030674185.1 Monoplex corrugatus | reverse complement strand
GATCGCCAACGCCATGTGACAGGGCACATATGATGATGATGATGTCATTACATTAGTATTGTTGTTGATATCACAGGTGTTCTGGATGATTGATGGCAGTGACCAGAGCTACCCTTTTTCGTCTGTTGACTTTTTGATCTAGCATTCAAACATTTTGTAAAGTTTGCTACTGTACATTACTGTGTCGAGGGGTTTTGTCATGGTCTGTACGTGGAGAATGTGTGTGTATTTAATTGTATTGTTGATACGTTTGTTGATGGTGCTGTCGCTATTGAAGTTGTTGTTGTTGTTGTTGTTGTTGTTGTTGTTGTTGTTGTTGTTGTTGTTGTTGTTGACACTGCAGATGTTCAGTCCAGACGATTTACGTCGTTGATCAGACATATCCCTTTTCTGTTATACATTTGATTGTTGAAGTTATTTCCTGTCCATGTGTTTCATCATAATCTCGTTATTCATGAAAACACGATCATGATGTTGTTGCATGTTTGCAATATAGAAATGTTTATTCGAGATAATTTCACAACACGTGGTGTTCTGTTTTATATTTTGTGTAGACTTTGGCATTGTTTACTTTGTGTACTTTATGTTGTGGAGGATTTCTTTTCATTGTGATTTAACTATTAATGATATTGTCAGTGTTGAATGTTGCAGATTGTGTCAGCTGTTGTTTGTGAAGCATTTCATTCCTTAAGTTGCTTCCTGCAATTTATTTAAAACAAGTGTGACTGCCCGCGTTCAAGCAAACAGGAACCAGAAAAAAACACGAAAGAAGAATACGAACGCGTATTTAATATAACAAACAAGACAGGCGCAAATTTTCAGCCAACTGGCCTTTGTCAAGTGTAAGATTACAAACAAACAAACACTAGATACAAAACATTTTGAGAAAAAGACTGAAAGTTGGCGTATAAATAGTAATGTTGTCACAAAGGTATGATGGAGCAAACTGGTGAATGGATTTGTAATACCGTGTGTCCAGTTTATGTTCAAACCAGGCAAGAAGTGCAGAAAGCGAAGGTGGGGGACTGACATGATCAAACTCTTTCTTTCTGAGGACAAAACGAGCAGCTAAGTTGTGTACGCGTTGCAGACAGAGGAGAGAAGAAGCTTGTAGAGCAGAAAGGAGACGACAGTAATCAAGACGAGACAAACTTAAGAGATGTCACAAGCTTAGATGCAGCCTCAGTTCAAAGATATCTTCGAATGCAACCAATGCTAGGGCCTGCCCCAATCACCCTTTGTACCTCACCCATAGCCAACATAAATGCAGCAGCTGGGTGCATCTGAGATAAGGCAAGTGATATTTTCAGGGGTGGTGCTATTCTGAAGCTGTGAGTCATCTGCGTGAAAATGGTGTTTCACGTAATGCTGGTTGATAGTGTTGGTTAGGGGTGAGGTATAAGGGGTGAATAGGACAGGCCCTAGCACAGAACCCTGATGAACTCTGCAAGAAAGCCTGACAGGCTCGGACTGACTTCTGTTGATGACAAATGACTGAAAGCGATCAGAGAAATAAAAGGAGAACCAAGAAAGAGCGGTACCATGAATTCCAAAAGATTGCTCAAGACGAGAGAGAAGGATGGAGTGGTCAATGACAAAGAAGCTGCGTCGAGAAAGACAAAGAAAACATGTCAACCATGTCCAAGATAACAAAGGAAACACAAACGACACAGTGTCCATGACGAATAACTGTGTATAAACGACAACAAAATGTGCCCATGACGACAAACTGTGTCCATGACGACAAACTGTGTCCATGACGACAAACTGTGTCCATGACGACAAACTGTGTCATGGTGACAAACTGTGTCCATGATGACAAACTGTGTCCATGATGACAAACTGTGTCCATTATGACAAACTGTGTCTATGATGACAAAACTGTGTCCATGATGACAAACTGTGTCCATTATGACAAACTGTGTCCCTTATGACAAACTGTGTTATGATGACAAACTGTGTTATGATGACAAACTGTGTCTATGATGACAAACTGTGTCTATGATGACAAACTGTGTCCATTATGACAAACTGTGTCCATTATGACAAACTGTGTCCATTATGACAAACTGTGTCCATGATGACAAACTGTGTCCATGACGACAAACTGTGTCCATGATGACAAACTGTGTCTATGATGACAAACTGTGTCCATTATGACAAACTGTGTCCATGATGACAAACTGTGTCCATGATGACAAACTGTGTCCATTATGACAAACTGTGTCCATTATGACAAACTGTGTCCATTATGACAAACTGTGTTATGATGACAAACTGTGTCCATTATGACAAACTGTGTCCATTATGACAAACTGTGTCCATTATGACAAACTGTGTCCATTATGACAAACTGTGTTATGATGACAAACTGTGTCCATTATGACAAACTGTGTCCATTATGACAAACTGTGTCCATTATGACAAACTGTGTCTATGATGACAAACTGTGTCCATTATGACAAACTGTGTTATGATGACAAACTGTGTCCATTATGACAAACTGTGTTATGATGACAAACTGTGTTATGATGACAAACTGTGTCCATTATGACAAACTGTGTTATGATGACAAACTGTGTCCATTATGACAAACTGTGTTATGATGACAAACTGTGTTATGATGACAAACTGTGTCCATTATGACAAACTGTGTCCATTATGACAAACTGTGTCCATGATGACAAACTGTGTCCATTATGACAAACTGTGTCCATTATGACAAACTGTGTTATGATGACAGACTGTGTTATGATGACAAACTGTGTCCATGATGACAAACTGTGTCCATTATGACAAACTGTGTCCATTATGACAAACTGTGTTATGATGACAAACTGTGTCCATGATGACAAACTGTGTCCATGATGACAAACTGTGTCCATTATGACAAACTGTGTTATGATGACAAACTGTATCCATGATGACAAACTGTGTCCATGATGACAAACTGTGTCCATTATGACAAACTGTGTCCATTATGACAAACTGTGTCCATTATGACAAACTGTGTTATGATGACAAACTGTGTCCATGATGACAAACTGTGTCCATGATGACAAACTGTGTCCATGATGACAAACTGTGTCCATTATGACAAACTGTGTCTATGATGACAAACTATGTCCATGATGACAAACTGTGTCATGGTGACAAACTGTGTCCATGATGACAAACTGTGTCCATGACGACAAACTGTGTCCATGATGACAAACTGTCCCTGATGACAAACTGTGTCCATGATGACAAACTGTGTTATGATGACAAACTGTGTCATGATGACAAACTGTGTCATGATGACAAACTGTGTTATGATGACAAACTGTGTCATGGTGACAAACTGTGTCATGATGACAAACTGTGTTATGATGACAAACTGTGTCATGGTGACAAACTGTGTCCATGACGACAAACTGTGTTATGATGACAAACTGTGTTATGATGACAAACTGTGTCTATGATGACAAACTGTGTCCATTATGACAAACTGTGTTATGATGACAAACTATGTCCATGACGACAAACTGTGTCCATGATGACAAACTGTGTTATGATGACAAACTGTGTCATGATGACAAACTGTGTCATGATGACAAACTGTGTTATGATGACAAACTGTGTCATGATGACAAACTTTGTCATGATGACAAACTGTGTTATGATGACAAACTGTGTCATGGTGACAAACTGTGTCCATGACGACAAACTGTGTTATGATGACAAACTGTGTTATGATGACAAACTGTGTCTATGATGACAAACTGTGTTATGATGACAAACTGTGTCCATGACGACAAACTGTGTCCATGATGACAAACTGTGTCCATGACGACAAACTGTGTCCATGATGACAAACTGTGTCCATGATGACAAACTGTGTCCATGATGACAAACTGTGTCTATGATAACAAACTGTGTCTATGATGACAAACTGTGTCCATGATGACATACTGTGTCCACGACGACAAACTGTGTCATGAAAACAAATTGTGCCCATGCTGCCAAAGAACATGTGTCTATGATGAGAATGTGTGTCCATGACGACAAATTGTGCACATGCCGCCAAAAAACATGTGTTTATGATGTGAATGTGCGTCCGTGATGACAAATTGTGTCCACGAAGACAAATCGTTTCCATGACGACAAATTTTGTCCACGAAGACAAATTGTGCCCATGCCGCCAAAGAATATGTGTCTATGATCACGGCGCACAAATCCGTGATACTTGGGTTGGCCGTAGTTCTGGTTCTGCCCTGCCGGCTATAAATACAGTTTTTATAGTGTCAGACTGAATTTACTCATGTCGTAGAGTATGGCGTCTATTGTTTGTAATCTGGCCATATACACCTAAATAGGACTGATCAGAATACATATCATAAATGTGTTACATGTTTAATGTTGATGCTTGCTGCGGTCAATTTCTTTGATCTGATTTGTTATGATTGTCAGAGTATTTCGTTTATGGATCCGGACACTTACCCCACTTTTCTTTGTTCATTTATTTTTGCTGTTAAGCCCATGTTCCCCCTTAAGTAAGAGACTGAACTTTTTCAGATTAAATATCATACTATGTGAATCGTGAATCTCTGTGTTTGTCCGTGTGTGTGTGTGTTTTGCGTGTGTGTGTGTGTGTGAGTGTGTGTGTGTGTGTGCGCGCGTGTGTATGTGTGTGTGCGTGCGTGTGTGTGTGTGTGTGTGTGTGTGTGTGTGTGTGTGCGTGTGTGCGCGCGCGCGTGCCTGTGCGCGTGGTGTGTGTGTGTGTATGCGGAAGAGAGAGCCAAACTTTACACACACACACACACACACACACACACACACACACACACACACACACACGCGCGCGCGCGCGCGCGCGCGCACACACACACACACAAAGACACACATATGCATGCACGCGCGCGCACGCACAAACACACACACACGCACACACACTCACCACACACACCCTAATAATGGGTCATCGGAGATTTCTTTAAAAAAAATATTTAAACGATACAGCCTGGCTCTCTCCTCTGTCCGTCATTCATTTACACAGAGTAAGCAACAGACTGCTGAGCGCTGGTACGAGTAGGTCCCCACATGTCGGCCACTCGCAGCCAGCAGTGGGGCCATTTCGCCTCAACGCTCGCAGACAGGTATCTTAGATGTCTGTGGTATATACTCGCGCGTTCTGCGCGCTTGCGCACACGCACACGCACTCACACACACACACACACACACACACACACACACACACACACACACACACACACACACACACACACACACACACAAACACAGAGTTGATTTATACATATAATATGGCCTGGATTTAACATGCATTTGAACACACACACGCATGCACAGAGAGACAGAGAGAGAGAGAATATCAAATCAAAACACGCATATCACACACACACACGCACACACACACACACACATCTGATTCACATAATATGGTATGCATGTAACATGCATTTAACACACACACACGCACACACACACACACATTAAACATCTCCCTGAAAACTATCTTATTTTCCTACACAAAATTTTGCAGAAATGCTGGGTTAGCGGAACTGTACCACAAATCTGGCAAAAGTCTATAGTTATACCGATATTAAAAGCAGGAAAATCGAAAACTGATAAAAACAGTTACAGACCCATTGTTTGACGTCCCACACGAGCAAACTAATGGAAAGATTGATCTTAAACAGACTTTTACACTACTGTGATAAAAATAACGTTATTCCGGTAAACCAGGCTGGTTTTAGAAAAGGGAGATCCGCAGTTGAACACCTGGTTAAACTTACGACTCAGATCAAACAACAGTTTGCCCGCAGAAAAAGTGTTTTAGCTACTTTCTTTGATGTAAAAAAAGCTTACGATCAAGTTTGGCATAAACGTTTATTGTTCAAGCTAAAATCTGTTGGTTTATCTGGCAATATGTACAATTACATTAAATCTTTTTTAGCTAATAGAACAATACAAGCTAGAGTGGGAGCTAGTTATTCTACTTCACGGCGCCTCGACATGGGGATTCCACAAGGTTCAGTGATAGCACCTATTTTATTTAATATCCTTATACAGGATCTTCCTAAAGCTTTTTCAAATCGTGTTGTTTTAGTACAGTATGCTGATGATATATGCACTTGGATGAATATCACTTTAAAAAAGACAACTCCACAGAGAACACGGAATTACATCAGGAAATTGTATCAAATTGATCTTGATAATCTTGGAAACTATATGTTAGAAAATGGTCTGTCGTTGTCGGCAGAAAAGACTAACATGATGCTGTTTGATCCTGGTGGTAACTCAAATAACTTGCCTACTTTCAAATTGCTTGGTGAAGTGTTAAATTACAAACAGGTCGTAAAATTTCTGGGAGTTCACATCACTTCGAAATTAAGCTGGAATGTTCATTTTGATTATATTTTAACAAAAGCACGAAAAACCTTAAATTTTCTAAAGATAATAAGCAAATTACCCTGGGGAATGGATACAAATATACTGATTCATCTGTCAACAGCGCTGGTCAGGTCTAAATTATCTTACGCGCAAGAAGTTTTTTTCAATGCACCTAAATATTTACTAAAAAAGATTCAGAACTTGGACTGCAAAAGTCTTAAAATTGCGCTAGGTGTACCAACTCATGCTTCTACTCTGGAAACGTACAAAGTTGCTGGAATTCTACCTCTAAACAACCATCGTGAGCTAGCTACAGCAAAGTTTGCAATTAGAACTACTTCACAAGCGAATAATTTTGTGAGCAAAGAAATTAAAATCAGGTCTGATATTGACTTTCCAAAACGAGCAAAAAACATTTCATCACAAATTACAACCGCAACTTACATATCTGATCTGATCAAACAATCCAGCATAACTATGGATGAAATAGCCGAAAAACCAATGTTAACGCCTATCCCTACATGGGAAATGCTAAAGGCCACGTTTGATCTCGATTATGCAGACGTTAAAAAAGATGATAATGTCAACATTACGCTATCCACAGCTTGTGAACACATCGATGAAAAGTACCGTACCCACCTCCACATTTTTACTGATGGGTCAGTCTTACCAAATCAGAGCGCTGGAGCAGCGTTTTATGTTCCAAAATTTAACATTAAAAAGTCCTTTTTCATTGGGGCAAATGTATCTATATATACAGCAGAATTGGTCGCTGTTGTTCAAGCGTTGCATTATTTAATAAGCCTTCGGCCTGTGCCTTTCAAAGTAGTTCTGTTTGTTGATTCAAAATCTGTATTATATGCCTTTCGGTCTTTTGATACAGACACAAGACCTGATTTAATAATTGAGGCAAATCATCTAATACACTGTTTAAAGATAAATGGCTCGGAAATCAATTTATGCTGGGTGCCTTCTCATGTTGGTCTTCGTGGCAACAACGTAGTTGACAGAGCAGCTAAATCCGGTGTACTCCGTTTTGAAAATTCCATAGAATTACATGTTAACACCTAGGTAAAAGAAGCTTACAACTCGCTAGAATTAGCATCATGGATTCGATTTCATGAACATTTAAATGAAAAATTTGTGTCTCAAAAAAGAATCAAACTTTCAGTTCAAAATATCTAAAAAAAAATGCAGTATTCTTCGATATATCATTTGAGATTAATTGTTACCACATATTTTCGTATTCAACTGAACGCTTTGAAAACAAAATATTGTAAAAACGTTTTATGTATTTGCGGTGAACAATTCACATTGTATCACTGTTTGTTTTACTGCAGAAAACTTCGTTATTTTTTACCAAAGATGTTTACACAAGGAAACTATCTTGAAAAGCATTTTAAAGAAGTGATATCAGATCAAGTTCTGTTAGTTAAAATTTCAGAATCATTGGTTCACAGTCCTGTTAATGCGTTACTTTAAGGTTATTATTTTAATTATCATTATCTTATTTTGTTTTGTTTTGCTTTTTATGACGATTTTTCTTTTACATTTGATGTTAGCGTTGTTCTAGTTTCATTTCTCTGATCATCCATATCATTTTTCTAAAGACCTTGCCGGTTCCTTTTAATTTTTTTTCCGTCTCTTACTCTGTTCCCTTCTTTCCCCTCCTCCCTCCCCCCCCCCAAAAAAAAAATCATCCTCCATGCCATTTATAGTGAAAAGACGTTAAATCAAGGAACGAACACACACACACACACTCACCTCTCTCTCTCTTTCTCTTGCTTTACATACTGTTATAATTATGATGTGGTGCATGTGACATGCATTTTGAGAATACATGCTTGAAAAATCTCTCTCTCACATTACATGTACATAGTGTTATATGATGTGCATGTACCATGCATTTTGAAAATACATGCTTGAAAACACACACACACACACACACACACACACACACACACACACACACACACACACACACACACACACACACACACTCACACACACACTCACACACACACACACACACACACACACACTCTCTCTCTCTCTCTCTCTCTCTCTCTCTCTCTCTCTCTCTCTCTTGCTTTACATACTGTTAAATGATGTGCGTATAAAATGCATTATGAGAATACATGCTTGAAAACACACACACACTCTCTCTCTTTCTCTCTTGGTCTCTGTCTCTCTTACATTACATGTACATACTGTAGTGTTATATGATGTGCATGTACCGGCCACCGTGCATTTTGAAAATACATGCTTGAAAACACACACACACACACACACACACACACACACACACACACACACACACACACACACACACACACACACACACACATCTGCATGCATGTACAAGCACAGACACACAGTCACACAATCCACAAGCAAGTTATCACTCACAAAACAAGTGTATACTCACAGGTATTGGTCAGAAAATGTTCCACACTCCAAGAAACCACACATTATGGAGGATACTGTGTACACGGCGCACAAATCCGAGATTCTTTAGTTGGCCCCACAGACATCTAAGATCGTTCTGCCCTGCTGGTTATCAATAGCGTGTACTTTTCCCCTTCAGTTGACGCACTTTTTGGTTCTGCCCTACTGGTTATCAATAGCGTGCACTTTTCCCCTTCCCTTCCTCTCTCCACACCGCTTTCAGCTAATCATAGCGAGGCACAGGCGCACATAGAAGTACTCGTTTAGACCTACAGATTGACCTAGATTCCAGTACTTGGTGCTGATCTCAATCATTTTCTACATTCAGTCCCTCTAAAAATCTTGAAAGAACGCAGCAGTCACACACACACACACACACACACACACACACACACACACACACACACACACACACACACACACACATACACACACACACACACACACACACACACAATGCATGCAATAGTGGGAGGGGAGAGAGAGAGAGAGAGAGAGAGAGAGAGAGAGAGAGAGAGAGAGAGAGAGATATGCGTTCCTCGTGCGAATACACACACACACACACAGACACGCACACACACAGACACGCACACACACACACACACACGCACACACACATACACACACACAGACACGCACACACACACACACGCACACACACATACACACATGCACACACACACACACAGACACGCACACACACACACACGCACACACACATACACACACACATACACACATGCACACACACGCGCGCGCGCGCGCACATACACACACACACACACACACACACAAGTGCAGCGCGCCCATGCACATGGCCTAGTTCACCCACAGCCGGTGGCGTGCTTCGGCCGGGTAACAGCTAACACCCGATTTTAGCCAAATTCACGCCTCCAGAAAAGAGTGAAAACAGAGAACGAACTGCGATTTTTAGAAATTTGAGAAAGTTAAAGCACTGAAGATCACGAATCTGACCATGCCAAAATGGACAAAAACATGTGAAGATTGTAACTTGCACTATACTTACGCCACTACTACGAAAATAATCTCACTTTATACTGAACAAACAACAACCACCTGGAGATATGAGTCAATCATCACATTAGTAATTTCTACTAAAACTCAAAGACAAGGTGATGCATCAAAGTAATGATCACTTCTTCAGAACAATGAGTATTCACAGCACTGAATGCATCCAGGTAAAGTGATGAAAAAATTCTCGATCATTACACAAATTCACAAAACATACAGAAAACCGCACTCAGATTCCTTCTTTGTCAGTATTGCTGTAGCACAAGACGCGCTTCAGAGATGGATTTTGGTCAAACCTGCCTGGCTAAAAATACCACTGTACTTCCAAGCGATGCTGGCTGACAGAAAGGTACCAACTAAAGGATGTCAGAATGGCTGGGAAAATGCAGCCGTGTGATGAGCATGTGTGTCCACGAAGACAAAATGTGTCTGTGACGACAAACTGTGTCCATGACGACATAGAAACTGTGTCCGTGATGACAAAGAAAATATGTCCTTGACGGGAAAATATGTCCATGACAACACAGAAACTGTGTCTATGATGACAAATTGTGTCTATGACGACATAGAAACTGTGTCTATGACGATATAGAAACTGCGTCTATGACGTCAAACTGTGTCCATGATGACAAACGATATCTATGACGACAAACTGTCTATGACGATAAAGAAACTGTGTCTATGACAACATAGAAACTATCTATGACGACAAACTGTGTGCACGACGACAAACTGTATCTATGATGACAAACTGTGTCCCTGACGACAAATCGTGTCCATGGCGACATAGAAACTGTGTCCATGATAACAAAAAACTATGTCCATGACCGAAAAATGTGTCTATGACGACAAACTGTGTCCATGACCGAAAAATGTGTCTATGACGACAAACTGTGTCCATGACGACATAGAAACTGTGTCCATGATGATAAAGAAACCATGTCCATGACGGGAAAATGTGCCTATGACGACAAACTTTATGTTCATGACGATAAAGAAACTGTGTCTATGACGACATAGAAACTGTGTCTATGACGACATAGAAACTTTGTCTATGACGACAAACTGTGTCCATGATGACAAAATGTGTCCATGACGACATAGAAACTGTGTTCATGATGACAAAGAAACTATGTCCATGACGGGAAAATGTGTCTATGACGACATAGAAACTGTGCCTATGACGACAAACTGTGTCCATGACGACATAGAAACTGTGTCCATGATGACAAACTGTGTCTATGACGACATACAAACTGTGTCTATGACGACAAACTGTATCTATGACGACATACAAACTATGTCTATGATGACAAACTATGTCCATGATGACAAACTGTGTCTATGATGACAAACTATGTCTATGATGACAAACTGTGTCTATGATGACAAACTGTGTCTATGATGACAAACTGTGTCTATGATGACAAACTATGTCTATGATGACAAACTATGTCTATGATGACAAACTGTGTCTATGATGACAAACTATGTCTATGATGACAAACTATGTCCATGATGACAAACTGTGTCTATGATGACAAACTGTGTCTATGATGACAAACTGTGTCTGTGATGACAAACTGTGTCTATGATGACAAACTGTGTCTATGATGACAAACTATGTCCATGATGACAAACTGTGTCTATGATGACAAACTATGTCTATGATGACAAACTGTGTCTATGATGACAAACTGTGTCCATGATGACAAACTATGTCTATGATGACAAACTATGTCTGTGATGACAAACTATGTCTATGATGACAAACTGTGTCCATGATGACAAACTGTGTCTATGATGACAAACTATATCTATGATGACAAACTATGTCTATGATGACAAACTGTGTCCATGATGACAAACTGTGTCCATGATGACAAACTATATCTATGATGACAAACTATATCCATGATGACAAACTATATACATGATGACAAACTGTGTCCATGATGACAAACTGTGTCCATGATGACAAACTATGTCCATGATGACAAACTATGTCCATGATGACAAACTATGTCCATGATGACAAACTGTGTCTATGATGACAAACTATGTCTATGATGACAAACTATGTCTATGATGACAAACTATATCCATGATGACAAACTATGTCCATGATGACAAACTGTGTTCATGATGACAAACTGTGTCCATGATGACAAACTGTGTCCATGATGACAAACTGTGTCCATGATGACAAACTATGTCCATGATGACAAACTATATCCATGATGACAAACTATATACATGATGACAAACTGTGTCCATGATGACAAACTATATACATGATGACAAACTGTGTCCATGATGACAAACTATATACATGATGACAAACTGTGTCCATGATGACAAACTATATCCATGATGACAAACTATATACATGATGACAAACTGTGTCCATGATGACAAACTATATCCATGATGACAAACTATATACATGATGACAAACTGTGTCCATGATGACAAACTATATCCATGATGACAAACTATATACATGATGACAAACTGTGTCCATGATGACAAACTATATCCATGATGACAAACTATATACATGATGAACAAACTATGTCCATGATGACAAACTATATCCATGATGACAAACTATATACATGATGACAAACTGTGTCCATGATGACAAACTGTGCCCATGATGACAAACTATATCCATGATGACAAACTATGTCTATGATGACAAACTATGTCTATGATGACAAACTGTGTCTATGATGACAAACTATATACATGATGACAAACTGTGTCTATGATGACAAACTATGTCTATGATGACAAACTATGTCCATGATGAGAAACTGTGTCTATGATGACAAACTATGTCCATGATGACAAACTGTGTCTATGATGACAAACTATGTCTATGATGACAAACTATATACATGATGACAAACTGTGTCTATGATGACAAACTATGTCTATGATGACAAACTATGTCCATGATGACAAACTATGTCTATGATGACAAACTATGTCCATGATGACAAACTATGTCCATGATGACAAACTATGTCCATGATGACAAACTATATCCATGATGACAAACTATGTCTATGATGACAAACTATGTCTATGATGACAAACTATGTCTATGATGACAAACTATGTCTATGATGACAAACTGTGTCTATGATGACAAACTATGTCTATGATGACAAACTATGTCTATGATGACAAACTGTGTCCATGATGACAAACTGTGTCCATGATGACAAACTATGTCCATGATGACAAACTATGTCCATGATGACAAACTATGTCCATGATGACAAACTGTGTCCATGACGACAAACTGTGTCCATGACGACAAACTGTGTCCATGACGACATGCAAACTGTGTCCATGATGATAAAGAACCATGTCCATGATGGGAAAATGTGTCTATGACGACATAGAAACTGTATCCATGATGACAAATTGTGTCCATGACGACATAGAAACTGTGTCCACGTGACAAACTGTGTTATGACGACATAGAAACTGTGTCCATGACGACAAACTGTGTCCATAACGACAAAATGCAGCCTTGTCAACAAAGAAAGTATGTCCACGACGACAAAGAAAACGTGTCCACGATGACAAAGAAACAGTGTCCATGATAACAAAAACCCTGTGTCGACGATTACAAAGGAACTTTATGTAAATAAAACTATGAAAGCTCTCATCTATAAACTTGAATTAATCATGTAAGGCATTGATCTGTTGAAACACTGAACACTTTTCGTGACTATTTTATAAATTACCTCTGTGGACGAAAAGAAAAAAACAACAACAGAAGATGAAGAAAGAAAAATGGCACTCCATACTCTAAGAAGGAAGTGTCCACATTTATTTTGTTTGTAAAAAATAAGTTTTGAAACTGTAAACACATTTCCATCTTTTGAATCATCATATATCCATGTTTAGCTGCTTTGTTAATAAATCATTTAAAATGGTAATGTCATTTAGTTTGAAAAGATGTGACACTATTCCGGTCTTTAAGTTTGTAACCATATCCGACAGATCTATATATTTGCATGTACATGTATATATGTATGTATAAATGTATGTGTGTGTATATATATATATACATATATATGTATTATATGTGTATGTGTACGTGTATGTAAAAGTGTGTGTATATGTATGCATATGTATTATATATAAAGTGCCCTTGAGGAAGGCGGTGTACCGCCGAAATTTGGAATATTTTACGTCGGCTTGTTGTCTTTTCTCACATGCTGCTTCATCTATATATATATATATTATATATATATATATTATATATATATATATATATATATATGCATATTGCTAAGAATGCTTGTTTTTCTACATTTTGTTAGATCTGCTAATTAAGCAATGTATACATTTAAAGATGTTTGTAAATGCTATGTATTTGAAAATGAATAAAAACAAGTTTTAAAAAAATACCTGACAGATCTCTCTGTCTTTCACGTGTCTGCTCTTCACATTGCAGGAGACCAGACGCCTATCAGAAGGGCTAGGTAATTTCCTCCTACCTGAAAACTTTGATACACTTTATCACTCAAGGATAGTAGCATAAAGTCCTGCTGGATCTGTTCTAAATCTGGTCCTTGCCACTTCACTCACGTGTAACCTCACCTCACCTGTCGGCATCACCAGGTGCGATGTTGGACGCTGCAGTCAATGACACTGACAGGATTATCCTCCTCCATTTGTTCCAATCTTCGCTGGCCTTGCTGACTTCATGGATTCTCATGCCACTGGATTCGGTGATGTTGCCAATGTGAGAAGCTGGCGGGTCTGCCTCTTTTTCTTTTCGCCTCAGTCTTGCCTTGAAAGACAGTCTTCATAAGGTCAGTCTCTTGGTTTCGTAGGGCATGGCCTACATATCTGACTATTTCTTTCATTTATTAATGACAGAAGTTTTCTTGCTGTTTCCAATCCATTTAGTATGCTTTCATTTGTTGTTCTATCTGCCCAACTGACCCTGAACATCCTCCTAAAAAAAACATCTCAGCTGCTTCAATTCTTTTGTGATCATCTTTTCTTTGTGTCCAAGCACATCAAAAATAAAGGAAATGTTAAAATAATCCAGAGGATGAGCAAAACATATTAAAGCTCTAATGAAGACATATGCACCATTATACATACAGTGTCAAAGTTTCAGTTTCAGGTTCAGTTTCTCAAGATGATGTCTCCCACGCTCAGAAAGAATTCCATATGCATTGACCCTACTGGTGCCATATGATGGAGAAGACCCAAAATGAACTTTGCGCAATATTTAAGCCTACACATAAAGCCATGAGCTAGCCAGGTCCTAAGGTGTTCCCTAGCGTATTGGTTTTGTGTTAAAGAAATTACAGAAATGAATCATGATATATACTTCTATATGTCAATCCATCGGGTGCTTTTCAAAAGCATGAGGGACAAATGCAGAAACATGTGAACCTTTAAATCTTTGATAATAGCAAGAACAACAAGAACAACAACAACACAACAGCATAACAACAATATTAGTAGTAAAGATTATATATGAATGTATGTATGTATGTATGTATGTATGTATGTATGTATGTATGTATGTAGTATGTATGTATGTATGTATGTATGTATAAATGTATGCATGCATATACGTACGTACGTACGTACGTATGTATGTATGTATGTATGTATACATGTATGTGTGTGTGTGTGTGTGTGTGGTGTGTGTGTGTGTGTGTGTGTGTTCTGTATGTGTGTGTGTGTAGAAATATATAACTTGATCAAATTAAGAAGAATGGAAATAGCAACAACACCAACAGAAAACAAACAAACCAAAAACCAAAACAAAGGACAAACAAACAAAAACTCAAAGGAAAAGATGAATGTAAAGGGAGCATAAGAACATAACAGCGTGCATGTTGGGTGTTGTTATGTTTCCATAAGCCAGCCACTGACAATACTTACAGGATGTTTAACACACATGTTTGATATTCTGCACGCGAACAAACACTTAGGGAACTCAGACATTGGTAAATCAGTACACATGTTCACATGGAAATGGTAAATCAGCACACATGTTCACATGGAAACAGTGGGAAAGTCATCCACTCTTTACCCACTGGGTGGAGTTCTCTAGGCACATCAAACTCAGGTTCTTCCCACCGTGAGTCCGACGTTTACACACATCAGCTGTCCTGACCAGATAAGGCAGCAGTGCAGCAGAAACTGCAACAGCAGTGGCGACAATGGCCAGACTGATTAGAATGTCCGAAGAAGCAGTACCACCAGTTTCACAACTAAGTACAGACAGTAGCAGTGACTGATAGTCTGCATCCCGTACAGCACCATCAGCTTCACCACAGAGTACAGATTGTACAAGTCACTTGTGGTCTCCGTGCTGTACAACAACACTGGCTTCACCACCAAGTCACTCTAAGTCTCCGTGCTGTACAACAACACTGGCTTCACCACCAAATCACTCTTAGTCTCCATGCTATACAACAACACTGGCTTCACCACCAAGTCACTCTTAGTCTCCATGCTGTACAACAACACTGGCTTCACCACCAAGTCACTCTTAGTCTCCATGCTATACAACAACACTGGCTTCACCACCAAGTCACTCTTAGTCTCCATGCTCCACAACAACACCAGCTTCACCACCAAGTCACTCTTAGTCTCCATGCTGTACAACACTGGCTTCACCACCACGTCACTCTTAGTCTCCATGCTATGCAACACTGGCTTCACCACCAAGTCACTCTTAGTCTCCATGCTGTACAACAACACTGGCTTCACCACCAAGTCACTCTTAGTCTCCATGCTGTACAACAACACTGGCTTCACCACCAAGTCACTCTAAGTCTCCATGCTGTACAACAACACTGGCTTCACCACCAAGTCATTCTAAGTCTACATGCTGTACAACAACACTGGCTTCACCACCAAGTCACTCTAAGTCTACATGCTGTACAACAACACTGGCTTCACCACCAAGTCACTCTTAGTTCTACATGTTGTACAACAACACTGGCTTCACCACCAAGTCACTCTAAGTCTACATGCTGTACAACAGCACTGGCTTCACCACCAAGTCACTCTTAGTCTCCATGCTATACAACAACACTGGCTTCACCACCAAGTCACTCTAAGTCTCCATGCTGTACAACAACACTGGCTTCACCACCAAGTCACTTTAGTCTCCATGCTGTACAACAACACTGGCTTCACCACAAGGTCACTCTTAGTCTCCATGCTGTACAACAACACTGGCTTCACCACCAAGTCACTCTTAGTCTCCATGCTGTACAACAACACTGGCTTCACCACCAAGTCACTCTTAGTCTCCATGCTGTACAACAACACTGGCTTCACCACCAAGTCACTTTTAGTCTCCATGATGTACAACAACACTGGCTTCACCACCAAGTCACTCTTAGTCTCCATGTTCTACAACAACACTGGCTTCACCACCAAGTCACTCTTAGTCTCCATGTTCTACAACAACACTGGCTTCACCACCAAGTCACTCTTAGTCTCCATGCTGTACAACAACACTGGCTTCACCACCAAGTCACTCTTAGTCTACATGCTATACAACAACACTGGCTTCACCACCAAGTCACTCTTAGTCTCCATGCTGTACAACAACACTGGCTTCACCACCAAGTCACTCTTAGTCTCCATGCTATACAACACTGGCTTCACCACCAAGTCACTCTAAGTCTCCATGCTATACAACAACACTGGCTTCACCACCAAGTCACTCTTAGTCTCCATGCTGTACAACAACACTGGCTTCACCACCAAGTCACTCTTAGTCTCCATGCTGTACAACAACACTGGCTTCACCACCAAGTCACTCTAAGTCTCCATGCTTCACAACAACACTGGCTTCACCACCAAGTCACTCTTAGTCTTCATGATCCTCTACGAGTGTGACCACAGCTTGCAGACTTAGAGAACAAATTTCAGGCAATGAAGACCACGTAAGAGGAAACTGCCTTGTATATCCTACCTGGAACATCAGGCCGGTGATTAAGCACAGAACAAGATCAGAACCTTGGTGGGCCTACAGACAGTTTCCAGCTTCTATGAATAGATGCTAGCTCTTATGGCTTGGTCATGTTGTGTGCCACACGATCCACTACGATTGTCCTTCAGGACACCTTGGAAAGTGGTCTCTCTGAAATCACTCAGCAAGAAGTGTGTAACGAATATCAAAGATTGGACTAACGTGTAAACTGTTTGTTGCTGGACCTCAAAGAGGAAGATGACGCTGAGTCCTATGAATCCCCACAAACAAACTATGCTGGTCATGGTACTAAAAGAAAGAAGAATATATCGGACTAAGAATATTTGACGTCATAACAAAATCGCTTTGTAATGAAGAAATCAGCTGGTAAATGAATCAGTGTGGGATTCTAACCATTTTAAGAGTTTTGCTTCGTTTGATTTCCTCCGTTTTTCGGCGAAAGTGTTGAAGGTATACATAAAGGGATTAAGGCCGGAGTTCATTGGCAGAATAAAGATAGCCAAGGCTACGTTCACCTCTCCAGGAATTGGAACATCAGCCAATGATAACATTCCACACAGACCAATGGGAAACCAGCACATGAAATCAGTTACAGCCACACTGATCAACCGCCGAGCTATGGTCAGGTCATGTGATACTTTGGTCGTGCTGGTTGTTAAGGCATTCTTCTGTACTGACCAGTAGATGAAAGCTTGGCCAAAAGAAACAAATAGAAATAGCACACAATTACAAACAATTAAAACACTGAAAGAATACATTCGCCCCTTAAAACTTCGTCTTGTAACTGGCAGTGGAATACAAATACCTGTCTGGCTGTAAAACTTCCAGTGTGATGTCACTGGAAGTAAAGGCAACAAAGCAAGAAAGCAACCAACCAACCAAGTCAACAGACAAGCCAGAGCTGCTGATGTTCTTTTAAATCGCAAGGTGCTGAATGGAAACCGAAGGACAATAAATCGATCAAGGGTAATGAGCCAGATCATCATAGCTGACACTTCACTGGATGACAAAGACAGAAACCCAGCCACCTTACAGGCCCCACTGTGCATCCAAATTTCATCATAATAGAGATATTCACCACGGAACAGCTCATCAGCCACTCCAATGATAGCAATGTAGATACCCATCAGAAAGTCAGCCAAGGTCAGGCTGGTAACAAACACACTGTAACCGCTGGAAGAGGATATCTTCCATGCACACAAACGTATGACTAGACAGAAGACGTTGCCAGCCAGTGACAGACAGCTGATCAGCCAGAGAAACACTCGGTACATTCCTGATTGAAGTAAATCTTGACATGACGACATTTCATCTTTGGGGGCAAAACAGGAGGCATCATCAAAAGTGTTTAGTAGGATTTCTTTACAGCAGAGTTTAAAATTTTCTGTCGATATGTAACGCAGGTACAAAAGATCTTTGAATATGTCATACGGAAACGTTTTCAACGGACTGCCGTCCATGTACAGCTCACTTAAGCGTGGTGTGAACCGAAAACCATCTGGGCTGATAGTGTGAATAGAAGTGGAAGATAGCCTGAGTTTTTTCAAACCAGAGAACTTGGACAAGATTCTAGAGTTCAGCACTGTCAGCGTAGTGTGTGACAGATCAATGGCATTGAGCACAGTCTGCAGGGTCTCAGATGACGAGTCATAGTCAAGCAAGATGAGAGGGTTCTTGGATAGAGAAAGCGTTTGAAGATTTAGTAAACGGGCAAAGTAAGTCATGTTGACATGCTTCAATTTGTTGCCACTAAGGTCAAGAAATCTTAAGTTGTTCAAGGCTGTGTCAGACAGAAGAGTCAAAGAGCACCGGGCAAGACTCAGATGGATAAGATAAGTGTTGTTACTCACAGCAGAGATATTCATACTTGAGCCTGTGGCATCCAGATAGCGTAGTTGAGAGAAAAGTGATGCATGGAAGGGCTGGGAACACAGAAAGGCGTGACCGTGACATAAACAGCCCACAGGACAGGTAACATCACAGAACATTTCATCATCATTCCGTACACAGTGAGGAAAACCATCACACAGATGGTCGCCATGTACACACACTTTGGAACCTCTGCACCGGAAAAATCCTGGACACAGGATCAGCGTGTCTTCACAGCCCATCTCATCCTCGTGGTCTATACAATCATTCAATCCATTGCATCGTGTGTAGACAGGCAGACAGTCGTTGAACTCACCAGGACAACGATAGTGAGTGTCAGGACAGGACTCGTTGGACTTCATGGGGATGGAAGTGAACATTCGGTTGCCATCAAAATCAATGAGAACTGGAAATGGGAGAAATCTGCGATTATAGAATGATACTCAAGGCAACTGTCTTCATCTGACTCGTCATGGCAATGGAATACCATGTCACACATGTTGTCATAGGAAACACACTGACCGTTAGTGCAGGTAAACATGTTGACACAAAGAGGATGTTGACAGAAAGACTCATCACTCTTATCCTGACAGTCAGGTCTGAAGTCACACACCAGGGTGTATGACAGCGTAGTGGAAGTGCCGTCACACGTAAACATAGGAACTGGAACAACGGGCTGATCTTCAGAGTCAGCTACGCCAAGTGTGCCTGACGACCGACCAGCGAAAGAGCAAACAGTCGTGTACCCGATGCCACAAACATCCCAGTGATTTGCAGTACACAGAAGAAAATGGTGTGTCACGTGACCGTCTGGACACGTCAACAGAGACGGACGTCGGGTGTGCAACGAAAACTGCGTGCCGGCTAACGATATAGCTTTAGAGGGGTGGGAGCATTCTGGTCATTTTTGAATTGACAAATTATACCATATGACCGTGACGCTACAAATTGCCAGATAGGTGACTTCGATGTTCTTCCTCTGTGTGCAAACATTCTGATTCCAAAACCTTTTGGCTGTAGGGAACCTACAAAACCGTCCATTTCAAAATAATGATGAAAAACAGATTTATCAAGACTAACGGTAGTGTGCCTGTACATACTGGGCAAAGACATATCTCCCAGCCGTATACTAGTTATAATTTCCTTATTCCAAAATCTTTGTCCTTTTATACCATGGAATACTGCTGCGCCACACCTAGGTAATCCAAATGTGCCATTCACGGAAATGCAGTACTGCCGAGCTTTCTCGTAAATGTTTAACTGATCTTTCATGGCATTTTCGAAAACATACTTGGGCACATACTTGTAACAGCTGTGACGCAATGGCTTATCGTCTTGACAAAGGGGACAATGTTCTTTTTGATCTTGATCATCATTGCACTCTGCTTTCAGCTTGATGCTGACCACTGGACAATAACAATTATATAAATCATGTTTTCTCCAAACACTGTTGGACTCACCGTGACTATTCTCCAAACACTGTTGGACTCACCGTGCATTATACATAATCAGACTTTTTAGTGGAGTAAAGAGAATTCAATCTGACCACACTCCACTATGATAGGGGGCTGGTTGGTTCTTATGATAAAGCCATGGAATCAAGATCTGATATCTGAAGTTCAACCCCAGCCTGCAACATTAAAAACTTGTCTGTACGCTGTCCATCTTAATATTTCCATCATTCTGGTGGTGTCAGCTTAGTGTTTCAAAAGTCCCTCCACCCCATCTGTCCCCAATTTCAAGACCTTGCCAGTGCATACAGTTTTGCACAGGCTTAGAGAGTCTGCCAGATAATTGCTGGCAGATTTGGGTGCAGCAGATATGGAATTATCCGAGTGCAATGAATCCCTCTTGAACACCCCCCCCTCCTCCTCCAAACTCCACAGTCTGGCTCTTTTGCGGGCGGACATGCTGCATGTTTTCATGTTTCCATAAGTCATGAGGCATTGACATAACTTACGGGATCTTTAATGTCATCATCATCATCATCATCATCATGTGCCCTGCCGCATGGCATTGGCCATCATGGCCCTCCATATGTATCTATCCCTTGTCGCCGCAAGCACATCTCCCACCCTCTCTGTCTTCAGCCACCCTGCAAGTCCGTCCAGTATTTTCTCCTTGGACTTCCTACGTGGTGTTCTCTTTCCCTCCAGCTTCCCTGTTGTGACCATGTGCTCTAATTCCCCTGTCCTCATAAAATGGCCTATAAATGTTGCCCGTCTTTTCCTAATCTTCCTAATCAATTATCTTCTTGTGTCTGCCTCCATCAAGACTGTCTCGCTTGTTTTCTTCGCTGTCCATGGAACTCGCAACATTCTTCTTAGAAACCACATCTCCGCTACCTCAATCTTGTTCTGACTTTGCGTGTTGACTCTCCACGCCTCACAACCGTATAACATTATTGGATTTATATAACGTTCAAGAAATCTCTTCCTGATGTCAATTGATAGGTATTTGTTGGTAAGAACGCTTTTCGCCTTCTTGAATGTTGTTTGGCTCGGCCCATTCTGCTGGCTATTTCTGATGTCCATCTGCCGTCTGGTGAGATGACCGTTCCCAGATATTTAAAATTATCAACCTGTCTCAGAGTTTTGCCGTTTCCTGTATTTGGCATGAGGGGATTTCATGTTTTTTACTGATTACCATGACTTTCGTACTGGATATTCTGCTTGTGTGTACACATAAAGGCGGTTTAGGCACTAGCATGTCGGCACACATGTTGATTTTGGAGACTGGAAATCTCCACCTCAACTCAACCACCAGTTGAGTGTCTGGATGCATCGCTGGATTACGACAGAAAGCAAATGTGTCTGGATTTGTCTGTTTGCTTGTGTTTGTTTAAGTGGTTATTGATTATTGTGTTCATTCAACGACTTCAACTACTACAGATATACAGGCGATTTTTTTTATGCAAATGACCTTTTTTTACTTAAAAATTAAGGTATCACACCCCTGTTTCAGGGGTGTGCATGATTGTAGCGCCTGTCAAATTGTTCTGTATTGAAAACTGTTGAAGGTTTTCACCTTTTGTAACAGAATCCAGACCTCCACCCCACCCCCTTTCCTTTGTTAAGGTTTTTCTTTCAGGCCAAGTGTATGTACAATATGTTTATAATCACAAATCACGTACATATACACATGTAGACCAAACATACAGCATGACTCACAGTCTGATAACATTGTGATCAGTTACACATCACACCTGTTCACCTGTCAGCGACATCATTCTTGATGGTAGCCGCTGATACATGCTCCGTCAGCTGTCTCTATCCTCTTCTGTCTGCAGTCCTTCCGAGATATCGTCTTTCGGTAACTTCGTCCACTTGGCTGTGCTCTCTACATACATGTAGGAAGTCGGCGGTCTTCTGTGTCGTCTCTTGCCCTCCATTTTGCCCTGGGCCACTTTCTTCATTACATGACAGCTCTGATGTCTCATAGCATGTTCAAAGTATTTCATTTTCATTTTCCTAACCAGGCCTCAAAGTTCAGGTTGTTTGTTCAGTTCTTCCAGAATGCTTTGGTTTGTTCGTCCTTCAGTACAGCTTCTTCTTAGGAGTCTTCTGCAGAACCACATCTCTGCACTTTTGATTCTCTTTTCATCTGCAGCTTTAAGAGTCAATCCTTCACTTGCATATAACACAACGGGCCAAATTCGTGTTTACAGTATTTTAAGTTTGAGCTTATTTCCTAAACATCTGTCTTTCCAAATGTAAGTAAGACGCATCACACAAATGTACATTAAATCAACCAGATAAACACGACAGACAAATGTACAGTGAACTACCTACGAAACAAGCATTCAGTCATCTCAAAGAAAGTGGACACAATATCACATAATGCATCATGTAATCGATAAGGAGTGTCAGAAAAAAACCCAAAATACAGTTTTGAAAATTTAATCGTCCGAAAATAAAAGAGCACCGTTTCCATTGCTAATTTTGACCTCCTTTTTTCCTTTTTGGAAGGCTTAAATGTCTCAAGAATGTAAAATGATGTAAGTACTCTAGTGTCCAGTGTTGGATTTAGTTGAGTGCAGTCTGTTTTTATCCATGTTTTTTTTTTAAAATCTGGAATGAAAAGATTTACATCAATGATTCACATTATTTACGTGTTAAACTTTGCTCAGTGTTTCCAGAATGAAAACGTTGACAGTTCACGCTGTTCACGTACTGAAAGTAAAGTAGTTTACGGCTGCTGGGCCATAGAACCCATGCCTCACGCTCACGCCTCATGCTTCACGCCTCACATTTCATGCACTGAGACCACAGCAGCTCACGCCTCACTGCTCACGCGTCTGTTTTGTGTTGACGGTGCCAGAATACAGCGCTGTTTGCTCAATTGATCAGAGACAATATTCGTGGTTTGTTTCTTTTTCCGAAGATGGATTCTTCCGACGAGAAGACCTCCTGATTTTGCTCTTGCTCAGGAGGAGGAAGCGAAAGAGACAAAGCATATGATGCAAAGAACATTTCTTAGAGAATCACGAGGAAAATTCCACCGTACATTCCATTCATCTCCTTAACTTTGGGTTCGTTCAGAATCTTCGCCAAGTCTTCCCAAACTTGTGTTTTGTTTTGTTTTTGTTTGTTTGTTTGTTTGTTTGTTTGTTTGTTTGTTTTTTTTATCTTTGTCCTTGTAGTCAGGCACACGCAGATTCCAGAGGAGGGGCTTTGCCCGGACCAACTCGATCAATTTTTCTTTGTAGTCATCCATCCCGCATGTGAGGAGAATTGAAATGGCCAATGGTAACTAGGAACTTCAACTTCACGCATCGAAAAAAGTGGACAGTCCAACTTCTCCTTTATCGCGTGAACCGTGAACCATGAAGCGTGAAGCGTGAGTGGAGTTGCATGGCCCCGCGCAAGAGAGACCTCGTCTGTTCATTTTTCTATTTACGCGTGAGGCGTTAAACATGAGGCGTGAGACGTGAGGCGTGAGTTTGTATGGCCCAGCAGTGTTCTTCTGTATAATTCTAGGGTGAAATAATACACGTTGTTCGTGTGTAAAGGTTTGTCCAGCACATTACTGTTTGAAATGTGTCTAGAAAGTTCCGTAGGTTTGTACATATATAGAGGGTAGGTTGGGGTCAAGAGAGAGAGCGAGAGAGACAGAGACAGGGAGAGAGAGAGAGACACAGAGAGAGATAGACAGAGAGATATAGACAGAGAGAGAGAGAGACAGAGAGGGAGAGAGAGAGAGAGAGAGAGAGATATACAGAGGGAGAGAGAGAGAGATAGAGAGAAAGAGAGAGATACAGAAGATAGAAGAGAAGATAGAGAGAAGAGGAGATAGAGAGATAGAGAGAGAGAGATAGAGCAAGATAGAGAGGGAGATAGAGAAGGAGAGAAATAGAAATAGAGATAAATGGAGAGGAAATAGATAGATAGATAGAGAGAGAGATAAAGTTTTATGCACTTTTTCTTAGGATTGATAATTGGGTACATGTATTAAGTGCATTTTTGGCTCAAGGGAGGTGAGATATGAGGAAGCAATTTTAGGTAATTTATGCCTGTTTTTATATATGTTTTGTGTCCTTATGTATGCTTATCTTTGTATTCAGGTGTGTTTTTTTTAAATTTCCCCTGTGCGTTAGATTGGACGGAGTGGTCAACGCCGGGGGCATGTCCTTAGATTATGTGAGCGAATGCATTGATATGTGTATCTAATTTTCTTTCCTTTTTTTTTTCCTGTTGAAGTTTTGTATGTTTTGAAGCGGTTATAGCCCTGATATGGCTCTACGCATTCGGCTGGCCTTTAAACAATAACATAACAAAAATAGCTTTGGTAGCTGTTTTATGATGCTGTTATTTTTGTGTTTTCATTATGGGGTCTTTCTTCAGTAAGGTGAGTGTTTCTACTGAGAGTGCAAGTTGTTTTTGATATAGTTTTTGTTTGTTTGTTTCTGTGATTGTTTCGTTTTTAGCGTTTCGATTTTTCTCAAATGCATGTATGCATGCTCATTGGCTCACACTGTGCAAACTTTAAGTTGCTGAACAGTCTACATACTCTGTGTATAATGAATGTGCACAATGGACAGGAACCAGAAAATAAAACACGAAAAAAAAAAAAGAAAAAAAAAAAAGAACTCGTGTTTAATACAAGATAAGACAGGCGCAAATTTTCGGCCCAGCTGGCCTTTGTCAAGCGTAAGATCACAAACAAACAAACACCAGATACAAAAATTAGGAGAAAAAGACTGAAACTTCCCTGCTGCTCTGCCCAATGTGACTTTTTCTCTTGATTTTTGTACGTGATGTTTGTTTGTTGTTTGTTTGTGATCTTATGCTTGACAAAGGCCAGTTGGCCGAACATTTGCGCCTGTCTTGTCTGTGTTTTGTTCCGCCAGGTAGGAAAGAGCCAGATGAACAACCAAGGAGAGCTGCATAGAGTCTGACTGGCTTTATTACTACTCACGTTGCATTCGTCAAGGGGAGTTACTTGGTCTATATCAGGGGATCTTACTGTGATGGACATGGGGCTACAAAACGACAGGGTTATCTCGCATTGTACAGTGCATTCAATCTTACATCCCCCTTCCTATAAAAAAAATTGCCAAGGAAAACATAAAAAGACAAAACAGAAAAAGGAAGAAGAAAACAAAATGTAAGGAAAGGTAGATAAGGCTATTTTCGCTATGTCTCCAGTAGTGGATATAATACTGATGCTAGTACATTGCGATGCGGGCTGGTCGCGCCCTACAGGCACAGCCTGAGTCTTTATTAGGCGTGTCTGGTCACACCTTACAGGTTTAGCTTCTCTGGTGGATTCACGTTTCGGCCGCTCCGGGTCACGTAAGTCTCCATCGGAGGGGTGATGGGAACATCTTGGCAAGGCGTGGGGAGAGGCACTTCAGGAAGTTGCTCTGGAGGTTCGACCTTGCTGGGTTGTACTGTCTTGGGTGGTGGCGTCTGACAGGATTGGCGCAAAAAACGGCGATTCCTCCGGAACTGGTGACCTTCAGGTGTCTGGATGCGGAACGATCTGGGGCTGTCAGTTGGCCCCACAACTGTCGCTGGTTTCCACGTGTCACCCTTGGTTAGTTGTGCGTAGATTTGTTCCCCGTTTTTGAGAGTTGGCAGAGTGTGAGCAGTGCGGTCATAATACTGCTTCTGGTCGGCCTGCAGTTGTTGTCTTCTGGAGATGACTGTGGTTGGGTCAACCGTCGTTGGATCGAGCTGCTGTGCGGCAGTGGGTAGGACGGACCGTAACTGGCGGCCCATTAAAAGTTGCGCTGGGGATTTCAGCCCATCTACCGGGGTACTCCTGTACTCGAGGAGGCTGAGTAGGGGGTTTTTGCCTTCTGCTTTTGCTCTGCTCAGGATGTTCTTCATTGTCTGCACCGATTTCTCAGCGAGACCATTTGACTGGGGATAGCCTGGGCTGCTAGTGGTGTGTTTGAAATCCCAGGTTGATGCAAAGTTGGTGAACTCTTCCGCAGAAAACTGTGGGCCGTTATCACTGATGACGACCTCGGGTATGCCATGTCTGGCAAAGTGGACGGCCAGCCTGCGGATGATGGCACTGGAGGTGGTGCTGGTCAGCTCGTCTACTTCTAGGAAGCGGCTATAGTAGTCCACAGTGATGAGATACTGTTTGTTGTCCCATGTGAAGAGGTCAGTGGCTACCTTCTGCCATGGACGGGATGGTATTTCATGGGGTATCATGGGTTCTTTGGGGTTTGAGGGTCTTGTGGGTGCGCAGATGGGGCAGGCCCGCAACTTTGTTATAAATCTGAGTTGTCATGCCGGGCCAGAAGAGGATCTCCCTTGCACGCTGTTGTGTCTTTTCAATCCCAAAGTGCCCTGAATGTATTGTGTCCAGCATTTCGGGGCGTAGAGGGGGAGGGATCAGTATCTTGCTCCCTTTGAAGATTACGCCATCAACTATGGCCAGTTCGTCACGGAAGTTCCAGAAATCAGCGATGCTTTCCTTGCAGTTCTGGCGATATCGGGGCCATCCATCTTGTATGGCACTCTTCAGGTCCTGCATTTGGGGGTCGTTCTGGGTGGCTGCTTGGATTTGTTGCATCTTTCTGTCGGATACAGGCATGTTGGAAATGATAGTGTGGACTTGGACGTCAAGGTCTTTGAGCATTTCGTCTTCTGGCTCTGCTGGCAGATATTTCCTGGACAGTGTGTCTGCCACAGGGATTTCCTTGCCGGGAACATGAATGATCCGGAGGTTGTACTTCTGCAGCTGGAGTAGCATGCGTTGCAACCGGGCTGGTGCTGCGCTGAGAGGTTTCTTTGTAATGCTTTCAAGCGGCTTGTGGTCAGTTTGGACAGTGATTTCATTGCCGTATATGTACTGGTGGAAACGCTTGCACCCAAACAGTATTGCGTACAGTTCCTTCTCTATCTGTGCGTACTGCTGCTCTGATTGACTCAAGCTTTTCGAAGCGAAGGCTATTGGCCTGCCACTTTGGAGGATTACTGCGCCTAACCCATTCTTGCTGGCATCCACTTGTAGTGTGACGGGTTCCCCTGGCTGGAAGAAAGCGAGTACTGGTTGGCTGAGAATGGTTCGCTTCGTCTCTTCGAGGGCTTGTTGTTGTGGCGTATCCCAGGTGAACTCTGCATCTTCTTTGAGAAGGTCCCGGATCGGTTTTGTGAGTTCTGAGAGGTTCGGTGCGAATTTTGCCAGATAGGTGATCATTCCCATGATCGTTTGTAGCTCCTTTTTGTCTGCTGGTGGGGCCATGTCTTGGATTGCCCGTATCTTGGAGGGGTCGGGTTTCAGTCCCTCTGCCGAAATAATATGGCCAAAGTATTTCACTTCTCGTCTCCCCACAATGAGCTTGTCTGGGTTCAGCTTCAGATTTCTTGCAGCGGCCCTGTTGAGTGCTGCTCGCAGGTTCTTGTCATGCTCTTCGATGGTCTTCCCACTGACAATGATGTCGTCAATCAGGGCAGTTACCCCGGGTAGGTCCTCGAAGATTTCGTCCATTTTTCTCTGGAAGTCATCTTGCGAGCTATTGATGCCAAAGGGGAGTCTGTTGAACCTGTAGCGCCCAAATGGGGTGTTAAAGGTGGTAAGGTACGAGGACTGTTCGTCTAGTTGGAGCTGCCAGTATCCTGACTGGGCATCTAATGTGCTGAAGTACTTGGCACCAGCCATTTTGGCAAGCGCATCCTCCAATGTTGGCATGGGGTAGTGGGGGCGTTTTATCGCAGTGTTCAGGTCTTTGGGATCTAGACAGATTCGTAGTTTTCCGTTGGGTTTTTCTACCACGACGAGCGAGTTTACCCAGTCTGTTGGCTCAGTGACTTTGGTGATGACACCATTGCCCTCCATCTTTGTCAGTTCCTCTTTCAGCTTATTCTTGAGTGCGTGCGGAACGCGCCTTGGTGGGTGGACGATCGGAATGGCGTCTGGCTTGAGATGGAGGGTGATTTTGCCTTCCAGGGAGCCTAGTCCTGAGAACAGTTCCTTGTATTCTTGAAGGATTGACCCTTTGCTAGCTGGAGTGGTGGTAACTGAGAGAATCAGCTTTATGAGTTGGAGTTTCAGGGACGCTTGGAGACCAAGGACTGGTTGGGAAGGGGTGTCAGCAATGTAGAATCTGCCGGTGTACGTGTGCCCTTTGAACGTTCCTGTCAGGTGGCAAAAGCCGGCGAGTTTAATTGGTTGCCCAGTGTAGCCCACTAAGTTGTCTTTGCAAGTCTGCATTGGTGGTGGTTCTGACATCTTGTTGTACGTGGGCAATGGGATGACATTGACTTGTGCCCCAGTGTCTATTTTAAAACGCACTGTATCGTTTGCGTTGATGATGATATCTGCGTAGGCGACGTCCGGAAGATCGGCTGTGCTTGATATCGTGGATACATACAGAGGTGGTTCGCCCTCTTCCTCTTCTTCCACAGTGTGGATTGCCTGTGTGTAGTTCTGCTCTCGTTTCTTGGTCAGGCATACTGTGGCCCAGTGGTTTTTCTTCTTACAGTGATTGCACGTTTGGCCAAAAGCAGGGCACTCTCTTCTCCTGTGTTTTCTTCCACAGTTCCGACAGTCGTTGGCTTCAGGGTGGTTTTGTTGAGGCCTGTTGCCTTGGCCGCGTTGCCACTGTTGCTGGGGCTGTCTGTGCACCGGTGGTTTGCTGATTGCGTCGACATTTTCATTGGTCTTGCTGGCCATAGACCTGAGGTGCTGTCTGGTTGTCTCATGGCAGTTGGCGATATCTATGGCTTTGACCATGGTAAGGTTATCTCCTTCAGTCAGTAGCTTCTCCCGCAGATCCTGGGACGATATGCCTGACACAATCCGGTCCCTGACCATCTCTTCGGGTTTGTCATATGCGCACTCCTTGGCTAGATTTCTGAGGTCCGTTACAAAAGAGTCAAAGGTTTCATCCTGTCGCTGTTTTCTCTCATGAAAAATGTATCGTGCAAATACTGCGTTTTTTCTGGGTTGGAGATGTTGTTCAAACTTGGCGTACAATGTGTTCAGTACTTTGGTTTCCTCGGCTAAAAGGTTCCATGAGTTTAGGATCTCACGTCCTCTGTCTCCCACCCAGATTTGCAGGAATGCAGCTTTTCTCTCCTCTGTATGGCTGTGCAGAGGCCCCAGAAACATCAATTCCGCATGTTGTTTGAAACGCTTCCATTCGGCATGGAGGTTGGTTGCAGACCAATCCATAACCGGATTTTGTTGCTGAGATGCCATGTTTCCTTGTACGTATCACTGAACCACGTATTGCCTATTCTTGTGTGGGGATTGTGTACGTACCACTAAACTACGTGCCAGTCCTCCCGCCGCTTTGAGAGCTTGTGAGAGGGGTCTGCCACGGTACCTGATCTGACGGATTAATGTCCTCAGAATTTACAAGTGATTCGGCAACGTTGTTGGCGGCAAAATGTAAAGGGGTCAACGGATCGGTAATGGGTTTATAGCTCGATGAGCACTTACTTGCTGTAGATTTACTGCTGCATCTATCCCACTTCTGACACCATGTTTTGTTCCGCCAGGTAGGAAAGAGCCAGATGAACAACCAAGGAGAGCTGCATAGAGTCTGACTGGCTTTATTACTACTCACGTTGCATTCGTCAAGGGGAGTTACTTGGTCTATATCAGGGGATCTTACTGTGATGGACATGGGGCTACAAAATGACAGGGTTATCTCGCATTGTACAGTGCATTCAATCTTACAGTCTGGTAGTATCAAAATACGCATTCTTATTCTTTTTAAATGTCTTTTCTCTGGTTCCTGTTTGTTTGAACACGGGTGGTCACGCTTGTTTTGGATTGTGCACAATGGATGTTTACATGCTTCATAAAGCCGTTTTGTACTGACGTGAGTTACAGAATCTTTGACATGCGCATTCGATGTTCTTTTTATGTTTACGTACAAAAGGGGGATTAGGCACTAAAAGGTTTCTGAATACAGGTTAACCTGGGGAAAGCAGGAAAACAAACTCCAACATTTACTCACCAGTTAAGTTGGCAGGTATCCACTAGGCACTAAAATGTTTCTAATACACATTATCCTGGGAGATCAGGAAAAAAATCTCCAACTTTTACCCACCAGTTGGGAGGTATCCACTCTGACAGGATTGACTTCCCGAATCCTCCAACTGGAAGTCTGATGTCTTACCCATTTGACTATCATGCCCGTGCTAGTCGTGATTTCAGCATGTGTAATATTTTGCCTTCTCGTGCTTGTTGCCGGCGCTGTGTCGGCAGAGTCCACAGATAGAGGCATGGGTCGAGTGCTGACTGGATGGGTGCCATGAACACCACCATGGTCACATGTACCTGGTCTGACAGCTCAACACCACTGAAGGATATCATGGTGTTCAAGCCAAACAATATCCAGCCCACAGCTTCAATCACGACCACTTTGACTAACAACCATACTGAAGAATACATGGGCCTCTTATCAGGATCCACTAAGATTTGGTATCTGGGTGTTCGTCTGGAGATCATGACCTGACCGATTACAACCATTAAGCACAAGATAAAGTTGAATATCACGATGACCATGAACCATCTGAAATGTTGATGACCAATGTAGCCATCAAATAAAGCCAGACGACACAGACCAGACTGACCGTCCAGACCCCAGTGGGACAGTCCAGGGAGAAAAGGTATGACTGATAGCAACACTCCAACAGACCACGTCACCGAAAAAATTGTTACTTTGGAATATCGATTGAATTTCCGCCTAGTCACAGGAAAAAACATGACCATGACATGATCCAGCGTCATGAACCAGAGCATCAAAATGGACACCTCACTGGACAGAAGGAACAGAAAACCAGCCAATCTGCAAGTCGTGGTGCTGGTCCATGTCTTTTCGAAATAGAGATACTTTCCTTGAAAGACTTCGTTAGCTACTGCAACTATGCTGATGTGGATTCCCATACACAATTTGGCCAGCTTGAAATGGCCAATTGATGTGATGAAGTTGCTTGTGTAGATTTTCTTGGCCGCAGATGAAATCATCAAGCAAACCAAATTCCCTACACAGGACAACACGCTACTGGACCAAAAGAAAAGCTTGTGAAGATTAGCCGGCAATAGTGTTGTACAAGAAAAGAACATGGCTTTTGGCGATACACACTTTGTTTGATTGGAGCTTTGTTGATATAACTCACTACAGCATATTCTAAAATTGGATGCAAAGACATTTTTCAGATGATGTAAATTCGACAATAACGTTACAGGGAAATCGTCCAGCAGAGTCCCTCTCAAGTCCAAGTCAATCAGATGGGGCGTATGTTTAAAACCAGAACGTCCAATCACTGCAAGAGCAGAAAAAGACAAATTCAAATGTTGTAGCTGTGGGAGGTACAGAGAGCAGACGCTGTCAAATAGTTGCAAGCTTGTGCTGGATAAATCCACTTGTTTCAATGGGTAATACACTTTTAAGGATTTACTTATCAGAGACAACAGAGGGTTCTTGGCTAAATTCAGGATCCGTAAGTTCCACAGCTGTAAAAATGCATGCATGTTGACAGTCTTGAGCTGGTTTTCAGTCAGATCCAGCCACTGCAAGTTTGCAAGGTTTACCTGCTGTATGTCAACCAAAGAACAGCGGGAGAGGCTGACGTAAATGAGATATGTGTTGGTACTGACAGCAGCCAGAGTCATCCCAGAGCCTGTGGCATCTAAATAGCGAAGTTGAGGGAAAAGAGCAGCAGAGAAATGTTGTGGACACAGGAAAGAGTGACCTTGACACAGACAGCCTTGAGGACAGGTCATGTCACACAGCCATTCATCATCACGCCGTGGGCACTGACCCCAGCCATCACAAAGGTGATGTCCATGAATGCACACTCTGGATGCTAGACATTTAAAGAAACCAGGACACGTCAGTGTCTCACAGTCATGTTCATCCTCACCATTGGTACAGTCAGAAAATCCGTTACAGTGTGTGTAGACAGGGAGACAATACATCCAATCTTCTTTACACTGATAGTGAGTGTCAGGACAAGATACGTCAGAATCCATTACTTGCTGAGTGAAGAGACCTGTGCCATCCAGGTTGATGGAAAGTCGTTGCCATCTGTTTGCTTCAGCCAGAGCGATACCATACAGACCACCACAACAGAATTCGTCATGATTGTCGGTACAGTCTGCATGTCCATTGCAATGTTGGCTGTTCTCAACACATTGGCCACTGGAGCATAGAAATCCACCACACGAAGGATGCTCACAAAACGACTCGTCACTGCTGTCTGGGCAGTCCTGTCTGAAGTCACACACAAGAGTGTAATGTATTGTCATAAGGTCATCGTCACATGAAAACGTGGAAATTGTGCAGACGAGGCTTTTCCCCAGGCGATCCAGAGTATTGTTACTGCCAGCATGGACGTAGGAGGTTGCACATAATTGTGACGATGCCAGTTGTCTGCATGGACTGTCAGGATGATCCGACAAAAAGGAATGGGTCACGTGAGTATCTGTGCATTCCAACAAGATCAGGCGTGTGTGTGTGAAAACGGACACTATGGATTGTACATCAGGCAGATTTATGGTGTGCGCTGGACGGGCCTTTTCTGAACGCAGTGGTCGTTCACACACAATCTCATCCTGTTGTGGACGGTATTCGTCTATGTACGATAGTGCCATGTAATCTGAAAACGAGTGGAGTCTAACATACATAGACTTTTCTTTTCTTAGCCAGCGGTATCGATTTCCATATTGAATTTTAGAGAAGATGCGACCAATGTTGTAAATCATTGTGTTGTCTGACCATTGACGGAACATGCTGTACATAATGGGCACAGGGTTTGCACGTGGACTTAAACACTTTCTGTCAATGTATGTTTCACTGCCTGCCTGTTTTCCTACAACAACGGACAAATCGTATACAAACTGACTGAAATTGTGAATGAAATCTTCTGTTTCCTTTATTGTTTTCAGTGACGCCAAGATACCATCAACCCTGAGGCACTAAATCCTGCTTTCTGGGGAGATAAGAACTTGTCGAAAACAATGTATTGAAAACACTTGTTAGTTGAAGCCACCAAACCCTGACAGTCAGGACTGCTAAAAGAACAGTGTTCTGTTTCATCTTGTCCATCTGCACACTGTATCCTCAGATTACAGTCCAGGTGGTGCTGAAATGAGGAATAGTGATTTACAGAACAATTGAACAAACGGTTGGGCAGTTTTAGAGGATGCTCAGAGTTAGGGTGGAAAGAAAATCGTAGTTTTTGGTAGCTTTCTCTCTTCATATATCGAAATTGTGATGCTACAAACTGACAATGGATGTGAAGGGACGACGTGTGGAAGACGTGTGTCGTGGTGTCAATTTTACTAGTGCACACACGCGTAATTCTTCGATGAACTGCGTTCAAGTCTCCAGAAATCATTTCCAAACATGGATTTAGTGATTCCAGGGCATACGCTGCCACAAAGCTTATCATGATGACAGAGGCGGGGGTGCTTTCAGTTCGGCAGAAGCGTTGAAGGAGATGCAGACACTGTATAAGTTATGGGGAATTACACATAACCAGTATGTGCTGACGTAGAGTTCACGATAAAACCACGTTTCTCAGTGGCCTCAATTGTAATGGCCACCTGAGGGATGTTTTTGTGTGAAAAAAACAAGTTTTCGCTGTCGAGTGAAATACGTTGTTTTCGAATGAGCGAATATCGCAACTTAGGATGACATTTTTTGATTGTCGTGCAAACAAAGCGTTTCCCATGGGTTGGGCTGGCACAAATAGGATAAACGTTGAATACGCGCACGCAAAAACCAGCCTCGTGCCACTTGTACGTGCAGGAAACAATAGAGAGTGGATTCCCCACACACCCCATACTTGATACCCAGCCACACAAAAAACCTAACTCTGGGATACAGACATACCGCCGTGTCTTCCCGGACCACTGTCACGTTGGTGTGGTTCAAATAATCTGCCCCTGGACAAAGGTCAGTCAACTTTACATGACTACCATTGATGTTGACCAACGTATTGCTTACGTTCCTACCGTGTACGATGGTATCAGCACTGACCAGAACGCTCATCTGAAACATGCCTGTTATGAGCAAATGTACTTTCCATTGGTAAATGTAACTTATTATAAGTTTATAACAATGTGATTCTTTTGAAACATGATTATCAGCTTATTACAATGTGAAAATAATTATAGTTATCAGGCCTGTCATGTAATCTGAATGAATGAACATAGTTAACCAAGGAAGACGTACACGTATGCGTCATTCATTTATGTAGTGAAAATATGAGCTGTGGTACTTTCGAAACAGTCAGACATCAGGAATTGTTATTTATTGATTGATTTTGTTTCATTTTGTTTTTTGAAATGAAACTTGTACGAATGTAGGCACTTTACAGAGTAAAGCAAGCACTTCTTTTTTAAAACAATTTCAGTTTCAGTTTCAGTTTCTCAAGATGACGTCTCCGTGCTCGGAATGAAGTCCATATGCACTAACGCCACAGGTTCCATGTGCTGGAGAAGATCCAGAGTGATCACGGCACAAGCCTTAAGCCTGCACATAAACCCATGAGTTGGCCAGGTCCTGAGATCTTACCTAGATAGTTCCAGAACCATGGGGTTGTAGGGGAGTGAAGTGGCAGAGACTTCAACTTTTCTCGGGACCAGCACCACGAGGGCAGCGCCCATCCCTTCTCCCTCGCTTCAAATTCATATTCGTATTTACTTTTTTTTTAACCAAGACTTCAGAAAGGCAAGAAGGCTTATTGGTCTTCAAGGGGTGGGACTTGGAAATCAACCTATCTCTCCAATGTTTTATACCAAGGCAGCCTGGCAATGCCCTGTTTTTCACGATTTTCAACTGCCGTGGGATCTTTAGCGTGCACAGCCAGAAGGCACACGGGTACGACTCGTTTTTCGTCCCCTTCCGAAGGACTAGACGTTCAGTTCGATTTTCCGATCAAACTGAGGAGAGACGTTGAGGCCTTTACGGGAAGCGAACCCTAGAACCTTGAGTTTAGTTATTGGCAGGCGAACGTCTGAACCAATCTGCCACTGTTCTCCCTTACGCTTCCTCTCACAGAATTGGGATCATCTTCGTTTGAGGAATGTCATTCTGTGAGCACATCTGGATCTCCTTTGCTCTGTTGTGAGGTTCAAAGCAGTATTCTGTCCATCTTTATATGATGCGTCTTTTTTGTATTGGATAGTTGCCATCTTTGCCCTGGATAGTACTGATTCTATGGTCTTTTTAAAAAAAATTTTTTTATTTTGTTGTTGTTGATGTTGTTGTTGTCTAAAATCACTACTGCGAACAGACATTAAATAAAAGATTCCTTCCCTCATTTTTTCTTTACATTAAACAGTCACCAACATTTTTTTCTTCTTTACAATAAACAGACATCAACATTTTTTTCTTTACATTAAACAGACACCAACATTTTTTTTTCTTTACAATAAACAGACATCAACATTTTTTCTTTACGTTAAACAGTCACCTACATTTTTTCTTTACAATAAACAGACACCAACATTTTTTTTTCTTTACAATAAACAGACATCAACATTTTTTCTTTACGTTAAACAGTCACCTACATTTTTCTTTACAATAAACAGACACCAACATATTTTCTATACATTAAACAGACACTAACATTTTTTTCTTAACATTAAACAGACACTAACATTTTTTTCTTAACATTAAACAGACACCAACATTTTTTTCTTAACATTAAACAGTCACCAACATTTTTTTTCTTTTCATTAAACAGTCACCAGCATTTTTTCTTTACATTAAACAGACACCAACATTTTTTCTTTACATTAAACAGACATCAACATTTTTTCTTTATACGTTAAACAGATACCAATATTTTTTTCTTTACATTAAACAGACACCAACATTTTTTCTTTACATTAAACAGACACCAACATTTTTTCTTTATACGTTAAACAGATACCAATATTTTTTTCTTTACATTAAACAGACACCAACATTTTTTCTTTACATTAAACAGACACCAACATACAATGTGGTAATGAAAACAGATATCAATTTATGTAAGGAATGTGTAAACTCTGATTCATACTTTTGACATTCACATAGTATAAGACAAACAACAATCTCATAAAGACTGGTTCAGGTCTGTAACAATCACATAGTATGATGATAAAGGACAATGTTATGAAGACTGGTTTATATTACTGACAAGCACATAACATAATGATAAAGAACAGCTTTATAAGGACTTGTAGCAATCAGGGTTTGATAATAAAGGAACAACTGTATAAAGACTGGTTCAGACTTGTAACAATCACACAGTGTAAGTGAAAAGAACACCTTCATAAAGACTGGTTCAGTCTCGTGATAGTCACGAAGCTTAATGATGCAGAACAACTGTTTAAAAAAGATCGGTTCATTCTTGGGACTATCACACATCACATGCCGATATTGCTTCGAAAAGGAAGTTATGAACAGTTCGTCAAGTGATGTTGATATTTCAGCAAACCCCAGGAAATGACTCAACAGTTTTCCGCAAAAAAACATACAAAAAGAAAGTGTCATAAATTCAATGACATTCATTTTGAAACATTATTTACACGATAGGTATGCACTCGTTTCAGGAATTGCATTTTTTTTAATCACTCGTATATTGATTTGTCAAAAGAAAAGATGGGGGAGGGGATATAACAGTATTGCCAATTGCGTCTTTTTTTTTTACTTATGCGATAAGTATGTTCTCCTTTTCAGGTATTGCATTTTTAAATCAGTCGTATATTAATTTGTTAATAATAAAAAAAAAAGAGACGAATGGGGAATATAACAGTATTGCAAAGTTTAAAGATGAGCCTCGCTCTGGCTACCTCGTCAAACGGCGTCTAGGTTAGTCTTTGTCTGACTCCCGTGAAAGTTACGGACTGAACGCTAACTGGGGTGTGTTTGTGTGTTGCTATGACAATGCCAGAATCTTCACGTTACATCACGCTAATAACCGTAAGGCGAAAAGAACTTGCACGGGTTGGTCAACAGGTTGGTTCCATACCCAAGGTTCCTGACATAAGCTTGTAGGCGTTTGCGTCAGTATCCTGGATCGTAATGGTTGGAGGGGAAATGGACTTTTAGCTGCTGGGAGTATTCACAGGGACATACCTTCCCATTGGCCATCTGAGGTTGTTTGTGCCGGACAAACAAATTTTCCAGGTAATCCACAGGGAAGGCAGCCACAGAGCGAATACTAGTGCAGGGTAACATCAGTTCCAGTGACACTCTGAGACCAGACCTATGTTAAGTAATGCCATATTAACCTTTCACATTAGTCAAACTTTCAGCTTCCAACTTCAAAACATTAATAGCTCAAGGATAGTAGCAGTAGGTTCTCTTTGACAGACGTCTTACAGTTAGTCCTTGTTACTGGACACATACATAAACACTTTGCTGTCCATAGAGCTCTCAACATTCTTCTTAGAAACAATATTTCAGTTGCCTCGATTTTGTTCTGAATGCGTATTGACTGTCCACGCTTCACAATCGTACAACAGTATCGGTTCAATATAACATCAAGAACTCTCTTCCTGATGTTAATTGATAGGCATTTGTTGGTAAGAACGCTTTTCATTTTCTTGAATGCTGTTTAACCTGGCTGATTCTGTTAGCTATCTGCCGTCTGGTGAGATGATGTTCCCAGATATGTAAACTTATCAACTTGTCTCAATGTGGTGCCATTTCCTATTATTTTGCGTAAGGGGATTTCTTGTTTTTCACTGATTACCATGACGTCAGTTTCCTTGCTATCAGCTCCAGCCTATTATTTCTGCTCTGTAGCTCTATTATATTCACGAGATTTTGTAGGTCTTTTATTTTCTGCAAATACGACGGCATCGTCTGCATAAGGAAGATTGTTTACAATTTTTCGTTTATTCCCGAGGCATTATTCAAGGTTTCTCATGATGGTTTTGCTATAAAATTAAACAAATCTGGTGACAGAACACATCCCTGCTTAACCTCTCTCTTAATATTTGGGAAAGAGCTTATATCATTTTCTACTCTCATTGCTCCTGGTTTGGTCCCAATACATATTCTTTACTATTCTTAGATCCTTTCCATCAACATTGAGCGTTTCTTGTTGGTTGATCGATTTTTCGTGTCTTATCCGATCAACAGCCTCGGTATAATCAATAAACACAAACATAAATCCATATTCAACTCAATTGACCTTTCTGTGAGAGTTCGTAGGATATGTATGGCATTAATAGTTCCTTTCTCTTTGACAAAACAAAATTGTTATTCTGCTATTTCTCCTTTGATTCTGTTCCTTGTCCTCATGACGATTATTCTTAATCATAGATAGGTATGTACGTAAGTGAGTAAATTAGTGAAGAAGTAAATAAGTAAGTAGGTGAATAAATAAATACAAAGTAAAGGAGTATGTAAATAAACAAACAGGTAAGAGATGAAAATAACAAATATCAACATTAAATACATGCATATACCCACATGCCCGCACACGGACATAACACATACTTTCACACATACACACCCATATCCACACAGCATGATGTCTGACCATAACAGCTACAACAACAGCAACAACAACAACAACAAAAACAACAGCAAAGCGGAAACACATATACATACATATCGTGACAAACTTACAGACGTATTCTGGATAACGATTAACAAACAGCCCACAAACACACATATACAGACGGTTTGGCAAACTTTCTTGTTCTCCAGGTGTCTTTTCCTTTTCGTCACTTTCCCTTTATCTCTGGTTCTGCCGTTGACGCAGCCGTTGACATCATCCGAAGGACACATCATCCAAAGGACACATTATCCAAAGGACACATCATCCAAAGGACACATTATCCAAAGGACACATCATCCAAAGGACACATTATCCAAAGGACACATCATCCAAAGGACACATTATCCAAAGGACACATTATCCAAAGGACACATTATCCAAAGGACACATCATCCAAAGGACACATTATCCAAAGACACATCATCCAAAGGACACATTATCCAAAGGACACATCATCCAAAGGACACATTATCCAAAGGACACATTATCCAAAGGACACATTATCCAAAGGACACATCATCCAAAGGACACATCCAAAGGACACATCATCCAAAGGACACATTATCCAAAGGACACATCATCCAAAGGACACATTATCCAAAGGACACATCATCCAAAGGACACATTATCCAAGGACACATCATCCAAAGGACACATTATCCAAACGACACATTATCCAAACGACACATCATCCAAACGACACATCATCCAAGAACACATCTTTCAAAGACACATCATCCAAAGGACGCATCATCCAAAGGACACATCATCCAAAGGACACATTACCAAGACACGATCATCCAAAGGACATGATCATCTAAAGGACACATCATCCAAAAGACACATCATCCAAAGACACATCATCCAAAGGACACATCATCCAATGGACACACATATCATCCAATGGACACATCATATCACCAATGGACACATCATCCGAAGGACACATCATCCGAAGGACACATCCAAAGGACACATCATCCACAGGACACACCATCCAAAAGACACACCATCCAAAGGACACACCATCCAAAAGACACACCATCCAAAAGACACATCATCCAAACGACACACCATCCAAAGGACACATCATCCAAACGACACACCATCCAAAGGACACATCATCCAAAGACACACCATCCAAACGACAACCATCCAAACGACACACCATCCAAACGACACACCATCCAACGACACATCATCCAAAGGACACACCATCCAAACGACACACCATCCAAAGGACACACCATCCAAAGGACACACCATCCAAACGACACACCATCCAAACGACACACCATCCAAACGACACACCATCCAAACGACACACCATCCAAACGACACACCATCCAAACGACACACATCCAAAGACACACCATCCAAACGACACAATCCAAAGGACACACCATCCAAACGACACACCATCCAAAGGACACACCATCCAAAGGACACACCATCCAAAGGACACACCATCCAAAGGACACACCATCCAAAGGACACACCATCCAAACGGACACAATATCCAAAGGACACACCATCCAAATGACACACCATCCAAAGGACACACCATCCAAAGGACACACCATCCAAGGACACACCATTCAAAGGAACATCATCCACAGGACACACCATCCAAACGACACACCATCCAAGCGACATACCATCCAAAGGACTGGTCATCCACAGGACACACCATCCAAAGGACTGATCATCCACAGGACACACCATCCAAAGGACTGTCATCCACAGGACACACCATCCAAAGGACTGATCATCCACAGGACACACCATCCAAAGGAATGATCATCCACAGGACACACCATCAAAGGACTGATCATCCAAAGGACACACCGTCAAAGGACACACCATCCAAAGGACTGATCATCCACAGGACACACCATACAAAGGACTGATCATCAAAGGACACATCATCCAAAGAACAATCATCCAACGACACATAATTCAAACGACACATCAATCCAAAGGACACATCACCCAAAGGATACCTTCCGTCCAGCAATGCAACGTAACCATCGCTCCTTGTACGGTCTCACGGGTCTACTGAGGTGAGGTCGCAGGGTATGGCGTTTGGAATCACATAAGAAAGATTCCAGGAGATGGACAAAGACTTGTGATGCTCGTTCACTCAGCAAGTAACAGTGTATTCAGAACTCTGTGGCCCGTCTTACCCTTCATAAAAAGGAGCTTGATCAAGTCACACCCTCACATGACTATCTCTATCTGATGCGTGCTAAAGCATTTCACACTAATATCAATACATTATGCTACAACTATATTAATGGCCTTGCACGTATTTGTAATTGCTCCCACCTCCACATGTGCATCTCTGTCTGACCTCTCCGCTCTTCTTCTGACACAACGTGTTTACAAAGCCCTTCACACAGGTGTTCTACAGTTGGTTACCGCTCATTTTCTGTATCTGTCCATATAGCTGGAAAGAGCTTTTTCTGTCTCTTCAGCAGTAACATAGTCTGTCTTCCTACAAGTCTACATGTAACTTGAAGACACAGTCATATGCTGTCTTCCTACAAGTCTAACTTGAAGACAGCCACATACTCTGTTGTCCAACAAGTCTAACATGAAGACATAGTCACGTACTCTGTCGTCCAACAAGTCTAACATGAAGACATAGTCACGTACTCTTTTGTCCAACAAGTCTAACATGAAGACATAGTCGCGTACTCTGTCGTCCAACAAGTCTAAGTTGAAGACATAGTCACATACTGTGTCTTCCTACAAGTCTAAGTTGAAGACATAGTCACATACTCTGTCTTCTTACAACTCTAACGTGAAGACATAGTCACATACTCTGTCTTCCTACAAGTCTAAGTTGAAGACATAGTCACATACTCTGTCTTCCTACAAGTCTAACATGAAGACATAGTCACATACTCTGTCTTCCTACAACTCTAACGTGAAGACATAGTCACATACTCTGTCTTCCTACAAGTCTAAGTTGAAGACATAGTCACATACTCTGTCTTCCTACAAGTCTAACATGAAGACATAGTCACACATTGTCTTCCTACAAGTCTAACATGAAGACATAGTCACATACTCTGTCTTCCTACAAGTCTAACATAAAGACATAGTCACACATTGTCTTCCTACAAGTCTAACATAAAGACATAGTCACATACTCTGTCTTCCTACAAGTCTAACATGAAGACATAGTCACATACTCTGTCTTCCTACAAGTCTAACATGAAGACATAATCACATACTCTGTCTTCCTACAAGTCTAACATGAAGACATAATCACACATTGTCTTCCTACAAGTCTAACATGAAGACATAATCACATACTCTGTCTTCCTACAAGTCTAACATGAAGACATAATCACACATTGTCTTCCTACAAGTCTAACATGAAGACATAATCACACATTGTCTTCCTACAAGTCTAACATGAAGACATAATCACACATTGTCTTCCTACAAGTCTAACATGAAGACATAGTCACATACTCTGTCTTCCTACAAGTCTAACATGAAGACATAATCACATACTCTGTCTTCCTACAAGTCTAACATGAAGACATAGTCACACATTGTCTTCCTACAAGTCTAACATGAAGACATAATCACATACTCTGTCTTCCTACAAGTCTAACATGAAGACATAATCACATACTCTGTCTTCCTACAAGTCTAACATGAAGACATAATCACATACTCTGTCTTCCTACAAGTCTAACATGAAGACATAGTCACATACTCTGTCTTCCTACAAGTCTACGTTGAAGACATAGTCACATACTCTGTCTTCCTACAAGTCTACGTTGAAGACATAGTCACATACTCTGTCTTCCTACAAGTCTAAGTTGAAGACATAGTCACACATTGTCTTCCTACAAGTCTAAATTGAAGACATAGTCACATACTCTGTCTTCCTACAAGTCTAAGTTGAAGACATAGTCACACATTGTCTTCCTACAAGTCTAAGTTGAAGACATAGTCACACATTGTCTTCCTACAAGTCTAAGTTGAAGACATAGTCACATACTCTGTCTTCCTACAAGTCTAACATGAAGACATAATCACATACTCTGTCTTCCTACAAGTCTAAGTTGAAGACATAGTCACATACTCTGTCTTCCTACAAGTCTAACATGAAGACATAATCACATACTCTGTCTTCCTACAAGTCTAACATGAAGACATAATCACATACTCTGTCTTCCTACAAGTCTAACATGAAGACATAATCACATACTCTGTCTTCCTACAAGTCTAACATGAAGACATAGTCACATACTCTGTCTTCCTACAAGTCTAACATGAAGACATAGTCACATACTCTGTCTTCCTACAAGTCTAACATGAAGACATAGTCACGTACTCTGTCTTCCTACAAGTCTAACATGAAGACATAGTCACGTACTCTGTCTTCCTACAAGTCTAACATGAAGACATAGTCACATACTCTGTCTTCGTACAAGTCTAACATGAAGACATAATCACATACTCTGTCTTCCTACAAGTCTAAGTTGAAGACAGTCACATACTCTGTCTTCCTACAAGTCTAAGTTGAAGACATAATCACATACTCTTTCTTCCTACAAGTCTAAGTTGAAGACATAATCACATACTCTGTCTTCCTACAAGTCTAAGTTGAAGACAGTCACATACTCTGTCTTCCTACAAGTCTATCATGAAGACATAGTCACATACTCTGTCTTCCTACAAGTCTAACATGAAGACATAGTCACATACTCTGTCTTCCTACAAGACTAAGTTGAAGACATAGTCACATACTCTGTCTTCCTACAAGTCTACATGAAGACATAGTCACATACTCTGTCTTCCTACAAGTCTAACATGAAGACATAGTCACATACTCTGTCTTCCTACAAGTTGGGGCAGAGGGGAGACAGAGTAAGAGACATAAGTAAGTGGGAAAATAGAAAAATGGAACAAGATCTTAACACTAAGTTGAAGATATACCTATGAGGCCTGCAGTGACTTCTCTGTTCTACACTGATCCCTCCATTCCATTTCCTCCTGTCCTTCTTCTCCTAGTGTGCATGTCCCCTGAATCCTTAGACTGCCATCAAAGTGAATGAACGTTTTACTGAATGATGAAAATATGTGCCTTTATATGATCTGTGTATCAAAATTTAGTGTATCATCATCATCATCATCGTTGTTGTTGTTGTTGTTTATTATTATTATTATTATTATTATTATTATTATATTATTATTATTATTATTATTACTATTATTATTATTATTATTATACCCCAAACATTATTGTTATCTTCATCTTCATCTATATCATATGATATATTATATTATTATTATTATTATTATTGTTGTTATTATTATTATTATTATTATCATTGTTATTATTTTTGCTATTATTATTATTGTTAATAAGCTCCTGCTGCTGCTGCTGATGATGATGATGATGATGATAAGTTGTTCCTGTTGTTGTTATCATTATCAAAAAGAATAAGACAGCCACCATGCAAAAAAAGTGTTCCCTGTTATGTTCTTTTCAGTGCAGCATTTCAAGACCCAAATCAATGTAATGCCACAGAATACTGTCGTCTGCTAACTGGACTTTGAAAGAGAAGGGTCCAGTGACTTCCACAATATATTCATAATACCAAGACTTTGCCAAACCAAGAACTGTGTGCATACACTTTTGTCCCTGCAACCAAGTGCCTATCTTTTGCATGGTGATCATGGTACATCTCCTACTTTGACTGAGTTCTCCAACCTTGTTGAAGTAGGCTGAGTCAAGTCAAGACTTGTCTCAGCTCGAAGAGAAACATGGTCAGTCTGTGCTTGAAGACGAACTGCAGTGACAAGATCTTAGATATAGTTAAAGGGACATAACTTGACGTAACCATTGCTTGTTTTATTATTGCATTGCGCTCCCCTGTATGACAAGAGCGCGTCTAGACAACACAAAGTCAAGTTATTGAACTGTTTTTTCGACTGCCTTCTGTGCCATAGACGATTCCACTCAACCCCATGCATTATCTATTTAAGATATGGTGTCAGAAGTTGGATTCCAGAAGTGAGAATTGTAACTTTTAAGTGGGAACTGAGCGATTTGAACTTTTTATTGCGACTGGCAAGTTCGATTTAGCTAGATCTGTTCGTCGACCGAGCAACATGATGGCTGCTATTCGTTATGATCTCCCTGCTGGCCTTTTTTCTCTCGGAGCCGCTGACTGGATGGAGTGGAATGAAGAATTTATGAGGTTTCGCCGGGCAACAAAGCTTACATAACGAAGACGGGGAAATGCGCTGGAATCACTTCTGTATACTTTACGAACTAAGTTAGCAGTACAAATCATGAACAGTTTCAGGGACTGAAGGAGAAGATGACACAGATTTTGTTGCTTTAATGCAAAGATTCAATGAGTACTTCCTACTTAAATGTAATAATTATAATTTACGATCGTTCCATGGTCGACTCCCTTATGCAGCACGATTGTGAAACCGTGGAAGAATTTGTACGTGCACTGAACGAGCTGGTCAAACTTTGCAATTACAATGATCCTCATGATCGAGTTACGGATCTTTCGGTGATAGAAAACTAAAGGAGAAGTTACAGTTACAGACTGACTTAACTCTGGGGAAAAAAGCCATCACCTTGGCATGGCAACAAGAGCAAGTCAAGTAACAGTTGAAAGACCAGACTAAACAGTTTGAACAATTGGTTATCAGAGAGACTAGTCATCATGGTCAGGGCTCAGTCTGTCATCATGACATATGTCGTGACAGGGCATGTAGCTGTGGCCATGCACGAAGTTCAGCTGGCGGCAGATACCAGCAAGCTGGTAATGACAGTCTGTCCGATGTTCACCACAGACAAAGTGTGGCTATGAATATAGTCCCCATAAGTTCCAGCCAGGGACCAGCACTGGCGACAGTATGGAGGTCAAAATCATTCTGGCTGCATGTGCAGAAATAGACAGTCTTCAAATCTGAATCTATGAATAAACCAGCATATGCTGTGTTCTAGCTTGAAAATGTTATGGTCTATAGGAAGGAAGAACAGAACCCATGGACAGTAAATCCTGATCTCTGTGGCGAAATAGAGCATTTTAAGATGGACGCCAGGGCAGGCATCACAGTGCTTAAGAAAGCAGAATATGAAAGCTGCCTGGACAATCCAGACTCATCGTCTACTATTGCTTACCTCAATTCACCAGGTGGCAGAGTTGACACAGTGGGAGAATTCATTGCTGAAGTTCCAAGAAGAGGACATGATGGTGAGCGATTGACTTATCACTTCCCAGCTATCGATGGTACCAACATGAGCAGATGCCATACTTCTGGCAAGATCCGTTTGTGAGGCCATGGGATTGAAACAGTCGCAGGAAATCTTTTCTGCATTAACGTTAATTATTACTTTCACGTAAGTCCACTTTGATGGTCTGCCCACAACACAGGAAACATGTGTCTCATGAATGTGAAGTCCATATGAAGCCTTGATCATGGGTTGTAATTACAGGCCATTCCTAGGAATGTAGATCCTTCTGTGACATGTGATGGACCTGTTGACAAACTTCACACTCTTGAACTGTGGTTTCAGTGTCATGATCAGTCCCTTGCCACCACATGTACTAGTATGCCAGGTATTTCATCATCACCATGTGTCCTGCTGCATGGCGTTGGCAATCATGGCCCTCATACGAATCTATCCCTTGTTGTTGCAAGTACATCTCCCACCCTCTCTGTCCTCAGCAACCCTACAAGTCCATCCAATATTTTCTCTCTGGGTCTACCTGGAGTTCTGTTTCCTTCCAGTTTTCCAGGTATTTCATCTTGCAGATACCTAGGTGATATAAATGCACTTCCTCCAACATTGCTCTTGAACAAGCTGAAGGCACAATAACTCGGTTTCTCAAGAGAATACAATCATTCTGTACATATAGCTGTTTCATGGCTCTTTTACATTCTAAGCTCTGTCTTCCACTGTCATGAAAAGTCTGATGGATCCAGCCAAAATGTACTTCTTGACATGTGACAGCACAAGTTGAAGATTTGTTTTCTCTTGAATGTGAGGTGAGGAATTGGAGTCATTGACAAGTGATCTATCAAGAAGACAAAGACCTGTGGAATTTCTGACTTAGAGCTGGTGGCTGGTAATGGTGGCCTGCTGAGTCATGGTGGCCTGCTGAGTCATGGTGGCCTGCTGAGTCATGGTGGCCTGCTGAGTCATGGTGGCCTGCTGAGTCATGGTGGATCCTGATGTGTAGAAATGCTGTACATGTATGACGACAACTGCATTGCCCAACGTTGATTTCTTGGTGAAACCTCTAACAGAATGAGTTTCCGTTTATTAACATCAAGAGTGGGGGTCTATGTACTCGTAAATCTGACGACCAAAGAGGTAGTCACGAAGCGTTTTTCCTCCAACGATATTACTTCTCTTACGATATTGAAGTAGTTTCACCCATCCTTATTGATGACTCTGGATGCATAAGCAATGGAATGCTCTGAACCTTCTGATAGTTTGTGACCAGAACTGCTCCTAAAATCCCACTGCAGAAGCATCACATGATAACGTCACATGCTCGTGGACCAGCAGATCATCTGAAAGGAACCGTTCTTCCACTTTTGAAGGCCTGACGCTGTTGATCTATCCATCTGAAAACGAATGTTTTGTGAAGAAGGCTGTTTAATGGAGATATAGCTGTGGGCAGTTGAAATAAGAACTTCCAGTGAGAATTAACAGCCCAAGAGCTGATTTGAGCTCTGATGCATTTTTGGACGTGGGGGCAACCTGCACAGCCTTCACATTGTTAGCAGAAAATTGGATTCATTCTCCAGTGATGCAGTGACCCAGGTATGTAGCATATGACATTATGATTTCATAATTCTTCTCTAAATGGAAAACTAAACTCACAGTTCTCCTTTAAACAGAAACCTTTTACACAAGGCAACATGAACTAATGCTTCTCCATCTTTAAACAGAAACTTCTGCCTCAAGTCTGTAAAGAACTTCTGTCAGATTGTAAATATGACTTTACTCTGAAACACCGATGACTGTTATGTCATCTTGAAACACAGACCCTTGGGGAAAATCTTCCTATAAACAATCCATCGTTCTTCAGAAGATGGTTGGTGCTACTGACACTCCAAAAGGCAATCGACTGTACATGTATGTAAACAGCACTTTCTGTGTTGATTACAGAGAGATTTTTTACTCTTAAGCAAGAGCCAACTGATGGTATGTGAGTTTCAAATTTAGTTTAAAGATTTCCACCACCAGCTTTGCTAAAATGGTCTTCAACACGAGGCAAAGAATATACATCAGCTTTGGCGCCCATGTTCATAGTGACTTTGTTATCACTACACAACCCAACTGACCCATTTGATTTCAGTTTACGCATCCCTGATGCCAGCCAGGTTGAATGTTTCACTTGCTCAACTATGCTGTCAACGTTAAGCGTTTAAGTTCAGCATCAACTTTGCTTTTTAGTGCATATGGAACTGTTCTAGTTGTACAGAACATTGGCTTCCAGTACTCTTCCACATAAAATTTGACAGAGAATGGATTTAAATAACTCAGCCCTTTCTTGACCAGGTTGGAAAATTGATCAAATGCTGCTTTACACGACGTTCTTTCACTCACTTGAATGAACAGAATGCAGTTCAATTCCCAAATCCAATTTCTGCCTAGTAGATTTGGACTTTTTTCATCAATCACAATGAGGTGTAACATGGCACACTTCTCTCTATCTGAAACAAGAACTTCAACTTGCCCATGATCAGAAATGTATTATCCAGTAAAGGTTCTCAGTGTTATGTTACAGCAACCAAAGATATGATCTTTTCCAGAGTGATATTGAAAATATCTGCAGTGATCAGGATCGCTAAAGCTCAGGTATCAATTTTGAAAAAAGCGGCTATCCTTTGACAGTGGCAGTAATTGTTTTATGATTCGATCCCTTTCTGTGAGGTTTTGTTGTGGTGTGTTGCCCCTATTTCATTGGAGCTGACTCCCTGTAACTTTCCATGGATGTGTATGGCCTCAAGGCAGTGGAGGATTTCATCCTCTTGGATGGGCTACCCTCCCAGGTTGACGAGCCTTATCTACCTGGATCAATCATGATCAGGTATTGTTGGATTACATAGTTTCCGATAACTGACCGAATGGCATGGCATGGCCTGACCTGACGGAGGTAGACAGACGCTGATTTTGGTGTCCTTCTGGCAACTCCTGCAACACTGCCTGCACCAAACTATAGTTGCCTTTGCCATTCCTTTGCATTCGGCAACTGCAACAAGAGGGGCATGGGCAAAAGCTGGTTTTCTGTATCATCCAGTCCAGCATTGCACTCTGGAAAGCAGCAACGACACAACAGCTGAGGTGAATTTTCTATGGTCGACGATGACTGAAGGAGATCTACTACTGCTGTAGCCCCTATTTCCTCCCCACTGCCTGAAACAATTTTCTGTGTATTTGGTTTGTTTGCTGAACGGCAGACTACAGCCAAAAGCGTTACTTTCTTTTCAATTATTACATATGTAGTTCTTGAACGGACAACTTATTGCAGGATGTTGTTTGCCAAGTGTTCTTGGATTCCTGGCCTCTGGTAGGTAATTGTCAAATACTGCTGTGCCTTTTTGAACTGTGTTGATATCTAGTGTGACTTGTGTGTAAGATGGTTAATTTGAATGACTTGTCTTTTCCAGACTGTGTTCACATCTACCAGATGTGACTGGTTTATCAATTGTTGATTATGAAGGACATGTCCTTTCTAAACTGTGCTGACATCTGGTGTGACATGGTATAACAGATGGTTCATTATGAAGGACAACAAAGAGACAAACTGCCGCTTCCATGGCATGAGCCATTTCAACCGCCTAAGCGAATGTAAGTTCATTTTCTGGCAATTTTTGTTCCTGATTCATGTCATCAAAAAGGCCACCAACGAATTTGTCTTTGAATGTCTTTTCGAGAAACAATCCTTTGTGGCATGTAGAGGCCAAACCTCTGAGTTCTAATGGAAAGTCAGTTACTATTTCCAGCAGAGGCTGACGTCCATTCTAAAAATTGAACCTTTTTGTTTTATCTTTTTTTTAAGGATCACTACACTGAGCGAGATATCCACTGTACTCTCTCCCCTCTCCTCTCTCTCTCTCTCTCTCTTTTTTTTTTTTTTTTTTGGTCTTGTTTAGTCCCATTCTCTACGTCATCTTAATGGCCACAGAAGCTGGAATAGTTTTTACAATGCATGATGATGAGGAGGATGAGGATGATAACAATGATGCAATGGAGTTTCATCTAGGATTGAGACTGCGTGACAGGGCTGCCCTATGTACTTAATATCATAATATATCCTGCTGTCAACCAGGCCCAAGAAATGCAAACACCAGTGGTGTTGTTAGAAGATTTGAGCAACACCCTCAATCACGCATCAATGAACTGGATGAGACTTGACTGCGTGGTTCCAATCTTCCCAATGAGCCCATAGCGAGCTCAGCTTTGGGTAAAAGCTGGTCGGAATAAAAAAAAATCCAACAATAATTTTGAAGGGAGTAATGGATGTTGAACTATACAGCTTTCCAGTCGGTAGTCCATTGCGCTAACCACTTTAACACGGTGACTGGTTGTAGAAACTTGAACCATTTCACCAGTGACTAGTGGTTCGAGTGACACATGTTGTCAGGCTGGATTTGATCGCAATCATGTTCCCCTTTTTAGTTTAAACAGTTGACTCATAGTGCCCAATTAAACAGCTTCATGAACTTGTGTGTGAGCTCAGCTTTTACTATGTGTATTGATGCGTGTAAATGTGTGTATGCGAGGATGCGTGAGTGTGTGTCCTTTGTATGTGGGTTTGTGTGTACACGTGTGTGTGTGTGGTTCCCCTTACGGAACTTGTCTTGGAGTTTCCTTTTCGCTTTATCTTTGATTCTCTGGTGTCTCATGGATTTGCTGTCATATCTGTTTTGAACTGAGTTCAGCTGTACAGGTCTATATCTTCGAAAGATAGACGAGCTCCAGATTAGAGGAAAGCTAGTTCACCTGTGCTAATGTGTGACTGGCAAGTGCGTCGTTGGTTTATCAGTTAGTTTGACAGAAGGCTTATGTAGGTGGCTGATATACTAGAACGTCAGGAAAAGCAGTGTTCGTTGTTTGTGTGCATGCAGACCTGGAAAATATGAACGCCTGGTACAGGGTGAAGGACCAGCTATGCCGTTCTGTTTGTCCTGTCCTGTCCTGTTGCGTCGTCGTTGCATATCTCTGGTACGTCACGCGGGGTCAAAGGTGTAAAGGACATCCCAGTCAGGGTTTTGCGTGTCCTGTGTGTACTTGTTCAGTCATCATGTCCATTGTTTGTGTGTCTGTGAGGGCTTCCAGTATGGTTTGGGGTGTGGCTGACTATATGACCTGCTGTTGTTCACTCAGTGTACGTCTCAGAATGGGCCCAGCTACCATGGAGATCAGAGACTGAAGGTGATTTAATAAGCAAAATGATCAACATGAAACTGTGAAACCAGGAGAATAAACCTGATGAAAAATTGTGTGTGTCGAGTCAACGACAGAAAACCTTCAACAAGCAAAAATAATAAAAACAAAACTGTGAAATTAATTAAATAAAAACTGATAATCATAATATAAAGCATGAGTCAAATGAAGGATAAAAACTGTTGAAGAAAAATAAAGCAAAAACCTGAATTTAATAAAATATGAAACGGTGGAAATTATAAACATAAAAATGAAATGTGAAATACAAATATACTACGCGAGGAAAACGCCTGAGGAAATTAACATACGGTAAAATGGAAAAAAAATGCATAAAACTTAAACTAAGACTGATCTGCAGACTGGAAATAAGAATATAACAATAATGCAATATATCGTCTGAAAGATCATGCAAAACATAAACTGTGTAAAGGTACGTATGAATACAAGAATAAAATCGTAAAACTCGGAGTGGAATAAAACATCAATAACATTGTGAGACTTGTGGGTAGTGGAAGGAAAAATAGTGTCTGATGGGCGTAGTATTTGTATAGTCAGAATATTGGGACCACCAAATTTATTCCATTGTTTGTTTATTATTTATTTTTTCAATTATTTCTGGAACAACCAGACATATCCATTGAAATAGATGTGAAAGAGGGAATAATAGGGACACCACTTAGTTGTTGCTCTGATCTCCAACTGATCATATTTGTCATCTAACGTATTCATTTCATTTTTCCTTATGTGTGCGTATAGACAGACAGACAGACAGACAGACAGACAGACAGATAAAACAGCCGTATAAAATAGCATAATGGGGCCACTACCGTAGTGGAAAGTGAATTCATTCGTTGGAATAACTGCTGTCAACTTTGCATATTAAGCGCGGTGCTGTACGTTTTGTTGTTGTTGGTTTTTTTGTTGTTAACGTATTGTTTTATTTGTTTGTCCTATTTGCCTGTTGTTGTTGTGAATAAAAGCCCAGTTGATTTGTCGACTCGTCTTTTGGGGGACTTGGCTTGGTATGTTGTTGTGTCTCCAAGTAGTAGCTGGAGAGGGATAGGCCCACCTGTCTAAGATAGACGGAACCTGTCATCAGTGCCAAGAGAGTAGCTTCAGCCGACTACAGAAGAGGCTTGTCAGACAAAAAGTCCTCACAGCACTGTGAACATCAAGAAACAATGCCCTTGAATGGCTAGGCACTGTGCAAATGACTACCGGAACACCAGATGTCAGAACATACAGTCGTGCGCTGAATGTGGCAATGTTCAAAGCATGTATGAAGGGATGAAAAAACCTTTGGAATCATCACTGGCAAGATCCTTCCGTAGAAGTCTCTGGAAGATGAAGTCATCAATGACTGGGCCAAACTGAGGAGGAGTGGGCCGGGCATACAAGACCACGTATCAGGAGAAAGGTGGCAGAATGGTTCAGACATTTGCCTGCAAAAGTGGCAGAATGGTTCAGACGTTCGCCTACCAGAAGTGGCAGAATAGATCAAACGTTTGCCTGCTCAAAGTGGCAGAATGGTTCAGACGTTCGCCAGCCCAAAGTGGCAGAATGGATCAAACGTTTGCCTCCAAAAGAGGCAGAATGGTTAAGACGTTCATCTGCCTAAAGTGGCAGAATTGTTCAGACGTTCGTCAGCCCAAAGTGGCAGAATTGTTCAGACGTTCGCTTGCCCAAAGTGGCAGAATGGTTTTCACGTTCGCCTGCCCAAAGTGGCAGAATTGTTCAGACGTTCGCCTGCCAAAAGTGACAGAATGGTTCAGACGTTCGCCTGCCCAAACTGGCAGAATGGTTAAGACGTTTGCCTGCCAAAAGTGACAGAATGGTTCAGACGTTTACCTCCAAAAGTGGCAGAATGGTTCAGACGTTCGCCTGCCCAAACTGGCAGAATGGTTCAGACGTTTGCCTGCCAAAAGAGACAGAATGGTTCAGACGTTTGCCTGCCCAAAGAGGCAGAATGGTTCAGACGTTTGCCTGCCCAAAGAGGCAGAATGGTTCAGGCGATTGCCTGCCAAAAGTGACAGAATGGTTCAGATGTTCGCCTGCCAAAAGTGGCAGAACGGTTCAGACGTTCGCCTGCCAGTAACTGAATTCGAGATTTCAAAGTCTGTTTAACGGTGAGGCCTCGATTTTTCTCCTCAGCTTGACTGGAACATAGATCAGAACGTCTAGTCCTTTGGAAGGAAATGAAATAATGAGTCAGACCCATGTGCCTTGTGGCCTGTACACACTAAAAGATCCCACAGCAGTTGGAAATCGTGAAGAGCAGGGTATTTGCCTGGCTGACATGGTATAATGTATTGGAGATATAGGTTCATTTCCCAGGTCCCTCCCCTTGAAGGCCAGTCTGCCTTCCTGAAGTCTTGGTGAGACAAAGGCTGGCACAGCACCATGGCGATGCGCTGTCAACAGGAATGATGCCTGAGTTTCGCATGGTAATACCATTGTGACAAAAGGAATGAATTAGAACATAAATATGAATATGAAAATGAATCTGAATATGAATATGCTATAACTATGAATGAATATGAAAATGAATATATTGGCACACTGATTAACCTTATGCATTTATAGCTTTTGATCTACATATATCATAAACAACAGGCAATAGGATGTGAAAGGTACCAAGACAGAATGAGTGAAAGAGAAAGTGAGTAACAGAGGAAAGTCAAGAAAGATAGAGAAAAAGATCAAATGTTGAAACAGTCGCACGTGCGGGCACGTTCGCGCGCGTGTGTATGACAGAAGATGGCCACTTGGGTCAAGAGTCACATGACTAAAAGTCTGAGTGTGCCCTAACTCAGTATCTCGTGTGTACATGAGTTTATGTGAGTGAGTGAGTGAGTGTGTGTGTATATATTGTGTGTGTGTGTGCGTGTGTGTGTGTGTGTGTGTGTGTGTGTGTGTGTGTGTGTGTGTGTGTGTGTGTGTGTGTGTGTGTGTGTGTGTGTGTGTGTGTGTGTGTGTGTGTGTGTGTGTGGTTAGAGAGATACAGGATGACAATAGATCAAAAATGAGTGCATTGCTTTTGTCTTTTTGGAATTTAGATTTAGACTTGCTTTTTTGTCTGCTGCAGAATTCTTTTCATGCTGGTGATTATGTCTGACATCAGTGCAGTATCATCATGGATCAGAAGTGAGTGTACCCTAGCTCACCATCCTCTGTGCAGTACCATCAGTATATTGAAGAGTTATGATCACTATTTCAACTGCGAATTTATATTCTCATGTCTTGATCTGCTTCTTTCACAACCTGCTCCGTGTAAATGTTGAAGAGATCAGATGAGAGGATGCAGTCCTGACAGACTACGTTCTTGATGCTGAAATGTTCGCAGTGTTGGCTTTTCCGTCGAATTGTTCCTTTTTGATCGTCATATAGGACCATAATAAGAAGAGACGGCTACAGATCGCTGTGTCGTGCGAGAGGCTGTGCGTCCTGGCATCGTCATTGCAGAGGAGAAACAAATTTGACTGGTTGGACAGAAGAGACAGAGGAAAAGCTGTGACAGCGACCAACCTGTCACAACCATCAGTCTTCATGTGCATCAGCTGTGCTACGGACAGTCAATCAAGAATCAGCTTGTTCAGCCACAGCCGACGCTGTACTGCATGCAACCGAGTCTTACATGGGCATATTCATTGTTTCATCAGACGGAATCATCGTATGTGTGGTGTGTGTGTGTGTGTGTGTGTGTGTGTGTGTGTGTGTGTGTGTGTGTGTGTGTGTGTGTTTTGTGTGTGTGTGTGTGTGTCTGTACATACATACATATTTATATATATGTATATGTGGATATCTGTGTGTGTGCATTTTCATGGATTTTGTTTTTTACATTAACATTACACTGAGTCTTGAGCAGTAAGCATGTGGATATTAAAGGGTTCTCTTATACTGTAATGAATTATTGCCACGTCTTCATAGACTTCAAGGAAGCGTTTAATAGAGTGTGGCAAATGGCATTTTAGGCCGCGATGAAGAAATTTAACATCCGGCAAAAACTAATCAATACCATCCAGCAACTATACTCCAAACCAACCGATGGGGTTCTTACGCGAACTGCTATTGGACAATGATCCCGAAATGTTGCTGGAGAGTGATTCCATGATTTGCTTGGAATTTGTAAGGGCGGTCTTCTGTCTCCCATGTTTTTCAACATATTCCTGGAATGCATCATGATGACGCTATTGAAGATCACGTCAGCACAGTCAGCATTAAAGGAATAACCCTCACGAACCTCCGCTTTGGAGATGACAGTGATGGCCTGGCAGACACTGAGCAGGAACTCGCTCAGGTTGTTAAATGACTAGTTCAAACATCGACAAGAAATGGCATGGAAAAGAACACCAAGAAGACCAAGTTGATGGCCGACCACAACACTACTAGTTGCTTCTGATACTACTCTCCATATATATATATATATTAACGCTCAGCAAATTAGAGCGAGCCAATCAACTGTGAAAATTGGATGCTGTTCATGTTCATGACAATTGCTGGGGAAACGCCGAGGAGGTCAAGATCATTCGTAACATCAGCCTTCAGAGCCAGGGTTCTGCCTTGTCCACGTCGAAGGTTGACACGGTCGCTGAGGTTGGCAGACAATATGTCACCCAGGGGAGTGGGACACCTTGTCTGCATTCGAAGGCTGTGCCCGATCAGTCTCAGTCGGCGTCTTCGGAGCGTCTTGCTCAAGGGTGAGAGCTTAGTCCGAGAGTAGAGCGCCTTGGTGGAGATTTTCTCTGGCCAGTAGATGCCGAGTGCCGAGCGGATCATACGCCGATGAGAAGAGTCGATCAACTTCGAGAGAGTTTCGGTCAGAGGTATGAACTCGAGACCGTAGCATACGATGCTCTCTACTGCTACCTTGAAAAGTCTAATCTTGATTTGGTCATCGGCCTTCGAGCTGAAAATCGGCTTCAATTTGTTCATCGCTACCCATGCTTTGGCGAATCGTTCGTCTACCACTGAAGTTGGAGACGAGGTGTCAATTCCAAGGTAACTGAACTGCTCGCATGTCTGAATCACGTCGCCGGACTGGAAAAAGATTCGACGGGGAATGGTGTCGTGGCTGACGTGCATGACTTTCGTTTTGCCGTGGTTGATTTTGAGACCAACAGCTGACGCATTCCTTTCGAGATTTTGAAGAACTCTCTCTACAGTGTCGGCCGATTCGCAGGCCAGAGCGATATCGTCTACTCTCCATGGACTGAAGCTAGGCATCGGTCAACAGTTCACTTACCTCCCTTTCTTATTAGCAGTGACAGACCCAAACCAAAACTCCTCTCAAGGGCAGCAGAGACAACATCAGCACTGTCCAAGCTGAAACCTGTATGGATGGAAAGGAACACCTCCGTGAAACATAGATCAGGTTCTTACGTGCACTGAAATATTCCATCATTTTGTCTGCATGCAAGACATGGACGTTTCCAGTGAATTTGGAAAACGAATCGAATCCATAGAAATGGGGTGTTATGACATAATACTAAACATCAGTACACTGACAATATCCCCAATAAACATATGCGCCAAACCATCGAGCAACACACAGGGCCATGTGAAGATCTACTGAGGTTGGTTAAAAGAAATACGATGGGATGGCCATGTAACATGATCCAACAGCTTAGTTAAATCAGTCCTCCAGGGAACTATCGAAGGCTTGACAGAATGGAAAGATAGAAAAAAAGCAAAATAAAAACAAACGAAGGACTAATATAACTGTGAATGGGACAGAGAAGCCATTCCTCATCTCAGGCAATCTTTAAGGTTTCTAATGACAGTTTCGTTGTAAAGTGAAAACAAATCTGGTAACAGAGCTGATGTTTGTTCCCATTACGTATTCCTTATTATTCTTAGATCCTTTCCATCAAAGTGAGCCTTTCTGGTCGGTTAATCAATTCTTCATGTCTTACCCGAAAAAAAGCTTTGATATAATCAACAACACATAGATACAAATCCTTATTCAACTCAACTGATATTTCTATGAGAGTTCTTAAGATCTATATGGCATTAATAGTTCCTTCTTTTCCCTTCAACAAATCTACAGTATTCTTCTGCTCTTTACCTTTTCATTCTTTTCCGTGTTTCCATTATGATTATTCTTAATAAAATGTTTGTCATATGACTCATCAAGATGATTGTACGGAGTTTGCATTCTATTGCCTCTGCTTCCTTTGGAAATGCAATGGAAATGTATGATGGAGTTCGCATTTTCTAACACCTGCTTTCTTTGAAAGTGCAATAAAAATTGATTTTGACGCATCTTTAGGGATTTTCTGGTGTCATAAATTTCGTTTAAAGGACTTTTATTTTTGAACACCAAATAAATCTAGAGCCTCAATCATTTTTGTAGTAATATTGTCTAGTCCTGGAGCTTTTCCCGGTTTCATCTTTGTCAACACTGCTCTATCATCTTTCATTATTGGTGGTCCTCCAGCGTTCTTTTTTTATGTGTATTTCGTTTCTGTCATCGTCAGAAAGATCTTTTATGAGCTCTCTCCATCTTTTTAATATTTTGTCTTGTTTCTACAATAATCGTATTATCTTAAGCAACTAGGTGCTGTGCACGTCTTTTTCCCTATGGACAATTTCTTCAATGTTTCTGTACCTATACTTAGGATCCGTTTTGTGTCGGTCTTCTATTTCTTTGTACTTTGTTTCCAGGGAAGCTTCCGTAGCTTCAATGCACCTATTCCTGATTTCCGTATGCATCTTTTCGAATTCTTCCTCTTTTCCTTTTTCCCTCCTCTATTTTTAAGCAAGCCTAACATTTCCTTTGTTGTCCAGTCATTCTATGGATTTCTTCACAAGCTTCATTTATCGAGTTTCTCAACTCTGTCATCAACGCCCTCCAGGACACTGAATTTGTTTTGAACACATACGAGAAAGTTTGCACGAGTCCAATATTTCGTTCCGCAGTCTGCACCTGGTAACAAATGGTGTATGTGTAGGTCGACAACTTTAATACCAAACGTAGATTTCTGGGTGCAACTGCTTTTGGAGTAAGTTTGTGTTTATTGAACAGTGACATCAAGGATTTTGTGATCTGTGTACACCAAAAATGGCGCCCAAAGAAGTAATCATGAAACATTTTTTACACCCAAGGTGACAGCCAAGGCTTCCTTTTCAATGTTAGAGTAGTTTTGTTCACCCATGTTGAGGGGTCTACAAACACTAGGAACGGGGCGCTCTGAACTGTTTCATAGCTTGTGGGCTAGAACTGCTCCTAGTTCTACTGCCAAAACATCAAATCATAACGTTACATCAACAGATGAACTGAAAAAGATTTTCCCTCATAGTCTTCAAGGCCTATTGTTGATCTTCCCATCTGAGAACGTGTTTTTAAAAATCTTTTGTGTAGAAAAGATTACTTAAAAGATAAAAAAAAAATCTGTGAACAGATGAGGTAATAAATTCCTGTAATAATTGACAAGCCCAAGAAATGATTTTAGCGTTGAAGCCTTTTGGGACGTTGTGGCAACTCAAACAAACATTAGCTTGCCAGCAGTGGGTTGCATTTCCTCTGCAGTGATGTGATGCCCAGGTAGGTAACCTCAGACAACATGAATTCATATTTCCCCTTTTAAATGGAAACCTTCTACATCAGGCAACATGAATTCACACTTTTTTCCTTCTTAAAACTGAGATCTTCTATATCAAGCCTGCAAAGGAATTCCCTTAGATTCTAAATATGACTTTCCTCTGAGTCACCAGAAGTTAGTATGTCATCTTGACACACTGACAGTTGCAGAATGTCTTTTGACAGACAGTTCATCATACTTTGGAAGATGCAAAGTAAGCCTAAAACCCCTGAACGTGTGTTTCTCGAGCCGTCCTTTGCAAGTTCGTCAGCTTTCTCGTTTCCTTCAATGTCAACATGGGCTGGTATCCACATAAGCGTTATCGTTGAGTCGACTCTGGGCATGACATGTCTGATTTCGTTCAGCCTTCCTGTTTTCGTGTCTTCCCCTCCGCGCCTGACGAAGCGGGCGCAGCAACGCGGAGAAGAAGACTACAACAGGTCACGGCAACGAACCGAACTGGACGGGTTTTTGCTGTGGGACGTCATGGAGCAGCCAGACACGGTGTCCCTCCAACTCAGCAAGTCCGGTGATGTGGAGACCAATCCAGGACCAGAGGAGCAGCACATGTGTATAACCTGCAGGCGAGCGATAAGACGAGGCCATGACTCAATGGTATGCACGAACTGTGGTGGTCAACTACACAAGAAGAAGGAATGCAGCAATATGACTAGACAGCAAATTAAGAACGTAGACAGGACAAGATGGAAATGTTTGGGATGTGAGGGGGTAAATGCAAACCCCATGAAGGAATCAACACCAAACGATATGACAGAATATCGTACAAAAACTAAAGTATAAAGTGGCAACTTGAGGATCCTCCAGTGGAAAAATTGACGAGTTTAAAGGGTCTCTGAACAAAGACAAGATTGATGTGTTCCTATTACAGGAGACGAAACTGATATTTTCAATTTGTACACCGAAGATCCGAGGATACACTACGGAAAGACAAGAGAGAATACAAAGAAAAGGAAGTGAAGATAGAAGAGAGGAGGTCTTATCATAGGAATAAGAGACACGATACCATTTACAAGAGTACAACTTGACATAGCAACAGCAGATGATGAAATGTCGGAATGGATGAGCATTGAGATACCATTGAAAAACAAGCAAAAAATGAGACTGACAAACATTTACATTCCCCCAAGCAATGTAATAACGGGAAAAAAAGGCAAACGTAAAAACAGATAACTGGCCCAAAATGCCTTTTGACTGTCTTTTTGGGGATTTCAATGCTCATTCTGAAATTTGGAGTGATCAAGTGGCGAGGGGAATTATCGAAGAGAATGCAAGAGGAAACCTTATACAAAGGTGGATTGAAACCACATGCATGATGAGTATAAACAATCCGACTTGTGAAACACGAAATGCTAGAAGTGGAGGACATGACTCATCACCCGGCATTAGTTTTGTACACTCAACAAGGTTGGATTCCTTCTCATGGGAAGTAAAAGAAGACCTTTGTTTTGATCAAAAGCCCATCATCATCACATGTGAAGATGAATGTTCAATACCAGCAGTAAATGAAAAGCCAAAGTACAAATCGAATCTTGTAGAAACTGTCCAAAGTCACATGTGAATGTCAGGAATTATGTCTAAAAGCCTCTTGTAGAAACTGTCCAAAGTCAGATGTGGATGTCAGGAATTATGTCTAAAAGCCTCTTGTAGAAACTGTCCAAAGTCACATGTGGATGTCAGGAATTATGTCTAAAAGCCTCCTGTAGAAACTGTCCAAACTCACAGGTGGATGTGAGGAATTATGTCTAAAAGCCTCTTGTAGAAACTGTCCAAAGTCACAGGTGGATGTCAGGAATTATGTCTAAAAGCCTCTTGTAGAAACTGTCCAAACTCACAGGTGGATGTGAGGAATTATGTCTAAAAGCCTCTTGTAGAAACTGTCCAAAGTCACAGGTGGATGTCAGGAATTATGTCTAAAAGCCTCTTGTAGAAACTGTCCAAACTCACAGGTGGATGCTAGAGGTCTCAGTTCTGATGCAGTCATTTTACTGTTTCCATCTCAGACTGATGTCTGTTGTGGGCTTTGAACCTGTCACCAGTGATTACTTGTTTAGCTGACTTAATGGGTTTTTTTATCGTAGCGACCAGTACCTCACATGTCTCTGTCGACCGAACGTCTGTGAGCACAGTGATCACAGCAACGAGAGGAACGTGACACGGATGATAAGACTAAAATACACATTTTTTCTTTGCATCAGTGGTATCATTTGCTTCAAAATACATGGCAAGATACTCAGTGTCACAGTCACGATCCACAACAGGACTGAACTCATCAAACTTGTTCTTATGTGCGATCTTATCCAAGACACTAAGCGACAGTTTAGTCTTTTCTACAGCGACGGTGTATAGCCTTATGTATTAACTAGTGAATAATGGTGACTTTTACACAGTACCCTCCAATTACAAAGTATCTTGTGAGAAATCTTTATCAAAATTTGAATTCTCTGCTTTAGGTGTGAGTGCTATCCTTGTCGCCGATATGATGTTTTGAGGCCTTGTCAGTTGTTGTTACGTTTTGCCGTCTTGTCAAGTCTCCTGCCTTAAGTGTTTTGATATAAAGGGACATAACCTTACATATATAGACTGTGTGTCAGGACATCTTGCGATCCGGTACATGACTTCGTACTATTGTGCCTTGACCGAATGTCTCTTTTCATAGTTGATCGCACTGATTGATTTAATATATTTCTTTCTCAAGACAGCTTTTATACTCACTGTGTAGGTTATACATCTGTCGATTTTCAAGATATGAAAACCATCCTTGACAGAAACAATCTCTTAATCTACGTTTAAATTCTTGTAAAAACGCCTTCTTGTTTCCAGCACCACCGACCAGCCAAACATGATAAAACTAATGACAACACAGCAATGTTGTATATGAGATACCCAGGTTATATGACCTCCTTTAGCAATTTTAAAAACCGTTGTACGCACAATTTGAGTACTCGCTGTTGTGCTGTTTGAATAGTCTGAACCAATATCTAATACGACTAACGGCAGAATTGAAGTACAGTGGATGTCTTCCCAACTTCTCGTGTACTGAATTATTTGAAGCTCTGAATGAAACCTTTAGAAATCTCTTGCAAGCGAACATGTGTATTTTTTTCCAATGACTCATACTTGGTATATCCCCATATTTCTGACACATACAATAACATTGGTAGAATCTGGGTATCAAAATGTTTAATGAAAACTTTCCAAAAATTACAGTGCTGCCTTGAAAGAAGCTTTAACAATTCTACAACACCTGTTATTATATCGTCAACAGCAACATTCCAAATCATTTTTGTTGACATGGTTATACCAAGACATTTATAAGAATTTACAACATCTGATTTCTCACATCCACGAAAATCGTCTTTCATTTGATGAAAGACAGACCCCCCCCCCCACCCCCCACCCCCATTTCTAAAAAAAAACATAACTTTTGTTTATTCAAGATTAACGTTTAGTCCAAATCTTCCTAAGGAATTAAATAATAAGTTCAACTGATATTGCAAGCCAACAAAGGAATACGGCAATAAGACGATATCATCGGCAAAAAGCAAAATAAACAGTACTATTTCTGTCGGTGAGAGACAAATACCATGCTTGCCTCGTTCCAAAATTTCATGAGCAAGTTTATTAATTGGCAAAGCCCAACAACCCTGTTCCAGACGTTGAATGCATTCAAAAAAGTCTGAATATTCATCACCACATCTTAGTCACACTGTAACAGTTTTACACATATTCTTCGAAACTGAGTATTTTACCTTGAATGCCAGATATGAATACAACAAACCATAAAATGGGACTTTGATAGTGTCATAAGCTTTGCAAAATCTATGTACGTAGTGTACAATTTGGCGTTTTTTGAAAATTGTTTCTGAACACAAGCATAGAGAGTATAAACATGATCATTTTATGAGGAAAGGGGAATTATAACACCTGATCACAGCAGGAAAGCTGGAAGGAAAGAGAATACCAGGTAGACCCAGGGAAAAAAATATTGGACGCACTTGCAGGGTGGCTGAAGACAGAGAGGGTGGAAGTTGTACTTGCAGCGACAGGGGATAGATTAGTGTTGAGGGCCATGATCGCCAATGCTATGCGGCAGGGCACATATGATGATGATGATGATGATGATGATGATGATGATGATGATGATGATGATGATGATGATGATGACGATGACGACGACGATGATGATGATGATGATGATGATGATGATGAATGTTCCGAACCGTGCTAGGAATACTAACAACAATAGATTGTTCCTGCGGCTTTGATTTTCTGTGGCGTCCAGTTTTGCTTCCAGGGGGTCAGTCCGGTTTTTCAGGACATCGTTCTCTTCCTTCACTGTGCCAAATTGTTCGTGCATGGTGTCAGATCAAACTGCAAGTCGTCACATTTGTCGGACAGCTGATTTATACGGTACATTAACCTGTCTTCCATTCATCATCATCATCATGTGCTCTGCCGCATGGCGTTTGCGAAAATGGCCCTCCATACGAATCTTTCCCTTGTCGCTGCAAGTACAACTCCACCCTCTCCTTCCTCATCCACCCTGCAAGTCCGTCCAACATTTTCGCCCTGAATTTTATCTGGTATTCTCTTTCTCTCCCGCCTTCCTGTTGTGAACAGGTGCTCTAATTTCTCTTTCCTCATAAAATGTCCTATAAATGTTGTTCGTCTTTTCCTAATCTTCTTTATTTATACCTTCTTGAGTCTTGCATTACTTCCAGTTTTCTCTCATACGCCGATACGGTCTGTTGCGATGTCTGGGGGTCATTGACAACTTTGGCCATTGTTTCCACAGCTTGAGAAAGACTGTCTTCTCTTGCACTCTGTGTTTGCACATTTGCCACGTAGCATCAGAAACGTCGGTTTATCGTCTCTGGTGTGTGCGTGACAACACGCTTTCTTTGCCGGTTTTGTAATGTGGTGTCACCTTCAGTCAGGGAATAGGTTCAATATCTGACATGAGAACGAAGGCGAGCAAAGTTGTCACCGTGACCAATCCAGCCATGTTATGAAATTTGAAGCCCTGTATTTTCTTTCTGCACTGGAGGCGTACCGGTACCGTGAAAGAATTTTCACTAAAACTGACACACTTGTACGATGTGAGACATAAGCACTACACGTCAAGGAAATCTTTTATTGTTTTAATGTTGTTGTTTTTCGTTAAGATTTGTGGTTTTGTTGTTGTTGTTGACTTTTGTATACGCTTGACGAAGGTGAGATGGTCGGAACTTTACGTCTCTTTAGTTTCGTTATACTACGTACTCGTTTTGATTTTTTTTTTCTGGTTCCTATTTGCTTGAACGCTGCGGTCAATTTGATGAAAATTTCCGTAGACAGTCAGTCAGTCAGACATCAGTCAGTCAGTAAGTCAGCAAGTCAGTCAGTCAATCAGCGAGTCAGTCAGTTAATCAGTCAGTCAGTCAGTCAGTCAGTCAGCGAATCAGTCAGTCAGTCAGTTAGTCCTCTTCTTCTTTTTCTTTTTTGTTTGTCTTCTTCTTCTTCCTTTTCTTCTTCTTCTTCTTCTGCTCATCATTATTTACAACACTCCGATAGCTCGGATCCATGTCAGGGATAATACCATCTCAAAATACAACTTATATTCTAAATATATCGACGGTTCGGGAAAAATGAAAGCCTGGGTAAGAAAATTAGATAGACATACCACTACACTCACCAAAATGATGAATGGATATGCCCCTGGCGTTGACCATTCAACCGAATTGATCACCAGGGGTATAAAGAAAATTAAACCTAAACACAAATTCATAAACAGAGTCAAACGTAACAAAACCACATAAATATACAAACTGGACTTTATGCTTAACCCTTTTCCTACCAAGAAAATAGGTCACTGTACTAACTATTGACCAAGTAATGTTAGGAGAGAGACTTCAGAAACACTCAAATTATTACGCCTGTTTTTTGCCATTTTTGCTGCTTCAAACGTCGTGTGAACGCAGAAAGAAAATGACAAGAGTATACTCCCTTTGCCGGAAAAGGATTCACGTCAACAATGCGGTCATTTTCTATTTATATACTCAAAACTTAAACTATGGTTCAGGACACGAAATCCTCGTGACGCGGTCCACAGAGAGAGAGAAAGCTGAGTCACGAGGATCTCGTGACGCGGTACGGAATGTATTAAGATTGCCACTAAGTAGTCACCTTTCCCTAGAGCGAAAATGCAGTTAGTATAATTATCTCCCCTAAAATCAGTACTAACAAATAGAAAGTGTGTCAAGCTTTATGGAAAAACATACAGATGAACGAACCAGCAAGTCAGAAAATGACGGGGCGAAAAGCAGATGAAAGACAGCAACTGGGGAAGCCAGTCACGAAGAGAGTGACAATAAAGAACACGTTCACAGCACAGAACTTCCAGAAGGTCGGGGATGCTATTTATACTGAAGGAGACCCGGACATCTCCACAGGGGGGAATCATACAATAGTTCATTTCCAAGATAATGGAGAAGTATTGTATCGAACAAATGGAGAAGTATTGTATCGAACAAAGAATCATTGTCTGCAACAAGATCACAGAAAAACAAGCCATGAATAGATGCATAAATATATATGAATGAATGAATGAATGAATGAATGAATGAATGAATGAATGAATCGAATGAATGAATGAATAAAACTCGAGACCAATAACAACCAATAATTACTTTTTTTTTTCGTCTTTGATGAAATCTTCTGTATAAAATCACACACACGGATGTGTGTGTGTGTGTGTGTGTGTGTGTGTGTGTGTGTCGTGTGTGTGTGTGTGTGTGTGTGTGTGTGTGTGTGTGTGTGTGTGTGTGTGTGTGTGTGTCGTGTGTGTTTGTGCGTGTGAGCGCGCGCGCGCGCGCGTGTGTGTGTGTATGTGTGAGTGTGTGTGTGTGTGTGTGTGTGTGTGCGTGTGTGTGTTTGCGTGCGTGCGTGTGTGTGTATATGTGTGTGTTCACGCGCACTTCCTTTACACATACACACACACACACACATCTATCTATCTATCTATCTATCTATCTATATATTATATATATATACATATATATATACTCTATATATATATATATATATATATATATACTGTGTATATATCTATATATATATGTGTGTGTGTGTGTGTGTGTGTGTGTGTGTGTGTGTGTGTGTGTGTGTGTGTTGTGAGAGAGATTGATATAGATAGATAGATAGATAGATAGATAGATAGATAGATAGATAGATAGATAGATAGATAGATAGATAGATAGATAAGAAAACTGTTTACTGTTGCTAAAACTTTTTAATCTTCAGATCGGATCGCGGAGAGCTCAAAAGAAACAAATGCGCATGCGCACACATACATTCATATGCACGCACGAGCGCACATCACCAGACTGTACTACTGCCACACACGATCCACAACAGGCTTTGAACAGGGTAAGGACAGTCCTTTCTAAGGAACTGACTTGGTCTCACGCAACTATATCTCAAACCCAACCGGCCAGTGGTTGTTGATATTTTGGTTGCTGCAGCAGACATCTTGCTTATGCAAATGTATGATCCATGACTTGAGAGCGAGAGCTCCCATGATCAAAAACTTAAAACTTATACCCACCACGTGCGTGTCATCATATCTCGAATATGTATATATTCTGCCCTATCTCCTGGTAAGTCTGGAAGCGCATCTTTCCCGCTTGATTGTGTAGGGTTGTTCCGAGAGCTAGATCTATCCCGCATTTTTCGCACTCTTTCCTCCGCAAACTTGTCCAGAGTGACCGCCAAAAAACATCCAACGTGCTTCTTTCTATCATGTCTCTGTTCCTTCACATCATTGTTCATACATATGTATAAGCAAGATAGCCTATGGGCCGTTTGCAGATGACGTCACTCCTCGCTGGGGAGGAGTTATCTTTCCATTTCTGCGGTATTCGTCGCGTCTGCGAGTCCGCGAAACGTTCCGAGTCGGTTCCACACTTCTGCTTGGTTTACCACGTTGGTGCCCACAGGGAAAAAAATCATGAATAAAGACTGGAAATTAAAAAGCTAGAGATGGTGAACAGCTGTTGTGTGAAAGGATGTCACAACAGACAAGATCAGGAAAAAGACAGGCGATACTACAGAATACCAAGTGTTGTGACAACAAGGGGAAAGGATGTGGAGGAGCTGACATAGACGGAGACAATGGCTGGCACAGCTTCAGCTCAAAGGCCTGACATCTGATTCAAACACGATCCACATTTGTTTGTTCGGACCACTTTGTAAATGGTATGTTATATTTAGGCCTGTTTCTTTTCAATGCGAGATAGATCCACTTTCGCTTTTGATCTCTTCCCCGCGAACGTTCTGTGTCGTCTGCCACAGATGGCTGGCTGCGGGCATAGCATTTGAGATGTAAATATGTTTATGTATCGTAGTTTCATCTTGTTTTCAGTTACTGATGAATAAATGGGGCGTGTAAATTACTGATATAAACAACGAGTTGTTTTTATCTGCAGATTTGCATCTTAGCTTTTCGTTGTTTGGTCAGATGCTATTCTGCACGCAGAACACTGAACTATTTTAAATAATAACAAATATGAAATCCAAAACAAGTGTGACTGAACGCGTTCAAGGACCCAGAAAAAACATGAAAGAATAAGAACGCGTATTTAATACAACAAAACAAGACAGGCGCAAATTGTCGGCCAACTGGCCTTTGTCAAGTGTAAGATCACAAACAAACAAACACCAGATACAATGTATCGTAGTTTCATCTTCTTTTCAGTTACTGATGAATAAATGGGGCGTGTAAATTACCGATATAAACAAAGAATTATTTTTGTCTGCAGATTTGCATCTTAGCTTTCAGTTGTTTGATCAGATGTTGTGTGAAAGGATGCCACAGCAGACAAGATCGGAAAAAAGACAGGCGATACTACAGAATACCATGTCAAGTGTGTGTGTGTGTTCGTTGCTTGATTTAACGTCTTTTCACTATAAGTGTGTGTGTGTGTGTGTGTGTGTGTGTGTGTGTGTGTGTGTGTGTGTGTGTGTGTGTGTGTGTGTGTGTGTGTGTGCGCGCGCGCGCGCGTGTGTTTGTTATTATTAAAGGTTTGAAGATTCATATATTATCTGCCTTTGTCTCTCATGCTTTTGAAAAGCTCCTGGTGGATTGACATATAGAAACATATACTATGATTCATTTTCATAACTTCTTTGACACAAAACCCAATACGACAGGGATCACCCTGGGACCTGGCTAGCTCATGGATTTATGTGTAGGCTTAAAGCTTGCGCCAAGTTCATTTGGGGTCTTCTCCACCATATGGCACCAGCAGGGTCAATGCATATGGAATTCTTTCTGAGCAGGGAGACATCATCTCGAGAAACTAAACCTGAAACTGAAACTTTGACACTGTATGTATAATGGTGCATATGTCTTCTTTAAAGCTTTAATATATTTCGCTCATCCTTTGGTTTATTTTAACGTTTCCTTTATTTTTGATGTGCTTGGGCACAAAGAAAAGATGATGACAAAAGAATTGAAGCAGCTGAGATTTTTTTTATGAGGATGTTCAAGGTCAGTTGGGCAGATAGAACAACAAATGAAAGCATACTTAATGAATTGGGATCATGAACTTCCATCTGTCTCTATCTCTCGTTGCCCCTAGCATCTCCCCCACCCTCCTCGTCCCCAGCCACTCTGCAAGTCCGTTCAGCATTTTCTCCCTGGGTCTACCCGGTGCTCTCTTTCCTTCCAGCTTTCCCGTTGTGACCAGGTGCTCCAAATCCCCCTTCCTCATAAAATGGCCTATAAATGTTGCCTGTCTTTTCCTAATCTTCCTTATGAGTGATCTACTTGTGTCTGCCTCTATCAAGACTGTCTCGTTTGTTTTCTTTGCTGTCCATGGAACTCTCAACATTCTTCTTAGAAACCACATCTCGGCTGCTTCAATCTTGTTCTGGCTTTGTTTGTTGACTGCCCACGCCTCGCATCCGTACAACAGTATTGGTTCTATACAACATTCAAGAACTTTCTTCCCGATGTTAATTGACAGGCATTTGTTGGTAAGAATGCTTGTCATCTTCTTGAATGCTGTTTTGGCTCGGCCGATTCTGCTGGCTATTTCTGATGTGCATCTGCCGTCTGATAAAATGATCGGTCGCAGGTATTTGAATTTATCAACCTGTGTCAAGGTTGTGCCATTTGCTGTTATTTTGCATGAGGGGATTTCATGTTTTTTTTATTGATCACCATGACTTCAGTCTTCCTGCTGTTTATTTCCAGCCCCTTACCTTTGCTTTCTATTTCTAGTGTATTCACAGGGTTTTGTAGTTTATTCCTATTTGAAGTGGATATTATCATTGACCAAGATGACTGTTACTTAACAGGTGATATCGTATTTAATGTGGCAATAGTTGATTCCTATTTGTACGCTGTATCATTGATCAAGACGAACATTGTTCCTTGATAAATGATATCGTGTTTATGTGACAAAAGTTGTAGACAATGCCACTGAGCAAGATGGGTTTTTTACCTCCAGGTATTTTGGTTTTTGGCTTCCTTTGTTCATTAAAGACTACAGAACTGCATAGATGGATAAGTGTCTTCAGAGCACAAGCCTGGCTGTAGCCATGCACAAATTCTGTCGTAGTCCATGCAGCAGGCTCTACCTTCCACGACACCGGTGGGGACCAAGGGAGAGCTAAAGTCAATACAATTTGGATCCGGTGGTGGAAATAATTGGACACCCCTCCCATGCATGCATGTATTTCTGTTTACCAACAAGTCTGTAAAATTTTGTCAGGGATAATTTTCACTTTGATGATCCATTACGTTTTTGCACACAGCCACAATTTCAGCTGAAAATTATGATAGCTTCGAGATTCAACCGCTTCATTGCCGTAGCCTGTCCACAAACTGCAAAAACTTAACACACCAACACACCAACCAATCATACACCAACACACCAACCGATCAGCACACCAACACACCAACCGATCAGCACACCAATACACCAACACAACAACTGATCAGTACACCGACACATCAATCAATAAACACACCGACACACCAACCAATCAGTGCACAACACACCAACCAATGAACACACCAATACACCAACAAATCAGTACACCAACACCAACACACCAACCAATCAGTACACCAACACACCAACACACCAACCAATCAGTACACCAACACACCAACCGATCAGTACACCAACACACCAACCGATCAGTACACCAACACACCAACCAATCAGTACATCAACACACCAACACACCAACCAATCAGTACACCAACACACCAACCAATCAACACACCAACACACCAACCAATCAGTACACCAACACACCAACACACCAACCAATCAGTACACCAACACACCAACACACCAACCAATCAGTACACCAACACACCAACCAATCAGTACACCAACACACCAACCAATCAATACACCAACACACCAACCAATCAGTACACCAACACACCAACCAATCAATACACCAACACACCAACCAATCAGTACACCAACACACCAACACACCAACCAATCAGTACACCAACACACCAACCAATAGTACACCAACACACCAACACACCAACCAATCAGTACACCAACACACCAACCAATCAGTACACCAACACACCAACACACCAACCATAGATACACCAACACACCAACAACACCCAAACCACATCAGTACACCAACACCAACCAACACCCAACACACCAACCAATCAGTACACCAACACACCAACCAATCAATACACCAACACACCAACCAATCAGTACACCAACACACCAACACACCAACCAATCAGTACACCAACACACCAACCAATTAGTACACCAACACACCAACACACCAACCAATCAGTACACCAACCACCACCAACCAATCAGTACACCAACCACACACCACCAACCAATTAGTACACCAACACACCAACACACCAACCAATCAGTACACCACACACCAACACACCAACACACCAACCAATCAGTACACCAACACACCAACCAATCAGTACACCAACACACCAACCAATCAGTACACCAACACACCAACACACCAACCAATCAGTACACCAACACACCAACCAATCAGTACACCAAACACACACCAACACACCAACCAATCAGTACACCAACACACCAACCAATCAGTACACCAACACACCAACACACCAACCAATCAGTACACCAACACACCAACACACCAACCAATCAGTACACCAACACACCAACCAATCAGTACACCAACACACCAACACACCAACCAATCAGTACACCAACACACCAACCAATCAGTACACCAACACACCAACCAATCAGTACACCAACACACCAACCAATCAGTACACCAACACACCAACCAATCAGTACACCAACACACCAACACACCAACCAATCAGTACACCAATACACCAACCAATCAGTACACCAACACACCAACCAATCAGTACACCAACACATCAACCAATCAGTACAGTACACCAACACACCAACCAATCAGTACACCAACACACCAACACACCAACACACCAACCAATCAGTACACCAACACACCAACACACCAACCAATTAGTACACCAACACACCAACCAATCAGTACACCAACACACCAACACACCAACACACCAACCAATAAGTACACCACACACCAACACACCAACCAATCAGTACACCAACACACCAACACACCAACACACCAACCAATCAGTACACCAACACACCAACACACCAACCAATCAGTACACCAACACACCAACCAATCACTACATCAACACATCAACCAATCACTACATCAACACACCAACCAATCAGTACACCAACACACCAACCAATCAGTACACCAACACACCAACCAATCACTACACCAACCAATCACTACATCAACACATCAACCAATCAGTACACCAACACACCAACCAATCAGTACATCAACACACCAACTGATCAACACACTAACGCACTAATCAAGAAAACAGAAATTCAAATATTTTCATGGTTTTATTTTTATGAAATTACAAATATGTTTTATAGTATACAGGGTAAAATCGTGAATTACATGTCCTTGTGTCAAATATAAGGCTACTTTTATAACTATCACACAACTGATCACAGTAACAACAGGCACTTTGTCACTGACAGTTGTAACCAACGGTTATTAAATCAACGTAGGCTTAAAACGTTATTGATAACTTCATCTTTGACCAATATTTATCAAACCAGTGTAAGCTGCCATGCAACATTATAGTTAAATGAATCTGACCATCTGTTTTTGTGGATGCTTTTTTTCTTTTGTAGATGAATATAGTGTTTGCTTGTTTGTTTGTTATGGGGGGAGGGGGAGGGAGAGGGGGTAATTATCCCCATGTCACCTTGAATTTTTAAGGAAAGACAGTTTTAACTTTACGTCCTACATGTTCAAAAAAGTTTCAACATGATTCAAATCATGACTTAAATGAGGAGGAATGGACGGAAATATAAATCATACACGCACTTTCGTATCGACACTTTGCGTAGTAATGCTGTAAACTGAACACAAATATCCTTACACACAGCAGAATGGAAAAAAATAAAAGACAATTGGTGAAATCAACAGATTTAAACAACAGCAAAATAACCGTTATGAAGAATGACATTTTGTTCCGTTCCTGGGCGGCAATACCCCCTGTGCACTTGAATTTCCGAATGGGTTTTTATGTGCACTAAGCCACCGTTATTTTGCCCCTTCATTTAGGAAGATATACTCCGTTTTGTGGGTTGTAAAATGATACAAAAGACAATTATAAAATCTTATAAAATCATCGATGTTTAATCCCTTTTATTCTCGCACCCTGTCTACCTGCATCCGGCATTGTCAGTCTTGCTAGCAAAGCAAAAACTTTACCCTTCGGTTCCTTCATCCTATCCACCGGCTTTCTGCAGGAAGCTGATGGGATACAGTGAGGGAATCAAAGGGTTCAAGTTTTTGCAGTTGGTGGACTGGGTGCGAGTGTCAAAGGTTAAAATAATAGAAGACGGAAATGTTGAAAGGTAATAAAACGTAATTAACTTTTTAGTACACTCCTGTCTGATGTGCATTTTTACTCCAACGTATATTTCCGAAGTTTTGACATTTTCAGCGCAAAAATTCAAAGAAAGTATGTCAAACGCAGTTCATATGTAAGCCAGAAGAGTGACAAAGGGATGTAACTCGATAAACATGATGTAGATTAAGAAATAGTGGATATGTACGAGCTTTAGACTTAAGATTTACTTCTCGAAGTATATTGGAAGTCGGCGCTGAGTTATGCACTGTTGTTTCAAGTTGTTTAGGGTTTTGTCAGCAATGAATTAAAGTCTCAAATCATCGTAAACAGCAAGTCATTCGTCATCATCATGACGTAATTCGATCGATTTTTTTTTCTCTGCGTTTTTCAAATACAAATGGTGAAAGAAACAAAGACAAAAAATACGTGTCGGCCAATTATGCGGCACTCAAACAAATAAATAAACAAAGAAAACATGTTTGGCAAAATGTGGGTACATAAACTGTATCCAAATGCTTGGACAGTACTGTAAATCTTTGTTTTTTGTTGTCCATATTATTTTCATTATCCTTATCATTTTTGTCGCTTATGATTCCCTTTAAGGAAATAACATGTATCCAAAAGCTTAGAAATAACTGTTGAGCTTTATCTTTGTTCATTTTCTTTATCATCATTATTATTGTTGCTCGCCGTCTTCCTTAGAATATGTGGTAGATAAAATGATTCCAAACGCTTACACGTAACAGTTTCAGTTTTTATCGTCATTATCTCTATCATTTTTATTATTATTTTTGTTGCTCATGATATTCTTTTAGAATATGTAATACATGAAAATATCCAATGTTTAGATGTTACCGTTATGATTTGTCTTGGTAGTCGACATTTTCATTATCAGTATCATAATTGTTGTTTTCTTTAGGAACATCGAGAGTTTTCGACCAGACAGGCGTATCTGTCTTTCTTAATTCTTTTGAGATACACCGTTCTGGCAGGTAAAACTTCGAATTTTGTGGTACATTGTGTGGTGGTTGAAATCTACGGGAAAAGAGTTTTCAGTTTGATGTTTTTATGATAGATCTGTGACTGTGTTTGAAGCTGATGCGAAAATGACGACCATTTGGTGCGTGCGAATTCAATGTATGTACATACTGGTTTCTAATTGTGGAGGAACAAAGGAGCATTAAACTGAACTGAATCAAAATAAATTAATAAAAATTTCTTTGCAAGGGGACAAGATTTTCGTCAGACAAAAATATGTGACTTCTACCTGTCTTCTTCTCATCTTTTTTCTTCTTCCCTCTCCCAAGTTTCTGTTGAGTTGTCTTACAATTAGGACGTCACCGACTGATTTACAAACATGCAGGTAAACACGACATGAAGTCGTTTTAAGGCGGTTTTATACAACTGGACACTTTGATGACAGCCTGAATTCATTGATAAATCTTTAAAAAAATCTTGGATTAAAAATGTTTGTATAAGGACATCACTGTATGAGTAATGTAGAGTCCTGATCCAAAGTTTTCAATGTCTTGAGACTTCGATTCCGTCTTGATTTTCATTGCAGATCATCATCATCACCACCACTAAGATTACTACCACCACTACCACCACCACTAAAACTACCACTACCACTACCAGTATCACCACCACCACTAACACCACCAGTACCACTAAGACTTACCACCACCACCACTAAAACTACCATCACTACGACCACTAAGAATACCACCACTACCACTACCAGTATCACCACTACCACTACCACCACTAACACCACCACCACCACCATCACGGCCAACCCTACCGTCATTCAGTTCTTGTGACAGAACCATTCACTTCATTTTCCCTACATGAAGTGGAAGATGGAGTGGTGTTGTCGTAATGGCTTTGTATGATGGCCTGTGGACACACACGTCCTACACTTTTCAGGGTCTTCCTTGTCCCTGATGTCAGGTTCCTCTTCTGCAAGTGTCGTCTTCATGGTCAGTATGGGCGTGTGTAGGGATTAATTTCCTGTGAAGCTTTGGGTTCCTTCGGGGTTAAGCTAAACGTTTCAAAAGTAACATGGGAGGTGGGGAGGGGGGTGGTAGGCATCACCGCTTGTGCAGCATGAAATCGCGATTCGCTTCTTGCATCACTATGATCGCTGGTTAGGTGGGTACCACATGACATGCGTCGGCTCCTCCTTTCCCTTCTTAGACTTGCGCGGAGATTGTGTCGTCTTTCCATGTTGAAATGTACGTCTGTCGCCTGCATCATCTGACTCTTGTGGTCTCTGGTGAGGTGGGTACCACATTACATGCGTGGCTTCTTCTTCCTCCTGTTTAGTCTTGCGTGGAGATTTTGTCACCCGAGCATCCTTTAACTTACTTTTGCTCCTTGCATCATCCGCATCTTGTGGTCTCTGGTGAGGTGGGTACCACATGGCATGCGTGGGTTCTTCTTCCTCCTGTTTAGTCTTGCGTGGAGATTTCGTCACCCGAGCATCCTTTAACGTACTTTTGCTCCTTGCATCATCCGCGTCTTGTGGTCTCTGATCTGGCGGGTACCACATGGCATGCGTGGGTTCTTCCTTCTCGGGCTTGTGTGAAGCTTTGGTCTTGCCAGAGGCAGAGCTTTCAGGCTGAAGCTTCGCGTCAGATCGTGGCAAATGAGGTTTTCTGGAAGACGGGCCGGATCCAGTTGGTTCAGAGGTGACGTTATCATCCTTGGGGTCACTTTTGCTTGCCCCTGTCTGTCGCCGGACTGGAACCTGTCTCCCCTGGCTGGTCCCCTGGAACTCTGAGGGTTGGGATTCTGGATTCAGCTGCTGTTCGTGCGTGAGGTTTCGGTTAGGGCTGTTTGATACTGACGACGTGTTCTGTTCAGTGTAGAGTATCTGTATTTCTTCGGCTGGAATTTAAAAAAAATCACGTCAGTCAGATAATCACGTCAGTCAGTTAATCATGTCAGTTAGATAATCATGTCAGTCAGATAATCACGTCAGTCAGAAAATCATGTCAGTCAGACAATCGCGTCAGTCAGACAATCATGTCAGTCAGATAATCATGTCAGTCAGACAATCATGTCAGTCAGATAAAGATGTCAGTCAGACAATCATGTCAGACAATCATGTCAGTCAGACAATCATGTCAGTCAGACAATCATGTCAGTCAGATAATCGCGTCAGTCAGACAATCATGTCAGTCAGACAATCATGTCAGTCAGATAATCATGTCAGTCAGACAATCATGTCAGTCAGACAATCATGTCAGTCAGATAATCATGTCAGTCAGATAATCATGTCAGTCAGATAATCGCGTCAGTCATACAATCATGTCAGTCAGACAATCATGTCAGTCAGATAATCATGTCAGTCAGACAATCATGTCAGTCAGACAATCATGTCAGTCAGACAATCATGTCAGTCAGATAATCATGTCAGTCAGATAATCGCGTCAGTCAGACAATCATGTCAGTCAGACAATCATGTCAGTCAGATAATCATGTCAGTCAGACAATCACATCAGTCAGACAATCATGTCAGTCAGATAATCATGTCAGTCAGACAATCATGTCAATCAGACAATCATGTCAGTCAGATAATCATGTCAGTCAGATAATCATGTCAGTCAGATAATCACGTCAGTTAGATAATTATGTCAGTCAAATAATCACGTCAGTCAGATAATCATGTCAGTCAGACAATCATGTCAATCAGATAATCACGTCAGTCAGACAATCATGTCAGTCAGATAATCACGTCAGTCAGATAATCATGTCAGTCAGACAATCACGTCAATCAGATAATCACGTCAGTCAGACAATCATGTCAGTCAGATAATCGCGTCAGTCAGATAATCATGTCAGTCAGATAATCACGTCAGTCAGATAATCGTGTCAGTCAAATAATCACGTCAGTCAGATAATCATGTCAGTCAGATAATCATGTCAGTCAGACAATCATGTCAGTCAGATAATCACGTCAGTCAGACAATCATGTCAGTCAGATAATCACGTCAGTCAGACAATCATGTCAGTCAGACAATCACGTCTGTCAGATAATCGCGTCAGTCAGACAATCATGTCAGTCAGATAATCATGTCAGTCAGACAATCATGTCAGTCAGACAATCACGTCTGTCAGATAATCGCGTCAGTCAGACAATCATGTCAGTCAGATAATCATGTCAGTCAGACAATCATGTCAGTCAGACAATCACGTCAGTCAGATAATTACGTCAGTCAGACAATCACGTCAGTCAGACAATCACGTCAGTCAGATGATCATGGCAGTCAGATAACCATGTCAGTCAGATAATCACGTCAGTCAGATAATCACGTCAGTCAGACAATCACGTCAGTCAGATAATCACGTCAGTCAGATAATCATGTCAGTCAGATAGTCATGTCAGTCAGATAATAATGTCAGTCAGACAATCACGTCAGTCAGACGATAACGTCAGTCAGATAACACGTCAGTCAGACAATCACGTCAGTTAGATAATCACGTCAGTCAGACAATCACGTCAGTCAGACAATCATGTCAGTCAGATAATCAGGTCAGTCAGATAATGTCAGACACGTACACAGCCAGGCATACACACACACACGCTTTCTGTCCCTCACATAGAAAGTAATAGTGTAGATTGTTTTATAACCTAAAACGCTGCAGAGACAGCACTCTGTCTTAAAGTCAGCGTTATCAGGACTTTGTCCATCTCCTCTCCCACACTGCTTCACCTTTGCCTTTCCCGTATGCGTTCTCCTGAATGCCTCTACTCACACAAGCGTAGTACGTACACACACACACACACACACACACACACACACACACACACACACACACACGTACACGTACACGTACACACACACACACACACACACACACGCAAACACACACATTCCACACACACACACACACACATTCCACACACCTATAAAACATACCACACACACACCACACACGCACACACACACATACATACCACACACATACACGCACACACACACACACGTACCACACACCCATAAAACATACCACACACACGCACACACACACAAACACACACACATACCACACACACACACACACACATACACACACACACACACACACATTCCACACACCTATAAAACATACCACACACACACCACACACGCACACACACACATACATACCACACACATACACGCACACACACACACACACGTACCACACACCCATAAAACATACCACACACCACACACACACACACACACACACACCACACACACACGTACCACACACCCATAAAACAACCACAACACCAACACACACACAAACTACATGTACACACACACACCACACACCACACACACACACACACACACAACACACACACACACACAACACACACACACACGCCACGCACGGACGCACCATCACCACCACTGTCAAGAACAAGAATAAGCACTAGGGATTTGAAGAGGGCCCTGGTTTTTGATAGAGTATGACCACAAGTGCAAAGCTAAACATTAACCTTGCTGGGCAACTTGGTGTGCGAGTGGCCTTTGGTCCACCCGGCTGTGAACGGGTAACTGACTGTCTTCACAGCTGGAGAAGGTAAACCAGCGAGTGAGATGAGATAAGCTGTTTCCATCAACCCACGGGGCCAGGTACGACCTGATCGATGAGGGGCTGAAGCGGGGTTTTTTGTTTGATTGTTTTTTTTTTGTTTTTGTTTTGGTTTTTTTGGGGGAGGGGTGTTCAATCGAACTTAGATTTTCCGATTGGAAGTCTAACGTCATGGTGCTTTGGTTGTAGCACCAGTCACACAACATGCCATGACCCCCTACAGTTCCTAACTTGCCCACCACCCCCAACACTGTAAAAGCCAACAGCTAACAGTTTACAGACAACCATTCCACCCACCACTGTTTAATTAACAGTTCTCACCGTTTTTGGTGTAAACCACACCGTGAATGACTTGCCATCCATCTCTGTGGCCAAGACAACAACACAACCACCGCCAATATCGCAGGCAGCATTTGGCCCAGCTGTTCCGTCCGGACCCTTCAAAGACAGCGTCATCCTGAAGTCTGTATCTGCTGTTCTTCCTTTTCCTTTTCAGCAGGAAGCAGATCAAGATGGCGAGGAGGATGAAGCATACTGCTACTGCAGCACCGACCCTGTGGGTTGATGGAGACAGTTGTTAATGAGTCCATGTCTCTGTCCCAAGTTGTGATGGTAATGCAGCAGGCAAATATCACATTTCTTCTCTTTTGATCTTCTGCGTTAAAGGCAGAACGAATGACACCTATAATATTATATAATAGATACAATTCATTCCCTCTTTCATAAAACTAAGAGATATTGCCCAGCAGAGACGAAGAGGGGATAGGTACTGTAATGCTACAGCCTCAAACAACATCAAAAACAGTAAAACGATTGTATTTCTATGACGAGCTGCCAGAAACAGGGATTTGAACACAGGCTTTTGTGGCCTGACAATGCTTCTTCCTTATATTGGTGAGGGACTGGTTTCACGTTTAAAATTTGCTGCCCTTAATTCAGATATCACAATCACATGAACTAAAGCCATGATCTGAATGAAACTTTTGAATTTCTGTAGACAAGAGAACTTGAAATGCGACTTCTGACGAATGATCATTTTAAGTCAGAATATTTTATTTCGGTATTTTTTTTATATAAAACATCCAGCTTCGAATATCTCTTCCTGTCCCCTCCCCCTCCCTGTTTGCACGTACTTTATGTCTGGAGTTTTGGTCCTTGTTGGATGATTACTGTGGTGCATGATGAGACTGCGCGCCTTTAATTCTTGTTTCAAGATTTGGGGCCTTATAAATATTATATCATCATCATCATCATCATCATCATCATCATCATCATCATCATCATCATCAATATTATTATTATTATTATTATTATCATATTATTATTATTATTATTATTATTATTCTTGTTATCATTGTCATCATTATTATTGTTGTTGTTGTTATTATTAATATTATATTATTATATTAATATTATTATTATTATTATTATTATTATTATTATTATCATCATCATCATCATCAATTATTATTATACCAAACATCTTTCTCTTTGTCTGCCTTACATCTCTCTCTCTCTCTCTCTCTCCTCTCTCTCTCTCTCTCTCATCTGTCTATCTGTCTGTCTGTCTGTCTGTCTGTCTGTCTCTCTCTCGCATGTACACATGCACACGCTCATCATTTCAATCATTCTGGTGATGTCGGCATTTTGATAGGTCTCGTCTCCTCCTTGCCCCTTTTTATCCATTCAATACCTTGCGAACGGACAAGGTTCAACGCAGGTAAAAGGGGCTGTCATATCATACCAGCAGATCAAGGTGGAGCATGTATGGAGCAACCTCAGCGCCATGCATCCCTCTTGGGCACACTCCACATCGTCCTGCCGTGACCTCAGGACCAGGGGACACCGTTTTGTTCTGCTGATGCCGCTAACAAGTTTGGACTGTGTTCAAGGAGGATTCATCGCACTCGGACAATTGCATATGCGCTCCGTCTAAATCTGCCAACAGTTATCTGACAGACTCCCTGAGCCTGTGCAAAAGCCTGTGCATTGGCAAGGTCTTGAAACGGGAAAGGGTGGAGGGATCTATGAAGCATTTAACTGATACCACCAGAATGATGGCAACATTAATGTGGGCAGTGAACAGGCCAGTTTTTAATGTTGTGAGCTGGGACTTCGAGACCACGGTTCTATCAAAAAAACAAACAAAATTAAGCACCCCCATACTGCTAAGAAATCCCCGATTTCTACTCTACTACTACTACCACTACTATTGCTACTCGTGCAACATCACCACCTACCACCAATAGGAACAAAACAAAACAACAACAACAAAATAGTGTCTGAATAATCAACGCGCTGATTGTGGACACTAAACAAGAAGAAACAAGAAGAAGAATAAAAACAACCACCAGTAGTACAGCAACAACAACAGCAGCAGCAACAATAACAACCACTGCCACTACTACTACCACTGCCATCAGTACTACTACCACCAGCACAACAAAAACAATAATAACAACAACAACAAAACTACAGCAATTACAATAACAATTAAAACAACAACTACTTTTACTATCACCACCACCACCACCGCCACCACCACTACCATTGCTTCTATCACTACTACTACCACTATCACTACTACTAGTAGTATTACCTGAGAATGATTACGACGGTCTGATCACCATCAACAGGTGAGGGAGAAACAGTTGTATGATTGAAGCTGTAGGTGAAGCTGTTGTCTCTGTCCTTGAACTTGGAGTCTTGGGTCGTTGTACAGAGAGGACATCAGCTGTGTCTGGACAGATCTGTTCTCAGCCATCTTGGACTTTTTATGTCCCTAAAATTCTAATCCTCTGACGGTTTTTGTTTTTTTCTGTTATTTCAAATCGCAGACGTCTAAATCTTGTCAATATCCCTTATATTAGCATACTCAGCATAACGAGGAGACTTTTTGCTTCTAGTTTAGGATAGTATTGATATATTTTTACATGTCCCAGTCTTCTGAGGACAGCTTTGTTCTGTGAGCTCGCAAAGCCCCGGTCTTTTGAGTGTTGAACTTGTGCTGAGATGTTGTATCAAGTACGTTAAAAAAAAAACTAGGCGTGACGATGATACCGACACAACTTGCGCGTGTGAAAGAAATGTAGGAGGGTGACCAAGATTCTGAGATGTTTTCAGTTTGACATGTTCAAGACATCTTTTAAAAGGGGACGTAAAATGAGATCAACCTGGTGTGTGTGTATGTATGTGTGTATGTGTGTGTGCGTGGGTGTGTGTGTGGGTGTGAGAGAGAGAGAGAGAGGAAGAGAGAAAGGGGAAGAGAGAGAGAGGAAGAGAGAGAGAGGAAAAGAGAGAGAGAGGAAGAGAGAGAGACGGGAAGAGAGAGAGACGGGAAGAGAGAGAGAAGAAGAGAGAGAGATAGAGGAAGAGAGAGAGAGTAGAGAGAGGAAGAGAGAGAGAGAGTGAGGAAGAGAGACAGAGAGAGAGGAGAGAGATACGGAAGAGAGAGAGAGAGGGGGGAAGAGAGAGAGTGAGGAAGAGAGAGAGAGGGGAAGAGAGAGAGGGGAAAAGAGAGAGAGAGGAAGAGAGAGTGAGGAAGAGAGAGAGAGGGAGAGAGAGAGAGACAGAGACAGACAGACAGAGAGAGACAGAGACAGACAGACAGACAGAGAGGAAGAGAGAGAGAGAGAGGAAGAGAGAGAGAGAAGAAGAAGAGAGAGAGAGGAAGAGAGAGAGGAGAGAGAGACGGGAAGAGAGAGAGAGAGAGGGGAAGAGAGAGAGAGAGAGGAAGAGAGACACAGAGAGAAGAGAGAGATATACAGGAAGAGAGAGAGGGGGGGAGAGAGAGAGAGTGAGGAAGAGAGAGAGAGTGAGGAAGAGAGAGAAAGAGGGGAAGAGAGAGAGAGAGAAGAGAGAGAGAGTAAAGAGAGAGAAGAAGAGAGAGAGAGGAAGAGAGGGAGAGGTGAAGACAGAAAGAGAGACGAGAAGAGAGAGAGAGGGGGGAAGAGAGAGAGGGGGGAGAGAGAGAGGAAGAGAGAGAGAGGAGGAGGAGAGAGAGAGACAGGAAGAGAGAGAAGAGGAGGAGGACAGAGAGAGACAGGACATAGACAGGAAGAGAGAGAGAGGAAGAGAGAGAGGAAGAAAGACAGAGAGGAAGAGAGAGAGAGAGAGGAAGACAGAAAGAGAGAGGGGAAGAGAGAGGGAGAGGAAGACAGAAAGAGAGACGGGAAGAGAGAGAGGAAGACAGAAAGAGAGAGAGAGGAAGAGAGAGAGAAAGAACAAAGAGAGACGGGAAGAGAGACAGAGATAGAGAGAGAGAGAGAGAGAAAGAGAGAGAGAGAGAGAGAGAAAGGGAAGAGAGAGTATAAGAGAGAAGGACCCAAAAAAATCTGTTCATTGTTTATGACTTGTGTAATGATACCTGCGTTGTATACCAGTTGTCATATATATTGAAAAGCACCACCCTGACCTGTGTGTGAAAGACGTACGGTTCTGAAATAATGGTTATCGTTATATATCAATTGAAGCCCTGGAGGAATTTGCATAGAAAAAAGTAACAGTCCTCCTAGATGAAATTTACGACACTGGAAAAATCCGCAAAGATATGCCAAAATCAATGTTCATTGCACTTCCAAAGAAGACAGGGGCTATAGAATGCAAACTCCATCGCACAGTCAGTTTGATGAGTCATGTAACAAAAATCCTGTTAAGAATAATCATGATGAGGACAAGGAATAGAATCAAAAGAAAAATAGCAGAAGAACAGTGTGGATTTGTGGAAGGGAAAGGAACTTTTAATGCCATATACCTCCTAAGAACTATCATAGAGAGGTCAATTGAGACGAATAAGGATTTGTATTATGCTTTGTTGACTACACCAAGGCTTTTGATCGGGTAAGACATGATGAATTGATCAACGAACTGGAGAGACTCAATGTTGATGGAAAAGATCTACGAAATATCAGAAATATGTACTGGGATCAAACAACTGCAATGAGAATAGAAAACAATTTAAGCTCTTTCCAAAACATCAAAAGAGGAGTCAGACAGGGTTGTGTTTTGTCACCAGATCTGTTTTCACTATATAGTGAAAACATCATGAGAAACCTAGAAGAAGACCCTGGATTAAAGGTTGGAGGGAAAATGATAAACAACATTCGGTACGCAGATGACACCGTTCTAATTGCAGAAAATGAAAGAGACCTACAAAACCTTGTGAATATACTAGAAATAGAAAGCAAAGGTAAGGGGCTGGAACTAAACAGCAGGAAGACTGAAGTCATGATGATCAGTAAAAAACATGAAATCCCCTCATGCAAAATAACAGCAAATGGCACAACCTTGACACAGGTTGATAAATTCAAATACCTGGGAACGATCATTTCATCAGACGGCAGATGCACATCAGAAATAGCCAGCAGAATCGGCCAAGCCAAAACAGCATTCAAGAAGATGAAAAGCATTCTTACCAACAAATGTGACCTCCCACCACGAAATCAGTCTTAACTATCATTTTGGGCATTTTGAGATATACATATCACTGGAAAGTGTACATTCTGCTGATTATTTTGGTACTTGAATAAAGCTTGTACTAAAAAAAATGTAGAAGTTATGTATGTTTAAAGTCATTAAGTTGTATGACGGCCATTTTGAGAAAACGGCCTCTAAAGTTTTTGTGTGCTCTCCTACACATTTTCCTTAAAGTTCTTTGTTTGGTGGCTTTGACCCAGTTTGTTTCTAATTTTCGCTGTCATTATCTGAAAGATGCACCAAAGAGCTTTCCATCAGTATATTACTTGTGCAGGTACTGTATAGGTTACGGCTCATAATAAGAGACAAAAATAGGTACTTTTGGTAGGAAACTGCGTTCTTTCTGCTGCGATCAGTGTAATAAAATACCGTTTTAAATTGATTAATAATATTTTTACAAGAAAAAAAAATTCTGTGGGGGATAGATTATATTCTACAAAAATCAATTTTGAGAAAAAGTCAAAACACCCCAGACAGACCCTCAGTCACCTTTTCAGCTCCTAGTGCGAGTTAAGACAGATTTCGTGGTGGGAGGTCACAAATGCCTATTAATTAACATCAGGAAACGAGTTCTTGAATGTTATATAGAACCAATACTATTGTAAGGATGTGAGGCGTGGACAGTCAACAAGCAAAGCCAGAACAAGATTGAGGCAGCTGAGATGTGGCTTCTAAGAAGAATGTTGAGAGTTCCATGGACAGCAAAGAAAACAAACGAGACAATCTTGATGGAGGCAGACACAAGTAGATCACTCATAAGGAAGATTAGGAAAAGACAGGCAACATTTATAGGCCATTTTATGAGGAAGGGGGATTTGGAGCACCTTGTCACAACGGGAAAGCTGGAGGGAAAGAGAGCACCAGGTAGACCCAGGGAAAAAATGCTGGACGGACTTGCAGAGTGGCTGGGGACGGGGAAGGTGGGGGAGATGCTAGGGGCAACGAAAGATGGAAGTCCATGATCACCAACGCCATGCGGCAGGGCACCTGATGATGATGATGATCAGAAAAACACGAATAATGAAATAAAAACGTGTATTAACACACACAACAGAACAGGGCCAAATGTTCTGCCAACCGGCCGTTGTTAAGCTTACAGCAAAGACAACAAAGAACGATCACACGAAATGTATGTCAAAATGAACCAGTGATCATATCTATTGATGTTTTGGCTCCCAAACGGTATGTTACGAAAACAACTGAGAGGTAGATAATTATTTTTAACGGAAATCCCCTTTACGTTGAGAGAGAAAAAAATCAGAGAGATCCAACCAAACATAAATCTTCTCCTAATCCGCTGCTTTGTAGGTTACCCCTTGGGTGGAGAAAGGCTATGGGAGTAAACCCAGACAGAAAATCCAGCAGCCGCATACTGCATAAAGGGCATTGCCACAGAACACTGCTTATGGTTTTGGCCATATGCTGCGACTTGCCATCCACTGTCCAGCCGTCTGTGTCTCCTACGAGAACAGCTATCTTACCTCGGTTTGCCCTGGACTTGTGGAGGCAGGTGGACAGAGTTGCTTAGGCTCTGCGCAAACAAGAGCAGCTTAAATATGCACATGTCACCTAGGGCCAACCCCCCCCCCCCTCACAAACATGAGGGTACACAAATAAAGTGCTAGGTTGGACTTTATCGAGCACGATAGTCGACAATATATACATACATACAATCCAGTAACTAGTGTAGTCATTGTGAGGACTGATGAGACGAAGCAGCAGAGATATCCTTTGTCTCATTCTCTAGGATTCAGCAGTAGGCTGTTATGCATACTGACTTTGATCTAGTCTTTGTTAACAAGAAACACCCGTGGGTGCTGGATGGGATCCAGAGTACCAATGCCTCACCACTGTCCGGACAATCATCTCCCAAGCTCCCGACACCACACGATAGTTATTTACCATATCTTCTTTTGTCAGCCTGGGCGACGAATTCTGCAGGGTTCCATGCAGAATACTGTTCTATGTCCATTACGCCATCGGCATTGGGGCAGCAACGAAGATCTCACACTACTGTCTTTTCTGGATCAGCTGTGTATAGTACTCCAACTATGTTCCAGGGCCTTGAATTTTCCTACTTTCGTCGCCAGCGGTTTTTGGGTCTTCCTTACTTTCCAGTGTCTTTCCACAGATGTTCAATGAAGGGCATCTGCGTGATGTTCTCCTACTCTTTTGGGATAATGTGTCCATTGTCTTTTTTTGATTATGGCATCTATACTTTCTATATTTTCTACACAGCATTGGGCGAGTAGTCGTGGGATGTAGATGTGTTGAACCAGAAGATTCGTATGATTTTTTGGATGTTGTTCGTGTGGTAGGTTGGTAAGGTCGTTCTCTGTTCCTTTCCAGCGTCCTGAGTCGTAAAAACGGTGGAAGGGACACAACTATGATAACTCTGAAGGATGGCCTTGGACATTGTATCGTGTCCTCTGACGGACCAGACTGTTCAAACTTGTAGCATGTCACTTTTGCCAGAAGTGATTTATGTGGGTCACCAAAATAGTCTTCATCCATACGTAGGTCTTGGTGTCATGTCGGAGACAGGATGTACAAAGAGGATGTCTCACGTATTAAGTCTTACAGACTTGAATTCCAAGTCAGGAACCAGTGTCCACATTTCAACCCACGAAGGAAGACAGCA
>JAPXFY010000018.1:36991815-37024315 GCA_030674185.1 Monoplex corrugatus | reverse complement strand
TGAAAATCATATTAGTTTTATCCATATTAACTGTTAAAGCTAGTCGATCCGATTCTTCCTTTAAGACATTTAACTGGTTTTGTAAGCCTTTGACTGTACCAGAGAGAAGAATAACATCGTCTGCAAACAGCAATAGGAATATCTCAATAACCCCAGGGATGATTTGAATGCCATGCCTGCCTTTTCTTGACAGTTCCACTGCTAATTCATTAATGAAAAATGAAAACAATTGAGGACTCAATTGACACCCCTGTTTCACTCCTTTAGGGCATTCAAAATAATCTGAATATACACACTTCTCACGCACGCATGCAAACACTGAGTTGTAAACTCCTCTTAGGGCCATATATAATTTTCCATTCACACCACTTTTACGTAATACATTCCAAAGATTATTACGATTCACAGAATCGAATGCCTTCCTAAAATCCACAAATGCAACATAAAGTTTCTTATTTAAAAGTAAATGCTTCTGCACAAGGGAGTAAAGTGTGAAAATATGATCAATTGTACTGTATTTTGCTCTAAATCCAGCTTGTTCTTCAACTATTTTCTCTTCTTTTTCTGCCCACTTTGTTAATCTCTTATTCAAAATATATGTATAAACTTTACTCACTATACTTGTTAGAGCGACTCCTCTATAATTATCTGGATTATTCACATCTCCTTTTTTATGAATTGGGATTATTATGGACTTTGCCCATTCTGACGGAAAAATGCCATTATCAAAAAGCTTGTTACATAAATGGACAAGGAAATCAATTACATTAGCATTTGCATGTTTTAACATTTCGCTGATTATTTGATCTGGTCCTGCGCTCTTTCCTGCTTTCAAATGCCTGATACTCGCAGTCACTTCTTCTTTAGTTATAGGCTCATTGAAAAGGGGCTCAAAATTATTTTCTTCCTCTACTATATTACTCTCTTGTGCAGTATTTCCCCCGATATCATTGAAAACACTGCAGAAATGATTGTACCATTGTTCAATAGAGATTTCATTGTACACAAAGGCCTTTCTATTAACAGATCTTATTATTGACCAGAATGTCCTGGAGTCATTGATGGAATCTTTGAGTGTTCTTATTTTCTTATCTTCGTATTCCCTTTCTTTCGTTTTCCTTAGTTTAACATACTCTTTTCGTGATATGACATATGCTTCTCTTTTTTCTCTTTTTTCTCTTTTTTCTTTTTCTGTTTTGCATCTCTGGAATCTTTTCAGTAGCCTCTTAACTTCTTGTTTCTTTCTTTCACATTCCTTATCAAACCAATCATTCTGTTTCTTTTGTCCTTGTCTCACTGTTCGTACCATACACGCAGCTGCCCCGCATAAAGCCTTAGTAAACTGCTCCGAACTGTCATTCACATTATAATCTAACAAACCGAAAGCTGTCTGTAGACAATTGTTGAACTCAGAACCATCAAGCTCTTGTACAAATAAACTTGCTAATTCTTCAGACCATACAATTTTTTCTTCCCCTTGTTGTCTTGCACTTTCTACATCTGTATGATTATTTCCCCTTTTCCATATTACCTCAACAGGTAGATGCCATGAATCAACACAGTTACCTACCCGTAAATCAAAGCATGAGACCAGATTATATGGAACAAGAAAATAGTCAATCACACTACACCCGTTTGGAGACACAAAAGTGTATTCACCCTCTGTATCTCCATCACAAAAACCATTCAAAATAACCATATCCAACATGAAACATAAGTTCAACAATGTTTTGCCAAAACTATTCACAGTTTCATCTTTAGAACAACGTACATCACATTCATTATATCCTGTCATACTCAATGTCTTCCAAATAAGTAGTCATGTCTTCAGGCGCAAACTGTTCGTGACCTGTTCTAGCATTGAGATCTCCCATAATTATAAAATGTGTTTTGTCTTTTTCAAACTGTTGTAGCATTAATTCTTCCAGCATCAAGATCCCATCTTTAATTAATGTTTCGTTATATCTAGGGCTTCCTTCTGGCGCAACATAGCATGCAATCAAAATCAGATCTTTGTCTAAATCAAATACATTTTTGTTTACTCTGATGGCAATGGTGTTATCATAATCTAACATTATTTCTTTCACACAATTTTCTAAAGTTTTTTTCACCAACAATAAAACTCCACCCGAATTCCTGCCATGGTGTGACAATTTCTTAGCTGGAGCGTAAAACTTCAAATAATCAGTGAACAAACAGCTGAAATCAAACGAAGTATCAAGAAAACATTCAGTAAGACAAACAAAATCAAATTTTGTTACATAATTTATGAAGGAAACGTTCTTCAATTTACTGTACAAATTTTCAACGTTGTAATTCAAAAAGGACCACTGGTTTGGATGGCCATGCCTGTCCTATGGCTTTCTGGAAGTACCGGAACGCAAGCTCCTGTTGCCAAGGTTACCGCCTGCTCCTCTGCCGCGGGCCGTGCTTGTTGACGTCCGTCGCGGTTGGCTGCCCATGCTCACCCTCTCACCCGTCTGTCGGTCTGCCGCAGGACTGCCGCGTGATGCACGTGCGTCCGTGTCTGTAAGACGCTCGGTGTCATGCCCCTGGGAACTCCTGTTGGCGTCACGCTGAAGCTCGGCCCGGTTTGCACGTGAGATGACAGGCGGGGAAGAGGAGGAGGAAGGGGAACCACCACTCGCGACTCTGCCCCCGTTAGAGGTGACAACTCCTCTCGTCATCTGCCCATCTTGAGGGGGGTCCCCACCAGCGACTTCATCCCGCTGATTGGTGAAGGTGGGCGTGTTTCTCACGTCGGAAGAGGAGGTGTGTTTAGGTTGTAAGTCTGAAACTGTGTCACCACTCACAATCTGAGCATAAGATCGCTGTTCTGGTGGTCTTGGTCCAATCACCAATTGTCCCTTTTGGAAGTATGCTCTTTTGCCTTCACTACGTGCTCTTGCAACGATTTGTGCCTGTGTTCTTGTTAGGTCGTTTGCGACCCTGATACCTTTCACATCTAGTTTTCGTCGTATGTCTCTGTTTGTAATAATCAGCATTTTGTCTCTCCACCTGGTGAATTTGACTATCATTTGTTTGGGTTGCCCTTGTCTTGTCTGTCCAGTTCGATGTGCTCGTACGATGTCATCAGTAGTCCAGACTTTAGGGTCGTCAATACTATTGAGAACGTCAATAACTGCGGTAGCACATGAGTCAAACGTTTTCCTAGATTCTTGCTGAGAAATCCCGAAAAAACGTAAATTATCTCTTCGTGAAAAATCTTCTAACCTGTCTGTGAGAGAGAGAGAGAGAGAGAGAGAGAGAGAGAGAGAGAGAGAGAGAGAGAGAGAGAGAGAGAGAAAGTGAGAGTGAGAGAGAGAGAAAGAGGGAGATAATGTTATATCGAATGAAGGTGTGTGTGTGTGTGTGTGTGTGTGTGTGTGTATATGTGTGTGTGTGTGTGTGTGTGTGTGTGTGTGTGTGTGTGTGTTGTGTGTGTGTGTGTGTGTGTGTGTGTGTGTGTGTGTGTGCAAAATGTATAAACACATTTTTTTAAAGTTATTTCTGGATGGATCATTACCACACTTGATATAGAACATGCAGACTGTTCATAAATCGCGAAATCATACATCTGGAAGGTAAATCATCAAGGTCAGGGTCACACGGACCAAAACGAAGTGCCAAAAACTACCACTTTTGGGGGGAAGGTATCTGAACAGCACTTTCGCAGAAACTTCTGACATAGAAAAAAAAAATTATTTTCACATTTGTCATAGTCTACCATTGTCTTCGATGCACTTCAAGTTTTATTTCAACTAAACCTTGTTCAAGGTCACAGTGACCTTGAGAAGTACAAACTGTGGATTTTCTGTAGTATTTTTGAATATGAATGGAGACTCCTATATCAGCTTGATCATTTTGGCTTTTTTCTTGGACGTCTTAGTCGTCCTGTTTGGAATAGTTATATTATTCAGGAGGTCGTGTGACCCATATCTCTGCGGTGTTTCTCCACAGCTGTCCCAAGACTTAGTCAGCGTGAAGGTCCTATGCGTCAGGTATAGGACTTATGCCATAATAAATACAAGGACTGGGTGACTCTTTAGATTGAGTGGGGGATTCAAGATATGATATCTGGAGCTCAATCCAGCCTGCAACATTAAAACCTGGCCTGCTCGCTGCTCGTCTCAGCATTTCCGTCATTCTGATGGTGTCAAATTAATGTTTCATAGATCCTTTCCCTTCCCTCCTGTCTCAAGATTTTGTCTGACTATAGGACATTGCGCAAGCTCAGGGAGTCTGCATGTGGAATTATGGAGATTAATGAATATTTGCCTTATCAAGTTTAATGAACGACTACCACACTAATTTTAAAGAACACTTACCATATTGAGTTTAATAAACTCTTGACACATTGAGTTTACTGAACACAAGCATTCTGAATTTATCACCCAGAAGAAACAAAATGTGAAACGAAATGAATTTTGCTTGTTTTCTCTACTTTCTCCACCACAACAATTCACTGGAAAACTGAAAGGTTAAGAAACAAAAAGAAAGAAAGAAAGAGAAACAAACAAACGAACAAACAATTACAAACAAACAAACAAACCGAAGAAACAAACCACCAGCAACCAAAAATATAACTTCATTTTTTTGGTCATTAAACTGTTTGCTTTTTAAACACACACACACACACACACACACACACACACACACACACACACACACACACACACAATGAATACACATCAGGATCACATAAAATACAAGAACTAAACACAGCCCTATCTGAAGATACCTACCAATAAAAATGTGACTCGGAGGAACAACACGACCTTTTGTTCTCTTCTCCTCAACATCGATCCACTGAAATATTGACAGTGTTTTTGTGAGTGAGTGTGTGTATGTGTACGCTGATCACGTGTGTATGTTTGTGAGTAAGTGTGTGTGTCTGTGTGTCTGTGAATGTGCGTATGTGATTGTGTTTGTCCATTTGTGTGTGCGTGTGCGTGTGCGAGATCGTGTGATTTTCTTGACATCAGTGCTCCTCTTTCATCTTTCACAACGAATCACTGTGGATTCATCTTTTCCCATTATCCCCCCCCCCCCCCCTGCTTTGTTTTTGTTAACAATTTTTTTTCATCACCATAACTATGAAAGTACGTCTTAGGCAAACAAAATGAAAACACACATTTCATAGAGAGTGTATACATGTCTCAAATCTTTCTGTACATCCTCCACCAGAAAACAAGACATAAAGATGGATACAACAGAAAAGATCGTATTAGATGTGGTAAACAAAACCCTTGTGGACAAAGCTATAAACGAAAGCGTGGTGGAATCTTATGAAACGAACTTTGATCCATATCTGTATGACCTTGATTGGTCACTGTGGAAGACAATACCAGCCGTAGTTCTGGTGTTCGGAGCTTTCGGCAATATCATGACGATAGTCGTGATGCAAAAAATGAGGGATTCCCAGTCGTCTGCCTGCATGAGTGTCTACTTCACTGCCCTGGCCGTGTCTGATACGGGCCTGTTGCTGAGTTCTGTGCTCCCTCATTGGCTGGCCGAGACCTTTGACCTGCCAGTCTTCAACTATCACAACTTACTGTGCACAGTTCCCATGTTCGTCAGCTACACGTGCTCTATGACGTCAGCGTGGTTTCTAGTGGCGATGACGTATCAGAGAGTGACGTCAGTGGTGTTACCGCATCGTGTTGGGGTGTTGTGCACTGTAAGAAGAGGGAAACTCGTTATCACAGCACTTGTTTGGTTTGCGTGTGTGGCAAACGTACACGTTCTCTTTACTTTCGCTGTTGTAGAGTCCCCAGATTACGAATATGGAATATGCCAGATAGTGGGGAAAAGCATCGCACACATATTCCTATGGCTGGATCTTTGCTGGGCGTCCCTCATTCCATTTTTCTGTCTAGTCATCGGGAACTCACTGTTGATCAGCCGCGCGGTTAAGTCGATGAAATTTTCTCATAGCATGACGAGAAATTCTTCTAATAAACAGACCTCTTCATCCTCCTCTTCGTCACGGTCGGACAAAATGTCTGCCATGACAGTGACTCTGATTTTGACATCGGTGGCCTTCTTGTTGCTGACATTGCCCACGTGCATCGTTGACATCTACATCGAGACAGTTATCTTCACGGATGTGGACCTGGCTGACGACAGTTATGATGCGGTGTTAACGTTAGGAGAAACGGTTTGTTACATGTTGTGGTTTTGCAACAGTGCTGTCAATTTTTACCTCTATTTTCTAAGTGGCAGTAGATTCCGACAAGAAACGAAACGATGTTTGTGTTTTTGTTTCGACATGAAGAGAAAGATTTGAACTGGAATGAAATAGCTAAGAAGGAATTGAAGAACGACATTAACAGCAGCAACAGCAGCAATGTATCATAATAATGATATGATAGTAATATTGTTAATGATAATAACAATGATAATGGTTATAATGATACCTTTATTGGCATTTCGTCATAAGAATAATGTTTGTGCTCTGTGTGTGTGATCTCACCTTTACTGGCATTTCGTCATAAAAATAATGTTTGTGCTCTGTGTGTGTGATCTCACCTTTACAGGCATTTCGTCATAAAAACAATGTTTTGTGTTGTGTGTGTGATCTCACCTTTACTGCATCGCATTTCGTCATAAAAACAATGTTTTGTGTTGTGTGTGTGATCTCACCTTTACTGGCATTTCGTCATAAAAGCAATGTTTGTGCTCTGTGCGTGTGATCGCCTTCACTACTATTTTACTCGTCCTGGTAGCAACCAGCTGACACAATTTCTGGCGGTTGTGGGCAAGTGCTTGAGTTACAGCAAAGCTCTTCCCAATCTATTCAGCAGTGTTGTCAGACCATCTCTTCCCCGGTCTTCGCTGGGCCTTTTTTGTTCTTTACCTACATGTAAGTCTCTCCTTCCATCTCTCTCAAATGGTTTTTATTTCCTTGTGTTATGTCATGCGTTACTGACGTTTTCAGTTGTAGGCAGGAATGTAGATTAGCAACTGAAAGTTTGAAAAATGGCCTTTAGCCATTAACTTCTTCCGTTGGATCATAAAGCACCATTCATCATCATCTAGTGCCCTGCCACACGGCGTTGGCGATCATGGCCCTCAATACGCATCTATCCCTTGTTGCCGCGAGTACATCTTCCATCCTCTCTGTCCTCAGCCACTCTGCAAGTCCGTCCAATATATTTTCCCTGGGTCTACCTGGTGCTGTCTTTCCCTCCACTTCCCTGTTGTGACCAGGTGCTCTAATTCCCCTTTTCTCATAAAATGGCCTATAAACGTTGCCTGTCTTTTCCTAATCTTCCTTATGAATGATCTTCTTGTGTCTGCCTCCATCAAGACTGTCTCGTTTGTTTTCTTTGCTGTCCATGGAACTCTCATCATTCTTCCTAGAAACCACATCTCGGCTGCCTCAATCTTGTTCTGGCTTTTCTTGTTGACTGTCCACGCCTCACAACCGTATAACAATATCGGTTCTATATAACATTCAAGAACTCTCTTCCTGATGTTAATTGATAGGCATTTGTTGGTACAAATGCTTTTTCATCTTATTGAATGCTGTTTTAGCTTGTCCGATTCTGCTGGCTATTTCTGATGTGCATCTGCCGCCTGTCATCGTCTTTCTCCTCAGAGCTTTTTCCCGAAGGCTGGTTCTTGGGAAAACCTTGACAAATTAGCTAAGGGGAGTGCATCTTATAGCGCAAATTCCTTAACTTACAATAGTTTTGGTTATCAGTTCATCCAATTAGTTTTTTCTTAGAAAATCAGTTCATGCTGATCTCTCAACTACTAAGATTCTAATTTGTCGTTGTTACAGACAGCTTATGACTTTGATACACAGCACATGGCTTAACAGTTGGACGACAAAATAACACAAATACCTACACAAAAATTAGGTATTTGTCTAAAATCAACATCTTGATTACGGTGTACAGATACATTTAACAACATCTGTCGTATAATGACACCAGATATATCCCTGCCAACAAAACATAATCATCTTAATCGGATTGTCCAACTATTTATCATATCTCCCGTTGACAGATTGTGGTATTTTGTTATTTGATTGGATTGTTATAAATGCCTTGATTTGATTGTTCTCCTTCTTCCCCTCAAAACTCGTTCGTATTTCTATTATAAAATCACAATTGTGAATCGGCATTAAATGAGAGGTTCAGTCCCTTCTCTTGGACAGTATCTTTGCTCCTGTTGCTTGTTGATACCATTTTAATGTTTTCCCCTTTGTTGTCACCAGGTGGCTAGCCCTGATATGGCTCTAGTGGTTGTTTGGGCATAAGCAATGTGAAATGAAAAAAATCAGCGGTGGAGACTGATATGATGGGTGATGGTTATGCCGATTTTTTCATTTATAATTTGAGAGATAGGTTCATATCTCATGTCCCTCACTTTAAAGGCCAATTAGCCGTCTTGCCTTTTTCAAGTCTTGGTTAAATCAAAATAATTGAAAAAAAAATGAGTGGCGCCGCACTGAGGCGAAGCGCTCTTAACGGGGAGAACGGCCCGAGTTTCGCTTGGCAAATCCATTGCGACATAAAAAATGGATAGGAAACATGAAATATGAACTGAAATTACGTTTTTTTTAAATTTTTTATATATTTTTTTTAGGATCATCGCACTCAGGGAGATTATCTTTGTGCTCACCTTTTTATTTTTCCTGTCCCACTTTCTACGCCATCTTAAATGCCGCAGGAAGCTGGCACATTTTTTACAATGCGATGATGATGTTGGCGATGAGGATGATAATCATGATGCCATGAAGTTCTATCTAGGATTGAGACTGTGTGACAGGGTGTACTCTACGCTTACTATCATATTATGTCCTGGGGTCAACCAGGCCCGAGAGATACAGACACCTGTGGTGCTGGTCAGAAGATTTGAGCAACACCCTCAATGACGCATCCGTGAAGTAGATGAGAACCGACTGTGTGGTACCAGTCTTCCCAATGAGCCCATAGCACGCCCACCTCTGGGTAGGAGCCGGTTAGAGCCGAAAAATCCCACAATGATATGTGTTTTTTTTAAAGAGACTGATGGGGATTCAAACCCAAACCTTCCAGTCGGTAGTCCGTTGCGTTAACCACTACACCACGGCGACTAGTTGAAATAATATATTTAATATAGGTGCACTAAGCTGGCTGGCTGGCGATGTCCCAAGCAAAGCGAATCACAGATGGCGGATGAACTTCAGATATGGAGGTTAGCTTCAAAACAAGCCAGGCTTGAGTAGACAAATAAACGGTACCAGACTGACTAGCGATGGATTTTTATTAGGACGGGGCAGGATGGTGCTTAGCAAGCACACACACAGAAAATACTCTAGATGTTACATACCAAGCCATCAGGCGGTCAGGGTCACCTAAAGCCCTAGCCTTATGAATTCACAGGGTGGGTCTTTTGGCCATAAACTGAGGGCGGGATCACTCCTACAGAAAAAAACAAAAAAACATACATGGCTGAAGTCAGAGGTACCAAGTCTACAAATACCTTCTAACAAACCATGGTACCATGCAATTAAAACGCAAATGTCTACACTGGAGAAGGAGAAAAAAAGAAGGAGGAAAAGGAGGAAAAGAAGTAGAAGGAGTAGGAGGAGAGAGGAGAAGGAGGAAGGAGGAGGAGAAGATAGAGAAGGAGGAGGAAAGGAAGGGAGCAGAAAATGAAGGAGAAGAAGGTTAGAGTTGGAGGAGAAGGAGGGGAAAGGAGGAGAAAAGAAGGAGAGGAAGATGGAGAGAGAAGTAGGAGAAGGAGGAAGGAAAGGAGGAGGAGGAGAAGGAGGAGGACGAGAAGGAGGAAAAGGAGGAGGAGAAAGAGAAGAAGAGAAGGGGGAAATAGAAGGAGAAGAAGATTAAGGTGGAGAAGATGAGAAGAGGTAAGGGGAGAAGGAGAAGGAGGAGGAGAACGAGGAGAAGGAGAAGAGGAGGAGAACGAGGTAAGGAGAAGAAGGAGAGGAGGAGAGAAGGAAAAGAGAGAAGGAAGAAAAGGAGAAGGAGGAGGAAGGAGTAGGAGGAGGAGGAGGAGAAGGAGGATCAGAAGAAGAAGAAGAAGAAGAAGAGAGAGGAGAAGAGGAAGAAGAAGAAGAGGAAGAGGAAGAAGAAGAAGAAGAAGAAGAGGAGGAGGAAGAAGAAGAGGAAGAAGAGGAAGAAGAAGAAGAGGAGGAAGAGGAAGAGGAGGAAGAGGAGGAGGAGGAATAAGAAGAACAAGAAAAAACAAGAAGAAGAATAAGAACAAGAACAAGAAAACGAAGAAGAAGGAGAAGAAGAAGAAGAAGAGGAAGGGAGGAGGAGAAAGAAGAAGAGGAGGAAGAAGAAGAAAGAAAGAAAAAGAAAGAAAAAGAAAGCAAGAAAGAAAAAGAAGAAAGAAAGAATAAGAAGACCACCCCACCCCCCGAAAAAATAGGAAGGAAAACGAAACCCCATGCTTGCCTAAGATAATTTCTGAATATATGTTATAAAAGGGAGTCTTGCCGAAGGTACATGTACTGTGTCGCCGAACAAACAACACGTCAGCAACAAGCTTGAAGGGTGATGCGCCAAGTGCCAGAAAAATCCCTTTTACATGTAAAACCTGGTGAAGCTGGCTATCAGTCTGTCGCCACAAATCATCTGTCCTTGTTTTAGGGGCCAAGTAATTTGTAGCCAGAAGATGAGTTGTGGACTATAGGAGTGACAGACTATTGTCACAGACCAGACATAGGTTAAAGTCATCTTTGTCCTGTGTGAACAAAGTGTGCTGGCTTCGGTTTGTGATGGTTGAGATTACAAGAACTGTTTTTAGTCAGCTAGAATCACAAAATAAAAAAAGTCACCAGTGCATGGTTTCAAGCAAAACATTTTCCCGTTTTATTGGTTGTTAATTGTCATGCTTTTTCTATACCTCGCAAACATACCACGTACACGTGATGCAGTAACAACGCATATGGAATCCTCTGCTCGCATTGGCACTTCCACGAGCCAGCGTATGGAAATGTGTAGTTCTGCGGTTTTTCTAGGATTACAAGCAAGTTTGTTGTCTGTGAGGTACAAAAGTCATGTTCAATATGTTATTGCATCAATCCTAATTGTATAGCTAAAGCTTAATGGCCTGCAGACACTTGTTGTATCAGTGTAGGCGGTCGGTTTTAGTTTCTTTGCGACTATTACTTGAGATGAAGAAAATATGCACAGTGTCTGATGGTGTTGGTGAACAATGTTTTCTATGGTCAAGTTCACTGTGTGATGGCTGACGGTTGTCATGTCCTGTTACTGTAAACCGTACAACGTCACAGCAGATGATTTAGGACTAAAAAACAATCATGACGATCACAAATAACTCAAATGTATCTGTAAAATCAAATTACACATGGCGACATAACTGCATAAAATGCAAAATTATCATCGTAATGAATCAAGTTTACTGCATAAAAATTTAGCAATGAATTTTGTTGCGAAAAAAAATCAAGCGATGATTTAATGCTATATCGCTTAAAAATCTAGTGATGAATTAATTTCACCGCATAAAAATCTAGTGATGAATTCATTTCACTGCATAAAAATCCAGCGATGAATTAATTTTACGGAATAAAAATAACAATGAATTAATTTTACAGTATTAAAATAGTAATGAATTTTTATTGCATAGGAATCCAAAACATTCCTTGTATAGTCACTGACAGAAATAAGACACTTCCAGAAATGTCAATGGAATGACTGACATGTTCAAGACAGTCATTTCCGGTGATGTTAAGATACTTTTGGAACTGCTTAAAATTCTGAGTGATTTGGACTGTAGCACCATAGTCTGTTTCCCAATGTTATACACCCCCACCCCTCCCAGATAATGAGAATCCTTACTGCAAATCACCAGAGTTGCTTGAGTCCACTGAATATCGTTTTTTATACTGATTTACATTGCACTGAAACCCTGTGATTTTGTCAGTGCATTTTTCCTATTCTCGTTTGACCTCAGCCTTTGTTTTCACTCTTTCATTCTCTTGCCCTATCCAAGAAGCTGTCAGATAATGTGACGGAATGAAAAAGGTTTAAAAGAAGTTCTTTTAACTACTTTGTGTCTTCCATGTTCCAGCATAGTATTGAATGGGATTAACCCTTTGACTCCTGCACCCTCTCTACCAGCACCCTGTATTGTCAACTATGCTAACAAAGCAAAAACTTAACCCTTTGATTCCCTCACCCTATCCACCAGCTTCCTGCAGGAAGCTGGTGGATAGGGTGAGGGATTCAAAGAGTTAAGTTTTTGCCGTTGGTCGATGGGGTGCAAGAGTCAAAGGGTTAAATTCATGACATCAAGGGATGAGAAAATATATGGACAGAAATAACAATTGTGTACACGCTTCTGTTTCGACAATTTGTATTGAAATACTGACAGTGAACACAGATGTGGTTAAATACCATCGTTACATACAGCAAAATGTTCACGAATGGCAAGCGAATGGAAAAAAAACCCCAACCCAAACCGAAGCTGGGAAAAAGTGTAGAAAACGAAATACAGTAGGTAGTCATCAAATCAATGTCACAGCACCACACATGATAAACACAAACAAGAGATACAATTTCAACATGGCAAAAAACTAGAACCATGGGGGAAGGAATATAAAGCGATACTTTTCTTCCTTATTTTAATATTTTCTTTTACGTGGTCAAGTTGGTTCTTTATGACCCTTTCACTCTCAATCAACTAGCTGCAAAAAATTAACCATTTCACCTCCTCACTGCATCCATCAGCTTCCTGCAGTGAAGGAGTGAAAGGGTTAAGTTGTTGCTTTACTGTCATGGCAGACACTGCGGGATGCTGGTGGATAGGTACAGGGAGTCAAAAGGTCAGACAGATCCCATGATTCAGGGATCTGCTATCTCCAGGTCAGTCCCCGTCCACAACACAAACAGATCATTTTGAACGTTTTCATCATTCTAGTGGCGTCAGCTAAATGTTTCATAGGTCCCTCTCACCCCCCCCCCCTACATCAAGACATTACCAGCGCCTAGAGTTTTGCGCAGACTCAAGGAGTCCTCCAGATACTTGCTGGTAGATCTGGTGGAGTGCATATGGAATTGTCTGAGTCTGATGAATCCCTTTTGAAAGAACTGCAAAACTGTAATCCTGTCATGTAGTAGATGGACTCACCTCATTGGTGGATAAAATAAGTAACAGAACTAACAGGGATTTCCCAATTCACGTCAGGACAGACACAGCAACGCCATTCCTACAACTAGCCTCAAACGGAAAACAGCAACCATTTTAGAGATGGCGACACTCGGGTAATCGTTAACAGCGCGGAGTCCGCTGACAAGTGATCAGAATACAAAACGCGAAATTATTATTATTATTATTATTATTATTATTATTATTATTATTATTATTATTATTATTATTATTATTATTATTATTGCAATTATCATCATTATTATTATTATTGTTGTTGTTGTTGCTGTTATTATTGTTGTTGTTCTTCTTCTTATAATTATCATCGTCATTATTATTATCATTAATATCAATATTATGATGATGATTATTTAAAGCCAAGCCAACCGCACAGAGCCATATCAGGGTTATAGCTTATCTCAAAACACACACAACACTTTGCTGACCCTGAAAAAAAAATACAAAGAGAAGAAAAATAAATACAGGTATCAATGCATTCGCGCGCACAATCTAAGCCCCTGGTGTTGACTATTCCGCCCAGTTCATCACCAGGAGTTTTACAAATCATCAATAAAAGGTATAAACATCACTAAGGGCACTGAAATATGTATCAAGAGTGACCTGAGGTATTTAAATTGTCTCTGCACATCACGTTTCCTTAAAAGCAAAATTGCAGTTAATACATATAACCCATTATCAATCGTAGTAGAAACACATATAAAACGCATGTAAACAAATGGACCAGCAGTATGCAAGGCTTTATAGAACACATATAAACATGGACCAGCGATATGTAAGGGTTTATAGAACACAAACACATGGACCAGGCTTATGTAAGGCTTTATAGAACACATATAAACATGGACCAGCGATGTGTAAGGCTTTATAGAACACATGTAAAAAACGGACCAGGGATATGTAAGGGTTTACAGAACACATATAAACATGGACCAGCGATGTGTAAGGTTTTAGTAAGAACACATAAGCAAATGGACCAGCAAAATGATAGGGAAAAATGATAGAGAGGAGATGAGAAAGACACAAACAAAGAGAGTGACAACAAAGAGGACCTTTCTAGCACAGAATTTCCAGAAGGTGGGGGATACTATTTATTCTGAAAGAGCAGCCGGCATCCTCACAGGAAAACACTGACGATGTCAAAATGACCTAGAAGTAACATTTTAGTAAACATATGACACCTCACTGGGTTAACAAGGCTGGCGAAGAAGACCACGCAAACACAGAAAACTGTTTTCAAACACCTCATTCTAATTCTTGATAGCACAACACAGCGTCTCTTGATATCAGAGTACTTCTTGCAGTCTACAGGCAATAATGTATTCATGGCACCAAACATGACAGGATATACACATCACAACGTGACATTAATTCCCAGCCCACATATTAAACACACAACAAGTTACCACACCAGTTGACCTTCTCACATTCCGTGAGTTGTTCCATTTCATAACCAGAAATGTAACAGGTTGCTGGAGATTTTAGTCAGACGCAAACAGAGAGACAAAAAGGAGGATTGCCTGCCAAAATGATGTATCTGTCTTCTTTGTTTTCTGTGAGATACTCCATTACGGCAGGTAACATGCCATGTGTAACAACACCTACCCTAGCAAGGAGTGATGATGTCCAGTCGATGTGTACACTGCAAGAACGAAATACTCTATGGACAATTTAAATGCAGTTTTAAAAGCTGACATCTTTAGCTTGCCCAAGCCACAAATCTTTCTTTCTTTCCTTCCTTCCTTCTTTCCTTCCTTTTTCTTTCTTTGGAAGCTATGAACATGATTGTTCTGTTAATGTTAAACCTACCCCCTCAGTTACCCCACCCACCCTACCCCACCCCCCACAAAAAATTCTAAGCAGCAAAAGTGAACACATACTTCACATTATACAGTTTTGCCCTATGTTAAAAAAAAAAAACACCCTCAGGCCACATGTGTGAAGGTGAACAACTCTGACACACACGTTACGGGGCTTACATAAAGCAATCCACAACACATCTTCAGCTCCCTGGTTCATGCACCAAGTTAACAACAGTCATAATATTTTCGCTTACATAGCGTATAAACTGTCCATGTGAAAAGCACGTTCGTTGCACTTTACAGGAATAGTTAAATCTCCCCTCCCCCCCCCCCACCACACACACACAGAGGATGCTGAACTAGGATACACTCAAACTGCTGGTCATGTGATCATTGACCCAAGCTATCTTCCTCTCTCTCTCTCTCTCTCTCTGTCTCTCTGTCTCTCCTCTAACACCACACACACACACACACACACACCACACTAACACTAACACTAACACTAACACTAACACTCACTTACACACTCACTAACATTCCACACACACACACGCACACACACACACACACACACACACGCACACAGAATGCTGAACCAGAGTACATTCAGTCAGCTGGGCGTGTGGCCTTAGCGAAAATAAGTCTCCCTTTCTACAATCCTAACAGCGCTAAATACATAGGCGCGTCTTTATCAAGATTTTTCTAGCACATAAAAAAAAATTATTTACAATTAATTAAAGGCAAGGCGCATTTTGTAACCCGAAGGGCTCTATGGCCCGATAATGACAGTATCTTAAAACCAAAACGGCCCCCTTCAGCCACTCAGTCAGAAACCATAGAACATCGTTATCAGCCAGTCTGTCGTCATGAACACGATACTGTTTTGTACAAGTCTTGTTTCCAGCTACACAATACGAACACGCAAAGATCCGAACCCAAACATAATGGACAAATGATACAATTGTGGAGGGGGATTCAATGTCCTTCTCTGATTTTCTTTTTTATTTTTATTTGTCCGATATCTTCCTCTAGTTTTAATCTTCATTCTTTACACGGGACAGCAACAGATCACATAATATCTGTCTGTCACTCTGTTTTACAGTGGCAGCGTACAGCAGAGTCCAGTAGATCTTATTTTTCCAGAGCAAGGACTTCACGTGACCGCATGTACATGTATTGTAAACACATTACACGATATGAAGGATACAACTGTTCGTTCCACGTAAAATGAAAGAAACGACGAAACAATTAAAAAATGTCTGGAGATGGTAGAGTTTTCCCGCCAGATAAAAATGCACGCAAACATACTAACGATGACCCCACCACCACCACCACCCCAAACAAAAATGTCTGGTAAATGATCAGGGTTAGACACAAAATATTTGTCTGTCAAAAAACCTTGACAGCTTGTAGTATTTCAGCACTGGATTGCTGAGAACCTTTTTTTTTCTTTTTTTTTTTTTTTGTCTATGCGACTGTGATCGCTGATGCAGCTGTTTATTTATAGCAAATGGTGCAGAAAACTTCCCAGCTTGATAATACAAACGTTTTGGCACCTCCCAAAATAAACAAACGATAAATTTACCAATCAAAAACATCCAGCAAGTAATGCTATCGCTGATCGTAGAAACATAAGGAGAAATGGAAAAATCATATTATACGAAACTTAAAAACAGGATATAAAATATCTACCTGTTATTCGGATACGTAAGGGACAAACTGACTTTTAACTTGTATTCCAAAATAAAGTACAGCAACACTCGTTTGTACAGCTACTTTTACGTTTTATTTACGTCATCACTTTAGGAAACCCCTCCCCCCCCCCCACATCCAAAAAAATATTTAAAAAAAGACGAGTACACCACAGAGTTCCAATACCAAACAACTGAAAACATGACCAGTTCAAGTCCATTCATTACTTGCATTTTGTAACCAATTCCCTCGCTGTTCATTTCATTTACATGCAGCTAAAAAGAATTAAGATCATAGTCGAATTGATAAATATAAATTTCTAAGTGAATAAAAGGATCGCCATAATGATAAAACGTACTATTAAATATTAGTCGAAAGTTTTTATCTCATAAATAAATACTGAATTTATTTAAAAGTAATTATGTTTAAACATCATGCCGAGTTATTAATAAAAACACACTTTCAAGTTTGTGTAGAAATGGTCAAAGAAAATAAACACACTCATTAACACACGCATGTGCGCTTGCCTCACCCCCCCCCCCCCGCCCCACTTCTGCGCACACGTACACAAAAGTTACCATTAAAATCTGTTGGACAATGTTTCTATAAAACTGACCTAAACTGGAAGAATGGGCCTCATTAGAAAACCTGATTAGACTTCATTACATGAGTAGAAGTCATGATAAATTACTGCTTCAAGTGAGCGAGCGAGATAGAGAGAGAGAGAAAGAAAGACAGAGAGAGAGAGAGGAGACAGAGAGAGGAGAGAGAGAGAGAGAGAGAGATAAAGAGAAATAAATAGAGAGAGAGAGAAGAGACAGAAATAAAGAGAGAGAAAGAGACAGAAATAAAGAAAGAGAGAGAGGGAGAGGAGAGGGAGACAGAAAGAGACAGAGAAAGAAGAAAAAGAAAGAAAGAGAGAGAGAAAAGAGAGAAATAAAGAGAGAGAGAGAAGAGAGAAATGAAGAGAGAGAGAGAGAGAAAGCGAGAGAAATAAAAAAAAAGAGAGAAAGAGACAGAAATGAACAGAGAGAGAGAGAGAAAGAGAGAATTAAAGAGAGAGAAGAGAGAGAAGTGAAGAGAGAGAGAAAGAGAGAAATAAAGAGAGAGAGAAAGAGACATAAATAAAGAGATAAAGAGAGAGAGAGAGAGAAAGAGAAATAAAGAGAGAGAAGAGAGAACTCAAGAGAGAGAGAGAGAGAGAAAGAGAGAAATAAAGAGAGAAAAAGAGTGAGGAAAGAGAGAGAGAGACAGAGAGACAGAGACAGAGAGAGAAGCTGGTGGGGAAGATGGCTAAGCAGACGAAAGTACTATAAAGAAAATAGTCTCTTTCTTTCCTCTCTCTTCTCTACTTCCACTGCGGTTTCGATATCGTTCGTTACAACATATAACAGACAAGAAAACTGATGTTTCTTGCTCTTCCTTTGTCTCACAATGATGGCTTGTTCGCCGTCACCCTATGCAACAAATACTGCACTCGGCTGCTCACAGAACCGACCCCAAAGCCACAGCACATGGCCAAAAAAACAGCCATCCCAAAAACTAGCTATGACGGTAACGATTAGTTTCAAAACACTCACGCTGGTTGGCAGCTAGAGAACTTCACTTGAGGGTCTCTGACTAGTGACTGTTTTGCTCTGTGTATAGGTCAGTGATCAATGGTTACTCTGTTTACAGGTCAGTGATCTATGGCTATGGCTACTGTACTGTTTACAGGTCAGTGATCAATGTTTACTGTACTGTTTACAGTTCAGTGATGATGTTACTGTGCTGTTTACAGGTCAATGATCAATGACTATTGTGTTGTTTACAGGTCACTGATCAATGACCACTGTACTGTTTACAGGTCAGCGATGATGGTTACTGTACTGTTTACAGGTCAGTGATCAATGACTATTGTGTTGTTTACAGGTCAGTGATCAATGACTACTATACTGTTTACAGGTCAGTGATCAATGACTACTGTACTGTTTACAGGTCAGTGATCAATGACTACTGTACTGTTTACAGGTCAGTGATGATGGTTACTGTACTGTTTACAGGTCAGTGATCAATGACTGTTGTGTTGTTTACAGGTCAGTGATCAATGACTACTGTACTGTTTACAGGTCAGTGATCAATGACTACTGTACTGTTTACAGGTCAGTGATCAATGACTACTGCACTGTTTACAGGTCAGTGATCAATGACTACTGTACTGTTTACAGGTCAGTGATCAATAACTACTGTACTGTTTACAGGTCAGTGATCAATAACTACTGTACTGTTTACAGGTCAGTGATGATGATTACTGACTGTTTACATGTCAGTGATCATTGATTACTGTACTGTTTACAGGTCGGTGATCAATGGTTACTGTACTATTTACAGGTCAGTGATAATGGTTACTGTACTATTTACAAGTCAGTGATGATAATTACTGTACTGTTTACAAGTCAGTGATGATAATTACTGTACTGTTTACATGTCAGTGATGATGGTTACTGTTTACAGGTCAGTGATCAATGACTACTGCACTGTTTACAGGTCAGTGATGATGGTTACTGTAGTGAAAGTGTGTTACATGTAAAACTGCAATATTCTAGTGGCATTAGCACAATAATTCACAGGTCCGCCTTGTCCCTCCCCTCCCCAAGTCCTTTCAACACCTCGCCAATCCATAAGGTTATTTTGCATGAGTACTTCATCAAATTCTTATTGAAGACTGAGTTGGTGGGAAAATAATATGTACAGCTCTGTGATTTCTGCCTGAACAAACTCCACTTTCAAGCGTTCAGGATGATGATCAGATCTGTCGTTTCCCCACCCCAAGCACCTCTGTCGTCTTAAGCTATGCTGTGGTTAGGATGTCTTTTTGTGTTACCAAACTGACTGTAGAAACCTGCTGTTTCCTTCTGGAATCAGCAATATCCTTTTCTTTCCACCACCCTCCCCCTTTACTCTGTCTTCCCCCCGCCTTATATTCTCTACTTTTCTCTTTTTCTTGTTTAGTAGTACTGCAGTTATGCCATCCATTAATTTAATATGCACATACACATGCAAACAAAAGATAAAAAAACCGTTTCGTGACGATTTCATGCAAATGGGCCACTTGATATCTGCCTGTCTCCAATGTCCATGTTCAAACCATATGTATATGACAGTTTTTGGTCTCTTTGCTGCCGTTCATTAGCCGCGATCCTAAGTGTTTAATGTCTTCGTGGCTGGCGAGGGTCGACTCCCCAGTTTCCAGGTACTTGAGGTCTTGGATTCCTTCTTGGATTCCCATGAGCCCCACCACCACCCACCACCACCACCACCACCACCGGCAGCTCCCCTCTCATCCTGTGGCAACTGCTTCCACATATGGTCATGAGGTGGTCGTCTAGATGGCCATGATCGTGGTGAGGGGGCTGCCCCTGCACCATGCACTGAATCCAACAACGTGCTGGAGGCTGGTGAGTGTACTTGGTGACTCGCTGGATGATCAAATGAACTGGCATGTGTGTCTGACAACAGCGGCATCTCTGCTCTTGTCATGCGTATAGGCATGGTGCGAGAGCTCCAGTTGGATCGTTGTAAGTTGGATGGTGCTTCAAAATGAACATGTCGTTGGCTAAGACCATGAGGGGTTAAGAGATTTCGCTGGCAACTGTCTAAAAGAGGAGGAGGAGGAGAAAGTGAAGGAAACGCTTGTGGTCCGCTGGCATTTCTTGATGGGCCGAGGTCATAGGCATCTTGCCTGTCACAGGAGTCTTCATAATCGCTGTTAAGTTCATCTTCTGATGGTGTCAAGTTTTCAAGGTCGTCTGGGTGCGTGGGAGGATTCATGTTACATAAATGATATAATTCATCAGAGGTTTCAGTCGGGGTTGAGCTCCTCGTGTCAAATGTAACATTTTGAGAGAAAGGTATGACAGGCTGGGCAGTGCGGAGCCCAGGTCTCCTTCGTGCATCATCTGACTCTTGTGATCTCTGGTGTTGTGGGCACCACATTACATGCGTGGGTTCTTCTTCCTTCTGCTGACGCTTGGAGGCAGGTTTTGTCTCCCCGACAGCATAGCCTGCAGCTTGAAGCTCTGCATCAGATAGTGATGAAGGGTCACTCCCAGAAGATCGACCAGGACTTTCGGAATGTTTTGAAAAGGATTGTTGGGGACTTTGGGAACTTGTTTCTTGACGTTTTCGTTGTAGGTGAGGAGGAGAAAAGGGCATTAAATTACCAAAAGGATCCGCCATTGTTGGTGTCCCAATATCAGCAGCAGGGTTTCGGTATATGTTGAAAGGCCCGACATCGCCTTGACCTAATGCTTCACCTTCAGAACGTGTCTGGCTTTCTTCCCTTGATTCTAAATCCTGGTGGTAGCCTAAAGGGTTGCTGGGTGTGTCTGAGGGCATCGGAAAGTTTCTTTCACGTTTCGGGCTTTGAGCAACCCCAGAATGTTGCATTGGGCTATCAGGGCTCAAGGGATTTCCGACATAAGAAACTCCAGAACTAGGAGGACTACTTAGAGAACGGGGCCGATTTTCAGAGTTTGAAACATCGGAGGCGGGATGTTTAGAATCGGTGAGACTGGTAGATCGGAGACGTGGAGAACTGGAAGTAATGGACAAAGGGTCAGGGATGGATCGGAATTCTGGGCTGGCCCCTCGGAAACCCTGGGCAGCACTGCCCACAGCAGCACCACCACAAGCACCATCATCCTCGCTAACACCATCATCACCAGGCTGGTGGTGTCCAGTAGCTTCAATGTGTGCAAGCTCGATGTATTCTCCTGCCGGGTTACCACTGTCTGCTGATGCCTGTTGGGGAACCGGAACCTGTGAGACCTGACTGGTCTCCTGACGCTCTGTGAACTGGGATTCTGGGGTCGGCTGCCTTTCGTGGACTGAGTCTGGGTCAGGGTTATGAAGAACTCTTGCCGAGGTCTGTCCACTGTTGGGTGCTTCTGCGTCTTCAGCTGTACAACAAACAAACAAAGAAAAGTTGGTCAGCTAGACAGTGAAAAGCCCTTAACACAGGCAGACATGAGCATGTGCTCGGTCTCCCTCACATGACACAACAAGGAACAGTTTGTCCCATAACCCTCAGGTCATAGTGAGCAAGTGTGGAGACTTTACTTTTTCTGTAGGCGAGGTTGACAGCTGACGTTACGACAGCGGTGTCTGTATCCTAGGGGTGTCCATGAGAGCGGTGTCCTATAATGATGGTGATCATGAGAGCAGTGTCAGTGATGATGGTTACTGTGCTGTTTACAGGTCAGTGATCAATGACTACTGTACTATTTACAGGTCAATGATGATGGTTACAGTACTGTTTACAGGTCAGTGGTAATGGTTACTGTACTGTTTACAGGTCAGTGGTGATGGCTACTGTACTATTTACAGGTCAGTGATGATGGTTACTGTACTGTTTAGAGGTCAGTGGTGATGGCTACTGTACTATTTACAGGTCAGTGATGATGGTTACTGTACTGTTTAGAGGTCAGTGGTGATGGTTACTGTACTGTTTACAGGTGAGTGATGATGGTTACTGTACTGTTTACAGATCAGTGATGATGGCTACTGTACTGTTTACAGGTCAGTGATCAATGGCTACTGTACTGTTTACAGGTCAGTGATGATGGTTACTGTACTGTTTATAGATCAGTGATTATGGTTACTGTACTGTTTACAGGTCAGTGATGATGGTTACTGTACTGTTTACAGGTCAGTGATTAATGGCTACTGTACTGTTTACAGGTCAGTGATGATGGTTACTGTAATGAAAGTGTGTTACATGTAAAACTCCAATGATTCTAGTGGCATTACCATAGTAATTCACAGATCCACCTTGTCCCTTCCCCTCTTGACGTCCTCTTCAAGATCTCACGAGGGCAGTGTCCATGATGGTGATGTTCATGAGAGCAGTATTCTGTAATGGTGGTGTTCATGACAGCAGTGTCGTATAATGGTGGTGTCCATGATGGTGGTGTCCATGATGGTGGTGTTCATGATCGTGGTGTCCATGATGGTGTCCATGATGATGGTGTCCATGCTGATGATGTCCATGATGATGTTGTCTATGATGGTGGTGTCCATGATGGTGGTGTCCATGATGGTGGTGTCCATGATGCTGGTGTCCATGATGGTGTCCATGATGGTGTCCATGATGCTGGTGTCCATGATGGCGTTGTCCATGATGCTGGTGTTCATGATGGTGGTGTCCATGATGGTGGTGTCATGACAGCAGTGTCCATGATGCTGGTGTCCATGATGGTGTCCATGATTGTGGTGTCCATGATGCTGGTGTTCATGATGCTGGTGTCCATGATGCTGGTGTCCGTGATGCTGGTGTCCATGATGCTGGTGTTCATGAGAGCAGTGTCCATGATGGTGGTGTTCATGAGAGCAGTATTCTGTAATGGTGGTGTTCATGATAGCAGTGTCGTATAATGGTGGTGTCCGTGATGGTGGTGTCCATGATGGTGGTGTTCATGATCGTGGTGTCCATGATCGTGTCCATGATGATGGTGTCCATGATGGTGGTGTATATGATGGTGGTGTCCATGATGGTGGTGAATATGATGGTGGTGTCCATGATGGTGGTGTCCTTGATGGTGGTGTCCATGATGGTGGTGTCCACGATGGTGGTGTCCACGATGCCGATGGTGTTCCCTGATGGTGGTGTCCATGATGATGGTGTCTATGATGGTGGTGTCCATGATGGTGTGTCCATGATGGTGGTGTCCAAGATAGTGGTGTCCACGATGGTGGTGTCTATGATGGTGGTGTCTATGATGGTGGTGTCCATGAAGAGCAGTGTCCATGATGGTGGTGTTCGTGATGGTGGTGTCCGTGATGGTGGTGTCCGTGATGGTGGTGTCCATGAAGAGCAGTGTCCATGATGGTGGTGTCCATAATGGTGGTGTCCGTGATGGTGGTGTCCATGAGAACAGTGTCAATGATGGGGGTGTCCGTAATGGTGGCGTCCGTGATGGTTGTGTCCATGACGATGGTGTCCATGATGGTGGTGTACTTGATGGTGGTGTCTATGATGGCGGTGTCTATGATGGTGGTGTCCATGATGGTGGTTTTTATGACGGTATATATGATGTTGGTGACCATGATGGTGGTGTCCATGATGTTGGTGTCTATGATGGTGGTGTCCGTGATGGTGGTGTCCATGAAGAGCAGTGTCCATGATGGTGGTGTCCGTAATGGTGGTGTCCGTGATAGTGGTATCCGTGATGGTGGTGTCCATGATGGTATATATGATGGTGATGTCCATGATGGTGGTGTCCGTGATGGTGGTGTTCGTGATGGTGGTGTCCATGAAGAGCAGTGTCCATGATGGTGGTGTCAATGAGAGCAGTGTCCATGATGGTGGTGTCCGTAGTGGTATTGTCCGTGATGGTGGTGTCCGTGATGGTGGTGTCCATGAAGAGCAGTGTCTACGATGGTGGTGTCCGTAATGGTGGTGTCCGTGATGGTGGTGTCCGTAATGGTGGTATCCATGACAGCAGTGTCCATGATGGGGGTGTCCATAGCCTCTCCCTCGCTGATTTGCCTTTCTCAGTCCCGGAAAAGTGTCAGGTGTTCATCAACAGCTGGGCAGGCTGGAGACTGCAGGGACAGAACTTTTTCGGGGCAAGCTTGGACGTGTGGAATTAATGCAGAAGTGTTAGCTGCCACCTGAGCACCAACCTCACCTCCAGACAGTCACCCCTCACAGACAATCACCCCTCGTCTGATTCCACTGTTTGGCGTTCCATCTTTCGGTAGAAAACCTTTCGGATAGCGTAGATCGTTTTACCAAGGTTCAGTAGTATGGCATGAACTTCTTGTCCACGTTCGACGTTCACGCTCTGTCACTTCCTTCAAATCTGGTCCTGCAGTTTGTCTTTATTCAATTCTGATCTAGTGTGCGTGCGTGCGTGTGTGTGTGTGTGTGTGTGTGTGTGTGTGTGTGTGTGTGTGTGCGTGCGTGTGCGTGTGCGTGTGCGTGTGTGTGTGTCTGTAAGACTATGTGCACGTGTGTGTGCACGTATGTGTGTTCGTTCGTTTTATTAATTTTAACGTCCAGCAGATTTGGGTGTAACGCGTATGGAATTGTCGAAATGTGACAATTTTCTCAAGAGCAAACTCAGAATTCCAAGATCTAACACACGCTCTCCCCTCTCAAAGGGTTAAAAAAAAAAGACACCACTTTCATTGGATACGATGATAACATCTCCCCTCTCCTCCTTTTCTCAAATCCCTACCCGAACTTTTCCAGTTTACACAAATCACCGAACACTGACATAGCTTACAGGAGCGGTCAACTGGCGTGCTTGTGGTTCTGTCAGCGTATATACACACAGGGTGTCAGGCACAAAGCAGGTCCACACGCCTGTTGACACTGACCTCCATCCTTCTATCGGCATGGTGCAACCAGACAGGTTTGAACTTAGAATATTCCTACTGAAAGTCCCACGTCTTGGTCACGGGTTAGTACGTCCGTCACACAACAAGAACCTGTCATACAACACGCTATGATTCCCCCATCCCGCCTCATCTCATCTATCTCCATCTTCCATACGTTTAATAATTTGCCCACCACCAATACTGTAATGCCAACCATTAAACAATTTATAAACAACCATGTTGAGAGTTCCATAGACAGCAAAGAAAACAAACGAGACAATCTAACAAGTAGATTATTCATAAGGAAGATTAGGAAAAGACAGGCAACATTTATAGGCCATCTTATGAGGAAAGAGGAATTGGAGCACCTGGTCACAACGGGAAAGCTGGAGGTAAAGAGAGCACCAGGTAGACCCAAGGAGAAGATACTAGACGGACTTGCAGAGTGGCTGAAGACAAGGAGGGTGGAAGAGATGCTTGAGGCGACAAGAGATAGAGACAGATGAAAGTCCATGATCGCCAACGCCATGCGCCAAGGCACCTGATGATGACGATGAAACATTCATCCCCCCCTCAACCCCATAATCCAGCGTTCAACCCCCCCCCCCACACACACACCCTGCACCCAATCTTCATCAACGTCTCAACATCCGCATCACCAACCTGCGTCAACGTTCTCCTCGTTTGTCAATCCCTTGACGCTAACGTCAAGGCGACCGTCTCCTTGGCTCCGACAGCAACAGCAACACAGACAGCAACGGCAACGGCAACAGCAACGGCAACAGAGATGGCAACACAGACAGCAACACAGACAGCAACACGGATAGCAGGGACAGCATCTGCAAAGGCTTTCCCGTTCAGACCCCTCGGTGATGAAGCCACCACTCAGGCCTCGCCTGCTGTCTGTCTCTGCCCTGTTCTCCGTCCTTTGTCTCCTCTTGAACAGGTAGATGATCAGGGAGGCGGTGAGAAGTAAGACGAAGATGATCGCTACTCCTCCTACAATGCCCCTGTTGTTGATGGAGGAGGAACGTGGGTACCGTCAGTTGATTAGAAATGTTAGCTATGGGTATTGATATAGAACTAGGCCACTTGAAATGTACATTTTTATGTCTCTTCTTTATAACTGGTGAACGTCTACTTGCATGAACAAGTTTGACTACTTCTATTTTAAGTGTCATGATCACATTTAGCCTACTGACAGAAGTTATGGAGGATATCAAATGCAAATCACACACACAGATATACACGTACGCACGCATGCACGCGCGCGCTCGCATACACAAAGACACACACACACACACACACACACTTACACACACACCTACATACACACACACACACGCACACACTGTCTAAAATCACTTTAATGAATAGATATTAAATCAAAGACCACCATCACCACACACACAGGGACACACAGACACACACACAACACAGACACAGACACAGACACAGACACACACAGACACAGACACACACACAACACAGACACAGACACAGACACACACACATTTCATACGAGCACATCCTCTGTGTGGCCTCTCTCAGGACCTGGCTGGTACCCATGGTTGTGCACAGGCTCACACTGACAGAATGGGTGGAGCCAATAACGAGTCACCGTGTCAGTGACAAAAATCCTGCTGGGGAGAAACTCTAAGGTCTCCATACTAGTAAGACCCCACCCCCCTATCATTAGACAATCCATTTTAACTGTGAATGCCACAAAGACAATGTGTATTATACAGGATTATGGCACATCATTTGTACTCACTTCTTTCTGTCCCATTGTCTGTGTGTCACAATAACGGTCATAGAAGCTGGAACAAGTTTGACAATGTTATGACGACGATGACGATGATGATGAAGATAATCGTGATGTTATGCAGAGTCATCTAGGACTGAGACGGCTTGACAGGGCTATACTCTACCCCAACTATCATAACATATCCTTGCGTCAACCAAGCTTGAGAGATACAGACACCTGCGGTGTTGGCCACTAGATTTGAGTAACACTCTCAGTGATGCATGTATAGATGCTGGCCGAGGGATTACCTTCACATGAGCTCGTCGCTTGTCTCTCTTTTCCTCATCTGAGGTCTGGATCTTCTTTTCCCCCAACCTGGGTTATTTCTGGACCACGATGCGCCATCTGTTGCGGTCAGCTGCTGTGTCTTCCCAGCTCTCTGTGTTGATGTCCAGAGCTTTCATATCGCGCTTGCCGACGTCTTTTGTGTCGTAGCTGGGGGTGGCCAACGGATCTCTTGTCGGAGACTAGTTCACCATATAGGACATCTTTCAGCTGTCCAGTGAGATCCCAGAATCTCTCCCACCGTTGGAAGCAGCCCCTGGCGATACACTCTACGCCAATTGAGCTGTAGCTTATAACTGGATGACTGCTGCTTCCCATGTTGTTTCGACACCATGAGGCGAAGCTGGTGTGATCTATCCAGGACGTAAGCCAGGACCAGGTGATATGGATGACAAACTGTTGCTCATGCAGCAGGTCCCCCCCCCCCCTCTCCATACTGTTGATTGGACCAAAGGAACGGCAAAGGCTGGTACAGTTTGGCACCAACAGTGTTGCAGGAGTTGCCGGAACGTTGCTGAAAACAGCAGCAGACCGCCATAGGGACTCCAGCTCCGGATTTTTCCTCGAGGTTTTGTGGCCTTTCACGTCACAACGACAGGCTTGACATATGTTCACCCAGGCCTTCCACTGCTGCTGGTGTCACATTGTATCTCCACCCTCATGGTCATCCACACACAACTATGGACTGTGTGGCATGGTGTGGTCATTTCTATGTTTGTGTGTTTGTGGCCATAAATGTATGTGTGTATGTATGGTCGGACAGTCTTGGTATGCATACATTTGTGCGTATTTATTAATTATATTCTGATCATATGTGTAAGTAGGCATAATGTATCTGTGCCTCTGTATGTAATCACTCTCCAGGGTTGTATAACATGTTCTCCAGGGTTGTATAACATGTGTAACTGGCAGTGAGTCCGTATGAGTTTCTATATTAGCGACCTACAAGAACGAGTTATCATCATCACCATCACCATCGTTATCATCATCATCATTCTTATCATTATTGTTATTACTATTATTAGCATTACTACTATTACTATCATCATCATCATCATCATCATTATCACCACCACCACCACCACCACCACTATTGTCATCAGCATCATCAGCATCATCATCGATATTACTATTATTATTACTATTACTATTATTATATATTATTATTATCATTATCATTATTATATTATTATTATTACCATTATTATTGTTATCATCATTATTATTATTATAGAAACAATCGTACTACCAAATTATGAATCTCTCGGAGTGGGCATCGTCTCCATCATGTGACGTGGAAACAGTTGACTGGTTGTTGAAGCCAACGGTCGTGGTGATGCCAGCGCTGTTCAACATGTCATCATCTTGATGGTCAGTGAGTGAGGTCAGTGGTGTTGTCTGAACAGATTGTTTCTCAACGGGCCAGGCCATTTTCTGTGTCTTTCGCGTTCAAATCCTCTGATAAAATTGTCTTGAATCCCAAACAGCAGACGTCTGGAGGGTTTTCTGGTATCCAGACCTGCAGATCTCTGACTCTGGTCAATATCGCTATTAAAACTCCGCCGACAGTCGGACCGTTCTCTTTGTGATGTTCGTGTTGTTTTTGAACACCTGAATGTTCAGGCTTCGAAATGCAGACACCGGCTTTGGGCACACCAAAACCCTCAGGGTTTTTTTAAGGGGTACAGTGTGGCTGAGATGTTGTCTCAAGCACGTTCAATGAAACAAGTGTTGACGATGTAACCTACGCAATACAGGGGTCAAGATGTGTGTCAGAAATTTTGGAAGGGTGAACGGTATTTAGTATGTTCAGGATATCTGTCAAAAAGGGACGTGATTTGTGATCCACCTGGTGTGTTGCAAATTATGTGCGTGCGTATGTGTGTATGTGTGCATGAGTGTTTGTTTGTTTGTCTGTTTGTTTGTGTGTGTGTGAGAGAGAGAGAGAGACAGACAGACAGACAGAATGACAGACAGAGACAGAGACAGAGAGAGACCGAGAGACCGATGGACAGAGACAGAGACAGAAAGACACAGAGAGAGAGAGACAGAGACAGAGAGACAGAGAGAGAGAGAGACAAAGAGAGAGAGACAGAGAGACAGAAAGAGACACAGAGACAGACAGAGAGAGACAGCCACGAATATCTTATTCAGTATTTATTAGAATGGATCGCTGAACGATACCTTAGTGTTATGGTAGTTGTCGCAAGACATTAACAACGACAATGATAACAACAACCCAATGACTTGATGTCTGTGTGTAAACAACGTTCTTTTGGATGTCTAGATACTCTTGTGTGCGTCAAAACTAATACACGATCATGATTATTATTGTTTTCGTCCATTAAAAAGAAAAAAGAAAAATAAATAAATAGGCAGATTACCATTGTAAATGTAAATCCTCTGAACTGGTACAGTCAGAGAAAAAGAGGGACCTAATCCACCACACTGCCCATTTCTTTTCCTAATCCCACAATAAATATGGTCTTTGAGATGGAAGGCCTATGGGATGCAGAATCCTTCTTCGTTTCTTGGAGACAGCAGCGAGTAAGTTCCGTATATTGAAGATGTTCAAGTTTTTGAGATCTAACGCTCGCTGTGTCGACCTCTCCGATGGTCTCCTTCCAGGATACACTTAAAGATGGTCTTGGGTAGTACCGTGACGTGACCATATTCATTATCATATTTATTTCTTTTTCTCACAATGAATTTACCAGGTGAAACTCGGGCTGATCTTGCCATTGTGAGCGAGTCGTCGAGGTTCAGCGTCACCATTTTTTTTTTTTTTGTCGTTTTTATTTTTTTAACTTAGACTTCAGAAAGGCTTTCAGTTTCAGTTTTAGTTTCTCAAGATGACGTCTCCGCGCTCGGAACGAATTCCGTATGCACTTTCGTCACAGGTGTCATGTGTATGGTGATCATGGCACAAGCCTTAAGTCTGCACATAAACCCATGAGCTGGCCAGGTCCTGAGGCCCTACCTAGACTATATTTTACCTAGTCTATGTTTTATACTGGTATCTTATCAGCCTACCGCTGGAATAATCTTGGTTACATGTAAATGGCATGTGTATGTGTGTATACAAGACAAGAAAGTTAATAACATTTCCCTAGTGTCAGCAAGAGTTACACTGGCCCCATCAAGGCATTAATATTTCATACATGCTCGTTGGTCGTATTTTCGAGGTGGGATGTCAACAGGTTTTTCACCTACCCGGTCTCAAGGGTCAAACTGTCTTCCCTGAACGAGCTACATGTAGCCATGTACATGTTTGACACTGGCACAAGATGGAGACTAGCAATGATTTGCACGGTCTGTCTGTGATGTGGAAAGCTGACGTCGATGCTTCTCTTTGAAAATGATAGACAATAATTCACATAACAATTTCTTGATGATCTCTCTAAAAAACTGTTGTGTGTAAATACGAACCAGAAAAAACACACGCACAAAAATTAGAAACAGAACGTGTCTTTTATATAACAAAACAAGACAGATTATACTGAATATGCGTTCTGTTTTTATTTGTGTGTTTTTTCTGGTTCGTGTTTGCTTGAACGCTGGCAGTCTGTTTGATTCAGATGTCATTATTGTGTGTATTTTGGATTCGTTCATCTGAATAAACACATATTTAAACCAAGAAAAGACAAAGAAACAAAAAAGAGGAAATTTCTGGCACAGAATTTTGGGAAAGTTGGGTGTATATCGCAAATAAACCAGCAAGGGACATCATCTTACCCTCCAAGGGGAATAACTTCACTTCCGCCAGAAGTAAATTTATCTCGCTGTCTCATTATTGTTTCTGGTGATCAAATGTTGATGTGTGTTGGTTCGTTGGGAAAAGGGGTTTTACGAAATGGCATGTCCATCTTAATTTTTGCTTCTGTTAATCTGTTTGTCGTTCAGTTTTGTTAAGAAATTTTCAGTGAACACGTGAAACTTGTGTTGTGTGTTTGTGTGTGTGCGTGTGTGTGTGTCAATGTGTGTGTGTTTGTTTGTTTGTGTGTGTGTGTGCGTGTATGTATGTGTGTGTGTTTTGTGTGTGTGGTGTGCGTGCGTGTGTGTGCGTGTGTGTGTTTGTGTGTGTTTGTGTGCACGTGCGTGTATGTGTGTGTTTGTGTGTGTATTGTGTGTGTGTGTGCGCGTGGTGTGTGCGCGTGCGTGTGTGTGTTTGTGTATGTGTGTTTGTGTGTGTGTTTGTGTGAGTGTGTGTTTGTATGTGTGTGTGTGTGTGTGTTTGTATGTGTGTGTTTGTGTATGATTGTGTGTGTGTGTGTATGCGTGTGTATATGTGTGTGTGCGTGTGCGAGTGTTCGTGTGTGTGTTTGTGTGTGTGTGTGTATGTTTGTGTGTGTTTGTGTGTGTGTGTGAGAAAGACAGACAGACAGACAGACAGACAGAGACAGAGACAGAGACAGAGACAAGAGGCAGGGACAGAGACGTATTTTTCTTTGTCTATAATTTTGTATGTGCTATAGTAAACCATACATTAGCGGTGTATGTATGAATCATATGTGTGAACACTTTTCCCACGATATTCAAACAAGCTTGTTACATGGAATGTATTCTGAGGACGGGTACTCCATCTTCAAACACAAAAAGGCAGAACAAAAAAGCAAAGCTTAATTGCAGTCACATGATATATATTTAACGCTCAGCAAATTAGAGCGAACCAATCAATTGTGAAAATTGGATGCTGTTTATGTTCATGACAACTGCTGGGGAAACGCCGAGGAGATCAAGATCATTCGTAACATCAGCCTTCAGAGTCAGAGTTCTGCCTTGTCCACGTCGAAGATTGACACGGTCGCTGAGGTTGGCAGACAATATGTCACCCAGGGGAGTGGGACACTTTGTCTGCATTCGAAGGCTGTGCCCGATCAGTCTCAATTGGCGTCTTCGAAGCGTCTTGCTCAAGGGTGAGAGCTTAGTCCGAGAGTAGAGCGCCTTGGTGGATATTTTCTCTGGCCAGTAGATGCCGAGTGCTCGGCACTGCAGTCACATCGTAAGAGAAAAATTCCAAGTCATGTAAAATAAGAAGAGTGGCAGAATGGTTCAGACATATTCCTGTCAATAACTAAGCTCAAGGTTCCAGAATTCGTTTCCCGTTGAGGCTTTGACCTTTCTCCTCAGTTTGACCGGAAAATCGAACTGAACGTCTAGTCCTTCGGAAGGGGATGAAAAACGAGTCCGACCCATGAACCTTCTGGCCTGCGCACGCTAAAGATCCCACAGCAGTTGAAAAACGATAAGAGCAGGGCATTCACCGGTTGTCCCTGTATTAAACAATGGAGAGATAGGTTGATTCCCATGCCTCTCCCTTTGGAGGCAAATTAGCCTTCTTGCCTTTCTAAAGTCTTGATAAAAAAAAATGGATGGAGCTGCACTGCGTCGACACGCTCTG
>JAPXFY010000018.1:36959315-36986815 GCA_030674185.1 Monoplex corrugatus | reverse complement strand
TATATATATATATATATATATATATATATATATATATATATATATATACTACACGTCATTATTGAAGGGCCAGGAACGTTTTTGAGTCAATTTTTGAAAGGAGAAATAACCTATTTTCTCTTACTCTTTTCTCCAATTCGTTGCCGTAACTGAATGGATAAGAGCTCAGACAACATTGCAGTTTCCTTTTGGCACGTGTTTGGGGATTTGCCGATTTGCAATGGGCGGCCCAAGGAAGACAATTTCCACACGAAATTGTCGAATCTTCAGCAGGGTCTCTCTGACGACGCAGGCAAGGTAGCGACAAAATTCGCTTTGCACGTGCAAGGCAAGCCCTTTTTGAACACTACTCCAGCCAAAGTTGCCCGCAGACGAGGATAAAAAGGACCCGTTCTTGGTTCGTTTTAACCATGCTTGCAAGACGACGGATGACGGATGAGCAGCGGGGGAGAGCCCTCGCTCTGCTTGATGAAGGCCTAGCGCAGCGGGAAGTTGCTAGACGACTTGAAGTGTCGCATTCCACAATCCAGAGACTGCTGGAGCGCTTCAATGAGACTGGAGCAGTCCAGGAAAGGCGTCACACGGGTCGACCCAGAGTAACGACAAGACAGCAAGACCGCTACCTTGCCCTCTCCGTCCTGAGGGAAAGGGCATCCACTGCGGTGACCTTGAGGGGTCAGCTGAGGGACGCAACAGGTGCTAACATCAGCTGCAGTACGGTGAGAAGACGGCTACATGAGGCAAACTTGAGGTCACGGAGACCGGCCGTCCTACCCGTGCTGTCACCGGTCAACAGAGTGCGCCGCATGACCTGGGCCAGGGAGCACGTGACCTGGACAAGGCAACAGTGGGCCCGGGTCTTGTTTTCGGATGAGTCCAGGTTCACCCTGACCTTTAACGATGGCCGGGCTCGGGTGTGGCGACGTCAAGGGGAGAGGTTCGCTGACGCCACTGTCCAAGAGCATAACCGGTACGGCGGCGGGTCGGTGATGGTGTGGGGTGGCATGAGCCGTGGTACCCGGACCCCCCTGCTCCCCATTGACGGCATCCTGAACGGGGTCCGGTACCGGGACGAGGTTCTGGCGGCCGTGGCACTGCCTGCGCTTGTGGACCTTGGTCAAGGCGCCATCTTCCAGGACGACAATGCACCTGCGCATCGAGCACGCCTTGTGACCGACTTCCTGGAGCAGCATGAAGTCGTCCGTATGGCTTGGCCAGCGTGCTCACCTGACCTGAACCCAATTGAACACCTCTGGGATGTGCTCGGGAGGCGCATCAGGGACAACCACCCCCCACCGGGCACCCTGGCCAGGCTGGTCGACATCCTGCAGATCGAGTGGGCGGCCATCCCTCAGGACACACTCCGTACCCTTGTGGGGTCGATGCATCGGCGCTGTGAAGCATGCATCCAGGCTCGGGGCGGACACACGCGATATTGAAAACAGATTGGCCAAATCTGACACTTTGTTTTTTGAAAAGGGGGGGATGTTCCTTTAAATGCATGTGCTGTTCACTAATGGGTCATTGTGCTAATTTCTTTTTCCAAAACAGGTGTGGAAATGATGAAATAAAACATAGAATCAATTCTAAACATTGTCAATTATTTCAACTTAAAATTAGAGAGGAAGGAAGAAGTGGCCCTTAAATTATGATTAGGAGTATATATATATATATATAATTACATGTTCATGATCAGAGGTATGTGTGTATTGTATGGTCAGATGTTGCTAGTATGTATTCATTTGTGTACGGGTTTGAATGTTTGTCTTCTGATGTCTGTGTGATACACGGGTACTTCTTTTGTTCCCCCGTGGTGATGCCGGGGGCTCTTTCAGTATAAGTAGTATCCCCACCTTCTGGAAATTCTGTGCCAGAAATTTCCTCTTTTCTGTCACTCGCTTTGTTTTCTGCCTTGTTGCTTTGCTTTGTCATTTCTATTTATCATTTTCTGCCATAATGGTCCATTCACCTGCACGTGTTCGATAAAGTCTTATGTACTTTTTCTTAGGATTGATAATTGAGTACATGTATTAAGTACATTTTTGGCTCTAGGGAGGTGAGATATGCAGAAAGCAATTTTAGGTAATTTAAGCCTGTTTTTTATATATGTTTTGATGTCCTTATGTATGCTTATATCTGCATTCAGGCGTGTTTTTTTTTTAAATCTCCCCTGTGCGATAAACTGGACGGAGTGGTCAACGCCGGGGGCATGCCCTTAGATTATGTGCACGAATGCATTGATATGTGTACTTTATTTTTTTTTTTTTTTTTTTTCCTGTTGAAGCTTTATGTTTTCAAGCGGTTATAGCCCTGATATGGCTCTACGCAGTCGGTTGGGCTTTAAACAACAATAACACCTGTTTGTATTCCTTTCTTGTTCTGTAAATGTCTGATGCACTGAGTTTGAAATTTAGTTTGGAGAGCAACGCTACACTATTCTTCTTCTTATTATTATTATTATTATCATCGTCATTATTATTATTATTATTAAGTGGCAACGCTACACTATTCTTCTTATTATTATTATTATCATCATCACATTATTATTATTATCTTCATCATAATCATTATTGTTGTCATTATTTAAGAATTAATATTATCGTTATCGCTATCACCTCAAGGTGTGTCGTCGATCTGTTGCGAATGTGTTGGTAGTCAGACGGTGATTTTTATCCTCGCCCCCTCTCCCTCTTGGCTTTCCCGAAGGGGTGGTGTGAATGCTAGTCTTTTGGATGAGACGTCCCGCGAGCAGCACGCATTTAGCTCACGTTAAAGATCCCACAGCAAGCAGAGTGGTCCCTGGCCAATACTGTAGACAGTCACTGCCGTACACAGAAACACTGGCACAGAGGGGGACAAGATGGCGCCGCACTGCACAAACGCTCTGCCCGGGGGGCTCACCCGGATCTCACATCACATGCTGAATCTGTTCATGCACACATGCACACACACAAGCACACATACGCGCGCACGCGCATACGCACACAGGGATGCACACCTCACGCGCACGCACACACACGCACACACACACACGCACATAAGTACACGCACACGCTACACACACCCACACGCATACACACACGCACGCACGCACGCACACTAGCACACACAAACATGCACACACGCACGCACGCACGCACGAACGCACACAAGCACACACATACACAACACACACACACACACACAGCACAACACGCACACACACGCACGCACACCACACAAGCACACACACTACACACACACACCACACACACAAGCACACAGCCACACACGCCAGCACGCGCACACACGCACACACACACACACACACACAAGGACACACACACACACACATACACGAACACACACACACACACACACACACACACACACACACACCACACACACACAATCACACACACAATCACACACACACACAGACGAAAGAAAGAAATGCATCGCATTTGATACACATTTGTTAGATGCGCGTGTTTATCTCCATACAATCTGGCCCACTCTGCATACTCCGGCTTTGGCATGTAACCTGTGTAGGTAGGTGGTCATTCTTTGTCCAGGGTTAAAGGAATGCTGGTAAGGGGGGAAGAGCATGTAGGATATTTTTTGTCTTCCAAAAGCCACGAGACACTAACGAGTGTTACAGGATCTTTAACGTACGCAACTGACGCTTTCTATATGTGCTTACACGAACAGAGGGGCCGGCTAGCCCGGTCAGAGCGCCATGTTACACGGGGGATATGGGGTCGACCCTCAGTCGAACATTTTTGTCAGTGTGTTGGCGTGGGTCGATGTTGAGGGCCGTTCGTGCTGGACTGGGACGGAAGTGTTTTATTATAATAACACGTACAACGAAAGAGAAAATACAGATGTAAACATCTATCAGAAAACGTATTGATACACTACACATTTGCAGTATTTGAGCTGTTCAAATGGAATTGTTTTGAGCAGTAGTAATGTTTTCAGTAGTAGCAGCAATAGCAGCAGCAGTAATAGCAACTTCAGCAGTAGTAGTAGCAACAGCAGCAGCAGTAATAGCAACTTCAGCAGTAGTAGCAGCAATAGCAGCAGCAGTTAATAGCAACTTCAGCAGTAGTAGCAGCAATAGCAGCAGCAGTAATAGCAAATACTAGTGCTCAAGAATAATAATCCCGTTTGTCTATGCATACATTCACAGTTTGTGTACTTTTGATGGATGTCTGTATACAATCTTTTTTAAGTGTGTGCTGTGTGTGAGTCCAAGGATGCTTAACATTAGTGCTGACAAATGATACACTTTAAAAGATCTAACGACCTGTCCTATTGACATTTCAACCAGCATTCTTTGACACGGACTGTTCAAGACATGTACGGCGAATTATGTATCTGGAGAAGTGTGGCAGAATGGTCCAGACGTTCGCCTGCCGAAGGCTAAATTCCAGGTTCCAGGGTTCGTTTCCCAGGTGACGCATTGACTTTGCTCCTTCATTGACTGGAAAATCGAACTGAACGTCTAGTCCTTCGGAAGGGGACGTAAAACGTGTCGGACCGGTGTGCCTTCTGGCTTGCGCATGCTAAAGAACCCACGGCGGTTTGAAAATCGTGAAGAGTATGGCCTTCGCCCGGCTGCCCTGGTACCAAGCTATTGGAGAGATATGTTGATTTTCCATGTCCCTCTCCTTGCAGGCCAGTTACCGTCTTACCTTTCTGAAGTCTTGGTTAAAGGAAAATCAATGGTGTTGCACTGAATCGAATCGCTCTAAACAGGAAGATCAGCCTGAGTTTCACATGGCAAATCCATTGTGACAATGCAAAATATGAATATGAATATGACTAGGAATATGAATATTTATAAAAAAAATTAATAGATTGACCGTTTTGTTATTCTTTGACTATCCCCTCTCCTCCGGAGAAGTCTTGGCTTCGTGGCGGAACACTTTTTCATCCGTTTCAATTACTTTTTCCAGTAATAATTCCAGTTGTATAGTGTAAACAGTCCGTGGCATAGAATGGTTGCATTTTACTTAAACATAGTAAACAAAAAATAACAACAAAGCAACAAAAACCAACAACCAAAAACAAACAAAAGAGCCATACACACGCACATGGACACATCACATCTATTCACTTACTTAACACGTGTGTGTATGAGCGCGGGGCATGCGTGCGTGCGTGCGTGCATAAAAGGTATATCCAGCTAGGCGTGACTACGGAAACACGAAATATACTGCTGTGTGTACGCGTGTGTGCGTACGTGTGTGTGCGCGCGCGAGCGCTTGTGCTGTGCATGTGTGCGTACTGTTGTATTTTCAGGTTAGAACTGCTGGTGATCGGTGTGATTGTGGGACTGGTTATTGTCAGTTGGTTCCTGGAGATGTTCGACACGTGTCCAGCTGACTGGCGCCGTTTCCGGTCTGAGTCACGTGACAGAGGGTATGTATGTAGTCTACATATGGACATGTGTGTCTGTCTCCATCCATCCATCCATCCAGTTGTCTACCGTCTAGCAATGCTTTGTCCTGTGTGTGTCTATCTTATCTCTGTCTCATTTAGCTATCTGGTATCTGTCCATCTGTCCATTTTATCCCATCAATCCATTGTTTATTGTCGATTCAGTCCCAACCAGCAACATTAAAAACTGGCCTGTTGGCTGTCCATCTTAATGTTTTCATCATTCTGCTGGTGTCAGCTTAGTGTTTCATAGGTCCACTGGCCTGTTGGCTGTCCATCTTAATGTTTTCATCATTCTGCTGGTGTCAGCTTAGTGTTTCATAGGTCCACTGGCCTGTTGGCTGTCCATCTTAATGTTTTCATCATTCTGCTGGTGTCAGCTTAGTGTTTCATAGGTCCACTGGCCTGTTGGCTGTCCATCTTAATGTTTTCATCATTCTGCTGGTGTCAGCTTAGTGTTTCATAGGTCCACTGGCCTGTTGGCTGTCCATCGTAATGTTTCCATCATTGTGGTGGCGTTAGCTTAGTGTTTCATAGGTCCACTGGCCTGTTGGCCGCCTACCTTAATGTTTTCAATATTCTGTTGGTGTCAGCTTAGTGTTTCATAGGTCCACTGGCCTGTTGGCTGTCCATCTTAATGTTACCATCATTCTGTTGGTGTCAGCTTAGTGTTTTCATAGGTCCACTGGCCTGTTGGCTGCCCATCTTAGTGTTGCCATCATTCTGGTGGTGTCAGCTTAGTGTTTCATAGGTCCACTGGCCTGTTGGCTGCCCATCTTAATGTTGCCATCATTCTGGTGGCGTCAGCTTAGTGTTTCATAGGTCCACTGGCCTGTTGGCTGTCCATCGTAATGTTTCCATCATTGTGGTGGCGTTAGCTTAGTGTTTCATAGGTCCACTGGCCTGTTGGCTGCCTACCTTAATGTTTTCAATATTCTGTTGGTGTCAGCTTAGTGTTTCATAGGTCCACTGGCCTGTTGGCTGTCCATCTTAATGTTGCCATCATTCTGTTGGTGTCAGCTTAGTGTTTCATAGGTCCATTGGCCTGTTGGCTGCCCATCTTAATGTTGCCATCATTCTGGTGGCGTCAGCTTAGTGTTTCATAGGTCCACTGGCCTGTTCACTGCCCTTCTTAATGTTTCCATCATTCTGCTGGTTTCAGCTTAGTGTTTTACAGGTCCACTGGCCTGTTAGCTGTCCATCATAATGTTTCCATCATTGTGGTGGTGTCAGCTTACTGTTTCATAGGTCCCTGTCCTTAGTTCAAGACCTTGCCAGGGCTAAGGGTTTTGTGCAGGTTCAGGGAGTCTGCAAGATAATTGCCGGCAGATCAGGGCGGAGCGCATATGGAACTTTCCAAAAGCGACGAATCCTCCAACAAACTGCAAACTTTACAAACTGCAAACAAGTATCGTGAGTCGATGTATTATGACAGGTGTGTGTAGAACTGTATGTCTGTCAACACTGTATGATGACAGGTGTCGGTAGACCTGTATGTCTGTCAACACTGTATGATTGTCAACACTGTATGATGACAGGTGCCTGTAGACCTGTATGTCTGTCAACACTGTATGATGAAAGGTGTCTGTAGACCTGTATGCCTGTCAACACTGTATGATGACAGGTGTGTGTAGATCTGTACGTCTGTCAACACTATATGATGACAGGTGTGTGTAGATCTGTACGTCTGTCAACACTGTATGATGACAGGTGTCGGTAGACCTGTATGTTTGTCAACAATGTATGATTGTCAACACTGTATAATGACAGGTGTCTGTAGACCTGTATGTCTGTCAACACTGTATGATGACAGGTGTCAGTAGACCTATATGTCTGTCAACACTGTATGATTGTCAACACTGTATGATGACAGGTGCCTGTAGACCTGTATGTCTGTCAACACTGTATGATGAAAGGTGTCAGTAGACCTATATGTCTGTCAACACTGTATGATTGTCAACACTGTATGATGACAGGTGTCTGTAGACCTGTATGTCTGTCAACACTGTATGATGAAAGGTGTCTGTAGACCTGTATGTCTGTCAACACTGTATGATGACAGGTGTGTGTAGATCTGTACGTCTGTCAACACTATATGATGACAGGTGTGTGTAGATCTGTACGTCTGTCAACACTGTATGATGACAGGTGTCGGTAGACCTGTATGTCTGTCAACACTGTATGATGACAGGTGTCTGTAGACCTGTATGCCTGTCAACACTGCATGATGACAGGTTCTGTAGACCTGTATGTCTGTCAACACTGTATGATAACAGGTCTCTGTAGACCTGTATGTCTGTCAACACTGTATTAAAAGTCAAGTACCTCACTGTATGATGACAGGTGGCTGAAGACCTTTGTGTCTGTCAACAAACCTCGCTCTGATTGTCTCCTCTCCCGTAACATCGTTTGCTGGCTGTGCTGCTGTTTCTGCTTCCGGCGACAAGCTGACCGTGAGTAGTTAATGCCCATTTTTCTCTCATCATGTCTCTGTAACTTATTGTGTGCTCCCCCCCCCCTCCATTTTCTACGCCATCTTAACGGTCACAGAAGCTGGGGCATTTCTTAGAATATGAAGATGATGACGATGAGGGTGTCGATCATGATGCTATGGAGTTCCATTTTAGATTGGGGATGCGTGACAGGGTTGTATTCTGCGCTATTATGATATATCCTGGGATCAACCGGGACTGAGAAGTACAGACACCTGCGATGTTGGTCAGGCAAAACCTTTAATAATAACACATCTGTGAAGTGGTTGAGACTCGATTGTGCGGTTCCCGTCATCCTAACGAGCCCATGGTACACTCAGCTCTGGGGAAGAGATGGTTGGGGCCGAAAAATTCTATAATTTTAAAAATACTGATGGAGATTCGAACCTACAACTTTCCAGTCTGTAGTCCGTTGCACTAACCATTAGTCTTATGACAGGGAGCCATGAGGACCGCTTAAAGCTCTCGCCCCTGTTGTGACAGTGTGGATCTCTTGGTTCTGAGCTAAAGGCGAGGTAAGGTAACTCCTTCAGAAAACCCTGACGGCTGAAGTCAGAGGCACCAGGCCTACAGACGCCTTGCCACAAATGATGGTAGGCCTACTATGTGATATAGAGTAAACGTCCACACGACCATCTGCACCAGACGAGTATGGTGCTCATTCAGTGCAGTCCCTTCAGGGAGGAACAGCGCCGGTGCCTGCTGCTAAACTCCATTACAGTCAACAGGGGAAAAACAGCCACTATCATCATGTGGCCTGACCTACTGACGGTGAAGAAAGTAGTAGTCAGGGATTTCACTGAGTGACGATCAAGACTCCCCCGTGGGGATGCCAGGGGTTCTTTCAGTATAAATAGTACCACCACCTTCTGGAAATTTTGTGCTAGGAATGCCATCTTTTTGGCACTCTTGTTTCATTCTTCCTTCTTGGCTTTCTGTCATTTCTTCCTGTCATTTTCTGCCTTGCTGGTACCATCCACCTGTATGTGTTTGATAAAGTCTTGCGTACTTATTCTTAGGCTTGATAATCAGGTACATGTGTTAAGTGCATTTTTGGCTCTAGGGAATGAGATTTTTTTTTAAAAATTTATACCCGTTTTTACATGTTTCAATGTCCTTAGTTATGTTTACCTTCCATTCAAGTATGTTTTTGAAATCCCCTGTGTGATAAATTGGACGGAGTGGTCAACGCCAGGGGCATCTCCTTAGATTATGTGTGCGAATGCATTGATATAATTATGTACTTAATTTTCTTTTCCTTTTTATTTCCTGTTGAAGTATTGTGTATGCTTTCAACTGATTATAGCCCCGATATTGCTCTACGCAGTCGGCTGGGCTCTAAACAAAAATAACGGTAGCAGACGATCAAGACTGGGAGACTATGTTCAAGGCTTTGTGCCCATTCACGTGAAGACAAACGGGACAGATAGTGGTCAATGGGGGCGGGGGTGAGAACTGGTACGTTACGTTAGGCCTATATCACACCATATACTTTTTGTTTCAGTATATCGATTTCATGACATTGTCTCCAAGAAATGTAAGGTCTCTACCACCTCACTCTCCTAAGACATCAGGGTTATGGGGCAACCTTTAGGCCACCTTTTTCTGTGTTCGTTTGTTCCTTGTTTTTGTTTAACTTTTGTTCACTGAAACGGTTTTAAACAACTTTTTGTTCAACATATTTCTCTCTGTCTCTGTCTCTGTCTCTCGATCTCTCTCGATCTGTCTCTCTGTCTGTCTGTATCTCTCTCTCATTATCTTTGCCTGCGCGCGTGCGCGTGTGTATGTGTGTGTTTGTGTGTGAGTGTGTGTGTGTGTGTGTGTGTGTGTGTGTGTGTGTGTTGTGTGTGTGTGTGTGTGTGTGTGCAATATATGCATAGTATATACCTATATCTGCATATCTATATCTATCCATCTATCTATCTATCTATCTATCTATATCTATCTATCTATCTATCTATCTATCTATCTATCTATCTATCTATCTACACATTACGCAGACACACAGACACACATACACAGAAACACACACAGACACGCAGACAGACAGACACACAGAAAGACAGACAGACACGCACACACACACACACACACACACACCACACACACACACACACACACACACACACACACACACACACACACACACACACACACACACACACACACACACACACACGTTTTCACGTGCTGTTTTTCAACATAGTCCCCTCTAAGCTCCACAGACATTCTCCAGCGTAACCACAGCACTTCAATATCTTTCGGTAAGAACTCCTCTGGAATGACCTGTAGGTAGGTGTTGATCCATGACGTCACTCTGTCATACCTGCCCAGCCATCTTTGTTTTCAACTTTGGGGACAAATGCCTATCCGAGGTGACTGGGCCTGGTGAATAGTGTGGAGGGTCAATAATTTGTGACCCCCACCACGAAATCAGTCTTAACTCGCAGTCAGTTGAACAGCACTAGGAGCTGAAAAGGTGACTGAGGGTCTATCTGGGGTGTTTTGACTTTTTGTCAAAATTGATTTCTGTAGACCATAATTTATCCCCACAGACATTTTTTTCTTGAAAAAATATTATTAATCAATCTAAAAAATGGGATTTTAATGCACTGATCGCAGCAGAAAAAACGCAATTTCTTACCTAAAGTACCTATTTTGTCTCTTATTATGAACCGTAACCTGTACAGTACCCGCACATGTAATATTCTACAGAAAGCTCTTTGGTGCCCCTTTCAGATAATGACAGCGAAAATTAGAAACAAACTGGGTCAAAGCCACCAAATAAAGAAATTTAAGGAAAATGTGTAGGAGAGCACACAAAAACTTTAGAGGCCGTTTTCTCAAAATGGCCGTCATACAACTTTTTCTCAAAATGGCCGTCATACAACTTAATGACTTTAAACATACATAATTTCTACATTTTATTTGAATACAAGCTTTATTCAAGTACCAAAATAATCAGCAGAATGTACACTTTCCAGTGATATGTATATCTCAAAATGCCCAAAATGCTAGTTAAGACTGATTTCGTGGTGGGAGGTCACATTTCAAAACTACATTCACACATGGTAGCCATGGCAACAGATGACTTGGGTGCAGGTGTGTTGTCTTGATAAAAACACACTTTGTGTTACCTGCCCTTTACGTTTTGTGATGATAGCCGATCGAAGCTGACGTAGCAAAGAAGAGTAATAGTCTCCACAAGATGGTCCACAAGCACATTGCCATCAGCATCCCAGAAGACGGACAACACCTTGCCAGTAGAAGATGTGACCCTTGCTTTCTTTTGGAAGGGGAGAATCAAGATGCTTCCACTGTTTTGACTTCTCTTTACTCTCTGGTGTAACGTGGTGGACCAAAGCTTTATCAACAGGAATGAGTTGGTCTATAAAGTCTGCATCAGAATCAAAAACGTTGTAGGTTGTCTCGGGGTACAATGAACCGTTGTGCGTGTCTGCTTATCTGTCAAAAGTGTTGTCACCCACTTTGCTGCTGAGACCTTCGTTATTTGCAGTTCAGTGGTCAGAATTCTATGAACACCTTACGAGGGATGCTTGGGGGTGTTATTAATATCAGGGATGGTGGTCACACATCTGTTAGCTGTGATCATATCCAGTTCTCTGTCAATGTTTACCAGGTCATTGGCTGTTTCTGGCCTTCCACCGCGTTACTCATCATGAAAGCCTTTAACTCTCCATCAACTTTCATTACACCATTTCTGAATAGGAATAGGAAGGTGAATCTTCGGCATACACCTTCACTACATCGTCGTAGGTTTCTCTAGTAGTCTGGCTTTTTTTCTCGTTAAATGAAATAATGGCTTGCCATACTGAGTCATCTTTTTTTTTTTTTTCAGAAACTGTGGGTATTTCGTATCGAACCCTTATGACGTCATAACAAATTTGACGTCATTGTTCAGATTTTGTGTGCAAACCTCCGAGAAGCACGTGCATATATGTGCCAGGTTTCATTCCTATAACTCAACTCCTTGGTCAGACTGACGAACTTTTGGGACACCCCTCGTGTGTGTGTGTGTGTGTGTGTGTGTGTGTGTGTGTGTGTGTGTGTGTGTGTGTGTGTGTGTGTGTGTGTGTGTGTGTGTGTGTGTGTGTGTGTGTGTGTGTGCAAACATGCATATATATATATATATATATATATATATATATATATATATATATATATATATATATATATGCGTGCATACGTGTGTCAACAGCTGCGGAGGCGAGACAGCAGAGAGAGCAGGCGAACGAAAATAACTCCAGTGACCGTACTGATGAAGACCCGTTCCTGATGGAACTTCACAACACCAACTGGAATCCTGTTGACGACAATGACATCTGAACTGTCCACGTAACTGGACGCACCATCACTCGCCTTGGTTTTTAATTCTAAGTGAATTTTTACATCCATTTTAGCATAGGTAATCCCCCGTGGGGATGCCGGGGACTCTTTTCAGTATAAATAGTATCCCCACCCTCAGGAAATTCTGCGCTAGAAATTTCCTCTTTTCTGTCACTCTCTTTCTTCCTTCCTTCCTCTTTGCTTTCTCATCTCTTTCTTCCTTCCTTCCTCTTTTGCTTTCTGTCGTCTCTTCCGATCATTCTCTGCCTTGCTGGTCCATTCACCTGTATGTTTTCCATAAAGTCTTACACACTATCTGTTAGGATTGATAATTCGGCACAATTGTTAACTGTAAGATTGTGTGTCAGTGTGTGTGTCATTACATGAGATTTTGTGTCGCTGTGAGAGATTGTGTCATTGTATGTCATTATGTAGATTGTGTGTCATTATGTAATTGTATGTATCGTGTGTCAATGTGTGTCATATTGTGAGATTGTGGTCATTATGTGAGATTGTGTGTAATTGTGTGTGAGTGTGTATGATTGTGTGTGATTTGTGTGATTGTGTGTGAGATGTGCGTGATTGTGTGTCATTGTGTATGTGTGTTATTGTGTGTCATTGTGTAGATATGTGTGATTGTGTGATTGCGTGTGATTGTGTGTAATAGTGTGTGATTGCGTGCGATTGTGTGTGATTGTGTGTGATTGGTGTGATTGCGTGTGATTGTGTGTGATTGCGTGTGATTGTGTGTGATTGTGTGTGATTGTGAGATGTGTGTGATTGTGTGATTGTGTATGATTGTGTGTGACTGTGTGTGATTGTGTGTGAGATGTGTGATTGTGTGTGATTGTGTGTGATTGTGTGTGACTGTGTATGATTGTACGTGATTGTGTGTGAGATGTGAGTCCTTTTGATGTGATTGTGTGATTGTGTGTGATTGTGTGTGAGATGTGAGTCCTTATGTGTAATTGTGTGTGATTATGTGATTTTGTGTGAATGTGTGTAATTATGTCATTGTGTGTGATTGTTTCAGTGTGTGTAAATGTGTCATTATCATTGTGTGTGCGTGTGTTATTGCGCGCCATTATGTGTCATTAAGGTAGTTTGTGTGTCTTTGTGTGTTAATGTACACCATTGCGTTAGATTGTGTCAGTGTGTGTGATTGTGTGTCATTGTCTGTGCGCGAACGCGCGTATGTGTGTGTATGGTTGTGTGTGTGTGTGTGTTTGTAACGTGTTCGTGTGTTTTGTGTGTGTGTGTGAGTGATCGTATGTGTGTTTGCTGCGTGTTCGTGTGTTTATTTGTATGTTCGTGTTTGTTTTATGTCGAATGTGTGTGCGTGTGTGCGTGCGTGCGTGTGTGTGTGGTGGTGGTGAGTGGTTTTGTGTGTGGTGCAGGTGGTGGTGGTGGTTGTGGTGTGTGTGGTGTGTGTGTGTTGTGTTTGAGAGAGGAGTGAGTGAGTGAGTGTGTGTGTGTGTGTGTGTGTGTGTGTGTGTTGTGTGTGTGTGTGTGTGTGTGTGTGTGTGTGTGCACGCGCGCGCGCGCGGTGTGTGTATGATAGAGATCGTCTGATCGCGATTGCGCGTGTCTGATTATCAATCAGTGTAACGAGGATTCAACTTTTATCGTATTTCATGTTTTTGATACACCATTTAGGATGATTATATCTCTTAATCACGGTATCATCTTAACTAGGTTTTCTTATCAAAGTGCATTCATCGAATCGTTATACAAAAACGGTTTCAGGTTACATCATGCCATACTATGAACATTTTAGGAATGACACCAGAAAATAGGCCACTCATCGCAACATGCTGTGACTACTGAAGACAACAGTCTAACATCAGCTTCAGGGATTTTTGAATTAGGGCTAATATATCTTTTACAAATGACACAAGAAAACAAGTCATCGTAATGTTCTATAACGGTGTTCTTCATTTTTTTAAGAATGGAAACCAAACAACGTCGTGTTTTAGCGCTTTCACATCTTTTACGAATAGTCAGAGGTCACCACGAACTAAACACACCAATAAGATAATTGTGTTATCTTTTATTTTCCACTTGTATAGACAATGATACAATTCAACGTTTAATCAGTTTACACGTCTGAGGTTGTGTGATTCAGAACAGTAGTTGCACATCAGTCATTTGTTCACTAGGCCAGGCCTGATCGAACAACAATATCACTGCCAGGGATGTATCATTAAAGAGAGTAGCTGCAGGTTCGAGATTTCAGTTTCATGAGAGGAAATGTCGAGTCAGCACGCGACTACAGCTAAAACCGAACCGGCCAGTGATTGGTTGATATTTTGGTTGATGACGTAGACACCTTGCTTATGCATATGTATGACCATGATCTGAAAGAACGGTATCAGACGATAGAAAATTTTAAAACTATTATTCACCACATGCACGTCATCATGTGGCCACTGTATTCACAATTATTGTCTTATCTCCTGGTAAGCCTGGAACTGCCTCTTTTCCGCATAATTGCGTCGATTGTTCCGACGACTTCATCTGCCCTTCATTTTTTCACAATATTTCCTCATCACAATTGAATGGAGCGCATATGTAATTGTCAGATTGCAGGCTGAATCCCTCCAATAAATTTCAAAGTTAATGATAAGGTGAGTGACTTGGTCCAAACACAGAGTATAGACAGCCATCAGGTCAGAGGTCATGAAATGGGAACAAGATCAAAGCAGGGAGTCTGCGAACGAATGGAACTGTAATTTCTATCAACCAACCAACCTAACTCCATGATGAACAGATATCTGAAATCTTTGATTGTGAAATGGAGGAGGAAATACGACGTCCGTTTGTTGTCTAAACTCTTCCCCAACCACACACACGTTTCACCATCATTAATCTAAAAGTAAAACACAGACGGCTTTAAGATGGCTGCCGGGTCAAAAATAAAAAAATAAAACATCAAGCAATCACAAGTTGGTGGATGTTTTAGGTTTTCAAGCCTTCAGGTCATAGTTGATACATATGCATGAGCAAGATGTCTGCCGTATCACCCAATACATCAACCAATCACTGGCCAGGTCGGTTTGAGATGTAGTCGCATGTTGGAAGTAGAACCAATCCCGAAGTAAATTTATCAAGGGAGACACTACGTTGCGTCTTGGAGCTGAGAGTTTGTATATGAATGTACTCCCTTTAATCAAAACCTGCGAGAAACTATCACTGTGTTCCTTAAGTGGTAATCTTATTTGACGTGTTCAGGTATCACGGAAACAAAGAAGAAATAATCTAAAGTTTAATTTCAACTTACATGACAATGTTGCATTGTCTGTTTAGTGCAAATAAAACCAAAAGTTGCAAAACACACGAAAACGTTATCACAACTCAGATGAATTTACTTGCCATTTATTGATAACTTCTCGTCATCTACGTAAATTTTCAATGACAAGAAAAAATATAGACAGCGCCTGTTTCTAAATAAAAACCACTGGTGACGGTCAACCAGAACCCGTTCTGTCGTGAAAATATTTGCATTTTCAGAACCATTTGCAGTTGACCCAACTCGTCAAAGCTTTCCACATTATCAGTGATCGCAGCTCATGGGTTTATGTGCAGGCTTAAAGCTTGTGTCATGATCACCGTACACATGGCACCTGTGACGTTAGTGCATATGGAATTCGTTCCGAGCGCGGAGACATCGTCTTGAGAAAAAGACTGATACTGAAACTGAAACCGTGATCTCACAGGTTGTTTCAAGGAAGAACATCAATATTACAGTAGGTTCAGATATTTTGTGACATTAATCTAACCAAATTTCCATTTGTCAAGATTTTATGCTGAAGATCTATTTAAAAATTTGACAACCCTGCTTATGTAATATCTTAACATTGTCAACGTGAGAATACTAAAACTATTCGTGTACTAAAAATAACGTGTTTTTTTTTTTTCTTTCTTTCTTTTTAAATGTATGAAAAGCCAACCAGCCAGTATGGATTCTGTTTGGGAGGTAACAGGCTTTCCATAATTCTAAAATCTTAAACATCTTTGATATATAAAAAAAGTCAACAAAGTTATGATAAATGAGGCATAGGAATTAGTAAGGCTTTCCATAATTCCAAATCTTAACATCTTTGATATGTAACAAGTTCAACCAAGTTATCATGAATATAGCTCAGTGCTAGTAAAGCTTTCCATAATTCTAAATCTTACCATCTTTGATATACAACAAGTTCAACCAAGTTGTGATAAATGTGGCATAAGTATTACAAGGTTTTCCACAATGCTAAAATTTACCATCTTTGATATACAACAAGTTCAACCAAGTTGTGATAAATGTGGCATAAGTATTACAAGGTTTTCCATAATTCTAAAATTTACCATCTTTGATACATAGCAAGTTCAACCAAGTTGTGATAAATGTGCCATAAGTATTAGTAAGGCTTTCAGTAATTCTAAATCTTAACATCTTTGATATGTGACAGTAAGTTAAAAAAAAAACAAGTTGAAATGATTATGGCGTAAGTATTTGAGAGAAGTTTATTTTATTGCATTTCATTGCACACATTTTCCCCATTTTGTCTCCCTAATGTTCTGAAAGTACAAATTGAGAGTGGGTTTTTTACTCAGTTTTTACCTGCATACGGTGCATGTTTATTTAGCAAATCGATTAGAACAGTGAAGGAATACAACAATCTACATTGTGCCTGACAAAATGAAATGATCCTTCCTTCACTTGAGGCTGTGTACATTTTCAGCTTTGTGTGTGTGTGTGTGTGTGTGTGTGTGTGTGCGCGCGCGCGCGCGTGCGTGCGTGCGTGCGTGCGTGCGTTCGTGCGTGCGCGCGTGCTGTGTGTGTGTGTGTTCGTGTACACACACCACAAAAGGCGTGCGAGTTGTGGGTGTGTGTGTGTGTGTGTGTGTGTGTGTGTGTGTGTGTGTGTGTGTGTGTGTGTGTGTGTGTGTGTGTGTGTGTGTGGTGTGGGTGTGTGTGTCTGTGTGTGTCTGTGTGTGCGAGCGCGCGCGCGAGAGAGAGAGAGAGAGAGAGTATGTGTATGCATGCGAATGTGTGTGCAGGCGCATTTTAAACTGTACAACCTGGCAGATGACAAGAGGTAGCTCGCTTTACAGGCTCGTTAGGTTTATGAACAGGTTTAGACTTGTGCCGTGATCATTCTGGATCATCTCCATCACATGGCACCTGTGACGTTAGTGCATATGGAATTCATTCCCAGCGCGGAGACGTCATCTTGAGAAACTGAAATTAAAATTCTGATTATCTGTAAGGGCGTAGTGAGTCCGAATGAGTTATGGTATAGTGCTGTAGACGAACAACATCAAATATGTTTTTCTAGTATGTCGCATGCTTACTTGGACAAGAACATGAGAGAAGATGTCTGGTTTCAAAGCTGTGCAATATCAGAATGCTTGCTTGGACAAGAACATGAGAGAAGATGTCTGGTTTCACAGCTGTGCAATATCAGACTTGGACTTGATCCCATTGTGTGAAGTTTGGAGTTTGTTTATGAGGGATTCATTGTACACGGTAATCCCATATGCGTTCCACTAAATCTGCCAGCGATTATCAAGCAGACTTCTGGGCATGCGTAAAACCCTATGGGCTGACAAGGTGTTGAAATGAGGAAGCGTGGAGAAGACAGTCGGACCCAAGAAACCTTAGCTAAGCTGACACTACCAGAATGACGGAAACAGCAAGCTGACACCACCAGAATGACGGAAACATTAAAGCTGACACCACCAGAATGACGGAAACATTAAAGCTGAGACCACCAGAATGAGGGAAATATTAAAGCTGACACCACCAGAATGAAGGAAACAGCAAGCTGACACCACCAGAATGAGGGAAACATTAAAGCTGACACCACCAGAATGACGGAAACAGCAAGCTGACACCACCAGAATGAAGGATACATTAAAGCTGACACCACCAGAAAATGGAAACAGTAAGCTGACACCACCACAATGACGGAAACAGCAAGCTGACACCACTAGAATGAAGAATATAATAAGCTGACACCACCAGAATGATGGAAACAGTAAGCTGACACCACCAGAATGATGGAAACAGTAAACTGACACCACCAGAATGATGGAAACAGTAAACTGACACCTCCAGAATGACGGAAAACGGTAAGCTGACACCACCAGAATGAGGGAAACATTAAAGCTGACACTACCAGAATGATGGAAACAGTAAGATGACACCACCAGAATGAGGGAAACATTAAGCTGACACTACCAGAATGATGGAAACAGTAAGCTGACACCACCAGAATGATGGAAACAGTAAGCTGACACCATCAGAATGAGGGAAACAGTAAGTTGACACCACCAGAATGATGGAAACAGTAAACTGACACCACCAGAATGAAGGAAACCTTAAGTTGACACCACCAGAATGACGGAAACAGCAAGCTGACACCACCAGAATGAAGGAAACATTAAAGCTGACACCACCAGAATGATGGAAACATTAAAGCTGACACCACCAGAATGATGGAAACAGTAAGCTGACACCACCAGAATGACGGAAACAGCAAGCTGACACCACCAGAATGAGGGAAACATTAAAGCTGACACCACCAGAATGATGGAAACAGTAAACTGACACCACCAGAATGACGGAAACAGCAAGCTGACACCACCAGAATGGTGGAAACATTAAAGCTGACAATACCAGAATGAGAATGATGGAAACAGTAAGCTGACACCACCAGAATGACGGAAACAGTAAACTGACACCACAAGAATGGTGGAAACATTAAAGCTGACACCACCAGAACGATGGAAACAGCAAGCTGACACCACCAGAATGACGGAAACAGTAAGCTGACACCACCAGAATTATGGAAATGGTAAACTGATACCCCCAGAATGACGGAAACAGTAAGCTGACACCACCAGAATGTCGGAAACGGGAAGCTGACATCACCAGAATGACAGAAACATTAAAGCTGACACCACCAGAATGACGGAAACAATAAACTGACACCACCAGAATGAGGGAAACAGTAAGCTGACACCACCAAAATGACGGAAACAGTAAACTGACACCACCAAAATGATGGAAACAGTAAACTGACACCACCAGAATGATGGAAACAGTAAGCTGACACCACTAGAATGATGGAAACAGTAAGCTGACACCACCAGAATGACGGAAACAAACTGACACCACCATAATGATGGAATCAGCAAGCTGACACCACCATAATGATGGAATCAGCAAGCTGACACCACCAGAATGATGGAAACAGTAAGCTGACACCATCAGAATGATGGAAACAGTAAGCTGACACCACCAGAATGAGGGAAACAGTAGCTGACACCACTAGAATGAGGGAAACATTAAAGCTGACACCACCAGAAATGGAAATAGTAAGCTGACACCACCAGAATGTCGGAAACAGTAAACTGACACCACCAGAATGAGGAAACAGAAGCTGAACCACCAGAATGACGGAAACAGCAAGCTGACACCTCCGGAATGAGGGAAACGGTAGCTGACACCACCAGAATGACGGAAACAGTAAACTGACACCACCAAATGATAAAACAGTGAGCTGACACCACAGAATGATGGAAACGTAAGCTGACCCACTAAATGAGGAAACATCAGATGGGCAGCCACAGACAGTTTTTGATGTTGCGAGCTGGATTGAACTCAAGACGTCGGATGCTGAATCCCCGCTCCAGCAAAAGAACCAGGTACCTACCAACAAGCCGTGGCCTGTGCAAGTTTGAACTGACGGCCCTGCTTTATGAACATGGCGCTCTGATAACCACTGAACCACGAGTCAACCTTGCTGCCAGAGCGGTGTATTGCAAAACGGACAGAGAAGACAGATACGCCCGTTTTGCCAGGTAACTCTTCAAATTGGAATGAGTCTTTAAGAGGGATTCATCGCATTCACTCCGTTCCATATCCGCTCCACCTATCCCTGACCACGACTATCTGTCCGAGTCCTCGAGTCTGAGCAAACGGTGAGGTCTTGAAACGGGCGGGAAGGAAGAGGAGAGAACTTGGACAATTTATAACACGCTGTTGCTGTGGGATCTTTAACGTGCATGAAGTCCGTGATGCACACGGGGCATCGGTTTACCGTCCCGTCCAGAAGACCATCATCTAGTGTCTGGCATCAAGCGTCTACTGTTTCCCAACTAGATAATGTTTCCATTACACTTTCGGGAGTTTGAGCTGGCAACCGGGCAAGCTGTCTCTTGTAGAGAGAGAAAGGGGGGGAGAAAGAGGGAGAGAGAGGGGGAGAGAGAGTGAGAGAGAGAGAGGGGAGAGAGAGGAGAGAGAGAGAGGGGAGAGAGAGGGAGAGAGAGGGGGAGAGAGAAGGGAGAGAGAGAGGAGAGAAATGGATAAAGAGGGGGGAGAGAAAGGGGGAGAGAGAGGGGAGAGAGAAGGAGAGGGGAAGAGGGAGGAGGAGAGAGAAGGGTGAGAGGGAGAGAGAGAGGGGAGAGAGAGGGGGAGAGAGTGAGAGAGAGAGTGAGAGAGACAGAGAGAGAGAGAGTGTGTGAGAGTGACAGAGACAGATAGAGAGAGAGAGAGTGAGAGAGACAGAGACAGACAGACAGAGAGAGAGAGTGAGAGTGGGAGAGAGAGAGAGAGTGAGAGAGACAAAGAGAGAGAGAGAGAGAGAAAGAGAGAGATCCGATATAAGGCAAAGAAGGACGCTTTCCTTCTCTCTATGTCCGGTGGCTGGGCTGAACCTGGCAGGTTCACGTTGCTGGCTATGTTCCAGGGTTGATCATCTCCCCATCTTGCCATTTGGCTCGCAAACAAGGTCTCTGAGGACTGGGTCCGAGTGAGTCCTGCAGCAAATGAATGACCTCACCCCCTCCCCCACCCCCATCCCCCACAGCTTGGTGAAATATCTACTGTTTGGTGTGTGACGTCGGAGGTATTGAGATGATTGTCTCGCTGAGGCATTATTGTTCCGGGTCCCACCCAACACTCAAGGGGTGTTTCTTGATAAAGACCACCATTTTAAGATTTAATGGAAGGGCAGGTGTGGGTAATCCCTGTCTGATCCAGTATTCGAACCCAGATGTTCGTACCCAAGACAGGTGCTTAACCACCGGGCCACACACAGCGCAATAATAATACAAGACGCCAGTAATTAGCCAAAGGGAGACAAACAGTTCAGAGTCAACAATCCAAAGACATACAGCTGAAACATTATTTGCTGAGTACATCATTGTATGTGTATACATGACGTTTTATCAGTCACCATTAACTTACATATACAATTAATGTTGCCAATGATTTGCTGGCCTATCACTTGAGTTAACGAGAAACACCCTAGATGGATGGGACCCAGAGCAACAATGCCTCTTAACTGAACAGATAATTACCTGCCAGCTCCCGACCTCACACAATAGCCATGCCCTTTCTTTGTTCACATGTTTATAACTTGCTTTCTTTGTTTCTTATGCCTTATCTTTTTAGTTATCATAAATTACCTAGCTAATGTTCTTGTCCATACAACTTTAATTAAACTAACAATAAATGGTTGTTGACCTTGATTAAAATTGAATTCAAAATCTTCAATCAAAAAAGCCGACAAACAAAACAGTATTATTCTGAAATTTCTAGGACAAAAATTCTACTCAGAAAAGAGTTATCCCTTAAACAGATCACAGGACGACAAAGGTGAAGACGACACCGTTGTAGTTGAGGAAGTATTTTGGAAATGTTTTTCTGCCAGTCAGCCGCCATATTCCTTCTTTCTCCATGTCCTTCATCTCCTTCTCCAGTTTACCCTGATAAGCGGCCACTTGCTGAAGGAAATCCTCTCGCATCACGATGCAGATCGCGCCTCCTGGAACAGTCATTTGATCAGTAATTATTTTCCCATTCTGTGGACCACTTAAAAAAGACAATAAGTTAATAGACATACATCATCTTTCTGTGTCCTCCATCCCCCATATGATACCAGATGTTTGGTTCTTTCGATAGACTTTGGGACCGTTTCTTACACGCTAGCATGCTAGCGCGCGAGTGGCCGGGGTTTGATTGATTTGGTTCAGTTTTTACGTCGACACCCCCCTCAGGTATATGGTCGACGGGGATAACCATCCCAGGGAAGTGGGGGGAAGGGGAACCTATCTAATTCTATACTGACACCACCAGAACAACAATGATGTTAAGATGGTACAGTGAGAAGGCCATTTTTAATATAGCGCACCCTGGGATTCGAACCCACAAGCATTACCATATGAATCCGAACCTCAAACCAACTGAGCTGCTGGGGCCCGCCTGTGGCCGGGGTGAGAACAAAGTGTGCTGTATAACGGGCGTGAGCTGGAAGTAGATTTCAGCCAATCTACAGCGTTTATTTCACAACAGAAGACGGAGTCGTCATCAGACACAAATGCGACTTGCACCACCGCCATCTTTACCTCACTGGAAAGGTCTTCTCGATACTGCCTAGCCTTACCTAGCTTTACCTACCCTTACCTGACCTTACCAAGCCTTGCCTACCCTTACCTAGCCTCACCTAGCCTTGCATAGCCAAAGAAACGCACTACCTAGCGTACCTTGCGAAAACCTGGCCAAGTAATCATCCAAAAAACATACCTCTGATATTTCAAGTTCATTTCCAGCCCGCAGCATTGATAACTGGCCTGTTGGCTGCCCATCTTAATGTTTCCATGATTCTGGTGATGGCTGTTACCTTCGTGTTTCATAGATCCCTCGCCCCTTCCCTCCCACCCCCCCCCCCCCCACCCCCACCACCCCATTTCAGGATCTTATAAGTGTATAGGGTTTTGTTCAAGCTCGGTGAGTGTACTGGATAATTGCTGGTAGTTATGGGTGGAGCACATATGGAATTGTCTGAGTGCGATGAATCCCTTTTTGACAAACTCCAAACTCGTATCCTTTTCCACCTTCTGTGGAAAGTAAGGCCATTTAAATAAAACTCTGGCTTCACGACACATTTCGTGCCTCCAGACACAATAACTACATCAATTTGAATTTCTCCTTTCCTAAGAACCATTGAAGTTATGTCCCGTAGGCGGCATTCATTACAGAAATTGTACAAGTTGAACAGTAACAAATCGATACACATAGTCTTTATGTTTTCACGATTATTATCACATACGATGATGATAATGATGATGATGATCGATACAACAACTGAACAGTCATACAGGTCTTCAGAGCCTGGTGTGTGTGTTCATGTGGATAGCAGACCTATCGTGGAGGTTCACTGTTGCTCTGCAGGCACCACACAGCACATCAAGGGAAGGAATCCTGTGGCTGTGGGTTATGCTTCTGTCATCACATAGCTGACGACAACGTGGAGTCACCCTGACATTTTTTGAAGACCTCGTCAGCACATACATCAAGTTTGAATTGTTATTCCTGGTTCATGTCGTGATTGTTATGTGTCTGAATGTCTGTCTGTCTGTCTGTCTGTCTATGTCTGTCTGTCTGTCTGTCTATGTCTGTGTGTCTATGTCTGCTTGTGTCTGTCTGTCTGTCTGTCTTTCTATCTGTCTGTCTATCTATTTATGTATCTATCTATCTATCTATCCATCTATCATTCTATCTATCTGTATCTATCTATCTATCTGTCTGTCTGTCTCAGTCTGTCCGTCTGTCTGTCTTTCTATTTGTCTATCTGTCTCTCTCTACTTCTCTCTCTACTTCTCTCATCTCTCTCTCTCTCTCTCTCTCTCTCTATATATATATATATATATATATATATATATATATATATATGTATATATATATATATATATATATATATACATATCTACTGTCTATGTCTGTTTATGTGTCTGTCTCTCCGCCTCTCTGACTGTCTCTCTCTCTGCCTGTCTGTCTGTCTGTTTATATATCTATATTTATATTTATATATATCGACTGCTCATGTGGAATAATCTTTACGTTCTGATCAATTTGAAACAACAGCAAGAATGTTTGTGGACAGCGAAGAAAACAAACGAGACAGTCTTGAAAGAAGCAAAGACAAAGAACATTAATGAAGAAGATTAGGAAAAGATAAACAACAGTTATATGACATTTTATGAGGCAAGGGAAATTTCAGCACCAAATCACAACAGGAAAGCCAGAAGGAAAAAAATACCAGGTATACCCAGGGAGAAAAGGTAGAAAGAAACTCTAGGGAGAGCTAGACAACAGAAGGTCTTCAGATAAGTAACCCCCTTTAGACAAGTGTTTCGGCCCTGAATTCCTTACACTCTCGGGGGGCCGGGCCACATCCAGGTCATGACTCCTGGATGCCCTTCTGCTGTTGTCTATTTTTTTTTTTTTTTTTTTTTTCCCACGCCGGGGATCGAACCTGGGCGATTCTGCGCTTCAGAACTGCGGTACGCGGTTTTACCAATGTGCTAACGGGGCACACATCATCTGTAGGGAATTTAATCCTTATGAAGTTCACTTTTTTGGTTCCTCCTTGCCCAGATCCAGCTTGAGCTCCTTTCTGCTGCCTCTGCCATCGCTTTAAGGGCTCTAGCCCTCTTCTTCCCAGAAATGGCGAGTTGTTTCATGAGATCATAAGCGGAGGTGCCCACAAACCCTCTTGCCCCGACCTCTATGGCGAAGATTTTGACCCGCAGACCTGCTTTCTTCAGGGTGCTGGCAAGACCGGCGTATTTTTCGGTCTTGTAGATATGTGCTTCTTCCATTCTGCTTTCGTATGGCACAGTGAGTTCTATCAGAATCACTTGTTTCGAGGAGTCAGAGTGGAGAGCGATGTCTGGTCTCATGCCTGTCTTGCTGATGACATCTGGGTAATTTCTCCACTCTGGGAGGTCTGCTGTACACTCCCAGTCGACTGCTCCATCCAGAAGACCCTTTGGCAATGTGCTGGTTGTCATAGCCCTTTCGGGCCAGACCTGTTTCCCTCCTGCTTTGTAGAACGTTGTCATAGCAATTGGTGCGTTTGGGGTCATGGTTTTTTCGCTAACCACATCTGTGATCACTTTCAGAACTTGGTTGTGCCTCCATGTATACCTTCCTTGGGCTAGCGCTACTTTGCAAGAGCTTAGGACATGTTCCACTGTTTGTTTCTTCTGACAGAGCGGACATGCTGGGTCGTCTGCTTTCCCCCATTTCACTAAGTTTGCATTCGAGGGGAGCAGGTCATATACAGATCTGAGGAGGAAGCTTATCCTTAGAGGAGCCATGTGCCACATATCGTTCCAGCTGAGACTTCTTTGGAGTGCACTGTCCCATGTTGTCCATTGCCCCTGTTGACCTTGCTGGACTGCCTTCTGCACTCTTTTGACATCTTCTTCTTCCTTCAACTCCTGTATGATCATGTCTCTTTTTTCCTTCCCTTTGGCTTTGGACCACCACTGCATTTTTGTTGCTCCCAGTCCCTGTCTGTTGGTTTGCGTGTGTCCAATTATTTCTTTGATGCTGAGGTTTCTCTTGGCATTGTTTACAGCCTCTTGGACTTTCCACTTTCTGCCCGTTCTCAGCTTTGGATGAACTGCTCTCACGATATTGTCCTCCGATTCCTCCAGCATGCTCAACAGTCTTGCTTTTCCAACTTTGTATTCCTCCACTATGGATTTGAGAGGTAGCTTCAGCATTGCTTGACGACAGTAGAATGCAACATCAGTGAGACCAGGTGGGACACCGAGCCATTTTCTTGTGTATTTGTTGATTTTGGCTTCCATTGCTTCGACTGTGCTGGTGCAAATGTCATAGATTAGCAGTGGCCACAGCAGCTTTGGTATCAGCATGAACTGTAGACACCAGACTTTGTATTTGCCTGGCAGTCCGCAGTTATCTATTTTCTTCAGGCCTTCTTCTGCTGTTTGCTTGGTTTCACATCCCCTTTGTGTGTCTTTCAGGGAGTCATCATACCATCTTCCGAGACTTTTTACTGGCTCTTCTGTGACAGTGGGGATGGCTTGGTTGGCTACCATGAATTTGACTGAATCTGCCACTTTTCCTTTTCGCAGTGAGAGACTTCGGGATTTCTTAGGTTTGAACCTCATTCTTGAAGAGGCCACCAGCTCATCCAGCTGCTTTATGATTTGGTGTGTCTCTTCCTCATCCGTGGACAAGACTGTTGTGTCATCCATGAAAGCTTTCAGAGGAGGCATCTGGTATCCATCTCCCAGATTCACTGGACCTGAACTCTTCATTGCAGCTTTCAAGATGACTTCCATTGCCAACACGAACAGTATGGGAGAGATTGCACAGCCCATTGCAATGCCCACCTCTAGGTCTATCCAGTCCGTGGTGTATTCTTTGGTAGAGAACCGCATTGAGAACCCTTGGAAATACTTCCTCAGCATTGTTCGGATGTTTTCTGGGATGTGATACATTTCAAGAGCCAGCTGGATCATATCGTGTGGAACTGATCCATATGCATTCGCCAGATCAAGCCAAACTACGTCAATGTCTCTCTTCTCTGTTCTTGCTTTTTGGATGGCATCCCAAATCAACGTGGCATGTTCCAAGCATCCAGGCATTCCTGGTATGCCTCCCTTTTGGACTGACATATCCAGATACTTGTTTTCAGTCAGGTATTTTGTCAATCTTGCTGCCATAACAGAGAAGAAGATTTTCCCCTCGACGTTCAGAAGTGATATTGGCCTGAACTGATTGATGCTGCTGGAGTTCTGCTCCTTCGGAATGTACACTCCTTCAGCTCTCATCCATTGGTCGCTGATCTTCTGGTTCCTCCATGCTGATCGAATCATCTTGTGGAGCCACTCGAGCACTTTTGGGCATTTCTTGTAGAGCAGGTATGGTATTCCGTTTGGTCCAGGTGCTGACTTGGCTCTGGCTTTCTTTACTACGTTCTTCACTTCATCCAGTGTTGGTGGTTTGTTATTGAATTTTCCTTCTGGCGCTGCAGGCCAAACCAGATTTTGGATTTCAAGTGGTGCCTCGCGCTGAGAATCGGAATATGTTTCCCTGAGATGCTGCTCTAGGGTTTCCTTGCCCACTGTGAGAGTCCCTGATTTGGGTTGTTCAAACAGCTTTCTTGCAAAGTCAAAGGGGTCTTTGAAGAAACGATCTTGAGTCTTCTTCTTTTTGCTCTTTCTTCGCCTTGCTGATTCCACTTTGCTGAGAGCATTGTGTTTGGCCTTCAGATCTTTCCAGAGTTCCAGGAGCCCTTGCTTCTCGAATTCTGAGGCAGTTTTCATTCGCTTTTTAAGCTTCCTTTTCTCCCTCCGGATGCTCTCCATCTGTTGCTGTCTTCTGGATTTCTGGGGAGGCGTTTTTGTCTTTGGCTGCCTCACTCC
>JAPXFY010000018.1:36949315-36954315 GCA_030674185.1 Monoplex corrugatus | reverse complement strand
CCAGCTGTCAAAAAGTACCCCTTTTATCCTCACCCTATCCACCAGCTGTCAAAATGTACCCCTTTTATCCCTCACCCTATCCACCAGCTGTCAAAATGTACCCCTTTTATCCCTCACCCTATCCACCAGGTTTCTTAACATGCTTGAGGACTTGGTTGGTTTGGTTTGGTTCAGTTTTTACGTCGACGCCCACCTCAGGTCATATGGCCTACGGGTATAACCATCTCAGGGAAGTGGAGGAAGGGGGGGGGGGCTTATCTAATCCTATACTGACACCACCAGAACAACAATGATGTTGAGATGGGACCGTTAGATGGCCACTTTTAATATAGCGCACCCCGGGATTCGAACCCACAACCATTAGCGTGTGAATCCGACGCTCAAACCAACTGAGCTACTGGGGCTTCACTTGAGGACTTGGGAGAAAACGCTGTGATATGAAACCAGCTCAAGCTGAAGATGGCAGGAAATGAAAAGTCCAATGGAGAAACCATACCTAACTCGTACAAGACTGGAAAGTATGCTAGTCCAGCCAGCAACTTCAGGAAACTTGGCTGTCAAGCCAAAATCATCGCCATAGAGTATTGAGCAAGTAGGTTGATAGACACATCAGCCATGCCGCATCTCATGAAGCAGTTCTCGATTTCTGGAAGAGAGAGAACCTGAGCCCTAAAGGCATTGGCAGAAGCGGCTGAAAAGAGCTCCAGCTATCTGGTCAAAGATAAGGCTTAGAATGAATTCCGCTGTATGTTGTTGGTGACCAATAAGTGGTTAAGACATTCATCACAAGGGTGACTTGAGCTTCAGACGTCTGACCACCCTGGATACGCAGGTTCGAATCCAAGTGGTGGACAATTTTCCATGAAAAAAAGAAATGGCAACAGAATTGAATTGAATTGAATTGAAAAACTTTATTGTCCATATATGTTAACAAACATGGAAATTTTTCTTTGGCAGCACAGCAACGAGTAAAATCCACATGCATATAACACAATTAAAAGTCAGGCCAACTATCCAACGCGTGCACGCATGTACCACACACACACACACACACACACACACACACACACTCACACACACACACACACACACACACACACACACAGCTTCCGTTAGACCGACATATGCCGGTTTTTACCGGTGAACAGTAGGTTTGAACCGGCAAAAATGCACTGCTTCAGTATCCAGTACCGATAGACTCAAGAATTCGGCCCTAACCATTTGCTTACCCTATTTATCGCTATAGTATCGAGGCAGCATCGCTGATGCCTACAGTTAGACGGCGGTCTAGCCGCCTGTAGAAACCAGATTAATTTTCTCCTTTCCTTTCACACGCTGCTGGCCCACACGTTGTTATGTTATCGCCAGGCAGGCTGAAAGCTGACGTGATGCAATTTTCAACTGGCCAAGCTGCCACTTGACAGTCCACATCTGGTTATCGTTATATCCCTCCCCTCCCCTCTGCTGCTCCTGCTCTCGATCTAACTAAAATCTTGCTCGGGAACAGCCGTGTTACGAGAATGGGTTCGTATTCATGGTAGGCTACCGGCAATTTTAGCCCCAGAACCGATACAAATTTTGGCTGCCGGCAACCGGTACTGGTAGATTCTGACACACACACACACACACATTCACACACACACACACACACACACGCACACCCACACACTCCTACGTTAACATAAAATGCCTAAAATATAAATCGTACATCAGCAGCCAACCCATTCTCGCATTCACACGAGGGAGCAGTTGAGTGACCCTAGGGCCGCATCATAGGCCTACAACACGTCTGCATTAAGGATGGTAATAGCAGACGGGACAAAAGAAAAGCGGTAAAGATTTCTTTTCCAAGCTGGTACACGGAGTCTACGCCCCGAACGCAGAAACTGAAAGCAGTTCCGCAGTGGGTGCTTGTCATCAATCAAGATACTTTGGGCCTTCTTCTTGACTGTCTGACGGTGGATATCTGGCAAGGATTTCTGTTTTTTACCTATCACTTTACTAGCTGAATTTACAATGCCATTTAATCTGGTCTTCTCTTTCACACGCAGATTCCCATACCAGGTCACGATATTAAAGGCTAAAATGCTTTCCACTAAAGATCTGTAAACAAGTTGTAAAACAGCAGAATCAACATCAAAACTCTTCAGTTTTCGAATGAGGTACATCCTCTGGTTAGCCTTTTTACAAATAAAATCAACGTGTTCACTGAACTTCAAATCCCTGTCTAAAACTGTGCCCAAATATTTAAACGAGTCAACTTTTTCAACGTTTTCAGAATCAATTTGGACGGGGCGTAGCAGGGCGGGATCGCTCGCACGGTCTGTCCCAAAACAAATTTCTTTAGTCTTTTTGATATTCAGTTTTAGAAAACTTTCATCGAACCAGAGGGCAAGATTACTGATAAAATCAAAATACTGAGAAAGAGAATGTTCATCTTTCATTCTAGCAATAAGGGCCATATCATCTGCAAACTTCACAAGTGCAAGAATGTTAGTGTTGCACGTCATTTCGTTGGTATAAATTGAAAATAAAACCGGGGAGAGAACGCAGCCCTGCGGCGCACCTGTATTTAAAACGAGTTCCTTAGACATAATGCCATCAATGCTGACTCTCTGTGGCCGATTGCATAGAAAAGAACGGATCCAGAGCACAAGGCCTGGGCTGACCTCGATGTCAAGAAGACGCTTGATCAGCAAGTGGGGTTGAAGCGTATTAAACGCGGAACTAAAATCCATCATCAAGACCCGTACAAAGGTACCAGCTTTGTCAAGATGAGAGAACGCTAGATCAAGTAAGGTCAAGGTCGCATCTTCGACACCCCGCTTTGCCTTATAGGCAAACTGCAGGGGGTCCATGCGATCGGCCACAGAGGCTGTCAGCTGGTCACACACTATCCTTTCCATGCATTTACAGATCACAGATGTCAAGGCCACCGGCCTGTAATCATTCATGTCTTTTGCATTTGGCTTTTTGGCAACAGGAATGATGGTAGATGTACGCCAGATTCTAGGAACAAAATGAAAGTTCATAAACAACTGAAACAAACGACTAAAAACAACACAAAGCTGACTAGAACATTCTTTTAAGACTTTTCCCCCCACCCCATCTGGTCCACTAGCTTTCCTTGGATTCAAACGAGAGAAAACTTTTTTTACCATGGCTTCTGAAACAGTGACATTATTGGGGGTAGTAAATAGAGGCTGACACACACGTTCAATTTCACGAGAAAAGTCCTTGTTGTCAAAGCGTGCATAGAACGCATTTAGGTCATTGGAGAAAGAAACCGGGTCATCACACTTCACGCCTTGCTTTTTTACCTTCTTCCCCATCATCGTATTCAACCCATCCCATGCCGCCCTCCCATTCCCCTGTGTCAACTTTTCCTCCACTTTGTCCTTGTATTCCCTTTTAGCAACTTTACTTTTCCTTCTAAACTCCCTGTTTAACTCTTTTTGTCTTTCTTTATCCCCCTGTAAATAAGCCTTCTTTTTCTCTAATAAAATCTGCTTCATTTCCTTATTAACCCAAGGCTTAGTGTTTGAATACACCTTTACTTCTTTTTTTGTGACAACATTCTCTTCACAAAAACGAACATACGATGTGACAGAGTCAGAAACAATGTCAAGATCATCCTCATCTTCGAAAAACACATTCCAGTCTGTGGTTTCAAAGCAACCCCTCAAAGTCTCTGCTGTCTCATAATCCCATTGACTAACAGAACGTGTCTTTAACCCCTCCCTCTTTATTAACTGTTTATATTTGGGAAGCAGGTGAATGACATTGTGGTCCGATTTACCAAGGGGTGGCGAGTAGCGGTCTGTGTAGGCATCGTGAATGTTTACGAAACACTTGTCAAGGATGTTACCCATGCGTGTCGGATTTGTTACACACTGCTGGAGTTGAGGTAAGTGTTTGGACACATCGCACGTGTTAAAGTCACCTAACAACAACACGGGCTGGTCGGCTGACCTGCTGAGCGCACGATTATAGCACTCGGCGATGCTCTCTGCCGCTGCGTCGTCGTTCGGGCCTGGCACGTACGCTAAAATAACTGAAACCTGTGTGAATTCACGGGGCAGGTAGTGCGGGCGAAACGACACAGACAAGATCTCGCAGTCATGTGTACTGACAGTTTCCCTCACAGTTATGTTGGTAGCCCAGTCTTTGTTTACAAACATGATCAGTCCTCCCCCTATCTTTTTCTCTGTTTTCACTGTATCTCTGTCCAGTCTGACTGCTGTAAAACCATCAAGATCAGCGTTCTTCTCCCCTGACAGCCAAGTCTCGGTAACACAGATGATGTTACTGCGGCGATAGTCGCCGTCGTGTTGCACGAGCGCTGCCAACTCGTCCATCTTGTTGTTTACGGACCGGGCGTTGGTGAATGTCACAGTAGGCATAGGAAGCCTAGCCCCTCTACGACGTAGCCGATTCCTGACCCCTCCCCTGGACCCTCTCTTCTTCTGTCTGCCTTTCATTTCCCCATAGTCAATATCTATGCTGGGAGCGATCTTGGAAAGGGGGTGGTGCCTGAGGCTTAACATAAACTCACGAGTGTTAGCAGTGTTGGCAGTATCGCTATAAAAATGTCCGCCATTTTGGTTGTGACCGGTCTGCTGTGTACTCACAAGGACTCCTCGCATCGACGAAAAGGACGTCCAGGAGTGGTGGTCTTTGATTTAATGTCTTTTCACTAAAGTGATTTTAGACACAAAATAATTAAATAGATAAATAAATATATAAATGAATAGGGGAGGGGTGATAGAGAAGGAGTGAAGAGGATATTTGAAAATTGTCAATTTTGATCTTTAGGAAAGATTATCCAGAAAACCAATGTTTCGAGAAGGGGAAGGTTAGGCTTACAAATAACGTTACCATAATTAACGATTTAAACAAACAAACTAACAAACAAAATTAATAAATATCTAGAAGAAATGAACAAAAATAAAACTAAGAATTGACTAACAATGACAGTGAACAAGTGAAATAACATTTTA
>JAPXFY010000018.1:36931815-36939315 GCA_030674185.1 Monoplex corrugatus | reverse complement strand
AATACAACAATACAATACAATACAACAATGCAAATACAATACAGTATAATACAACAGTGCAAATACAATACCATACAATAATTACAACACAACACAACACACCACAAAACACCACAACACACCACAACACTACACAACACACCACACACACACACCACACTACACCACACCACAACACAACTCAACACACCACAACACAACTCAACACAACACAACACAACACAACTCAACAACCACAACACAACACAACACAACTCAACACAACACAACACAACACAACACAACACAGCACAAAACAGCACAACACAACACAACACCACAGTAAAAACTCACACCGCCTCAGTCCTAGTACGTTGCGTTCAGGTGGGATTGTGAACTACCGTGTTACAGTTGACAGTAGTTATCTGTCCTTAGTGTGAAAACTATTCCGTCACCTATCACGTGTGTGTGTGTGTGTGTGTGTGTGTGTGTGTGTGTGTGTGTGTGTGTGTGTGTGTGTGTGTGTGTCTGTGTGTGTCTGTGTGTGTGCCTGTGTGTCTGTGTGTTTGTGTAATGTGTGTGTTTGTGTCTGTGTCTGTGTGTGTGTGTGTCTGTGTTACTGCGTGTGTCTGTGTGTCTGTGTCCCTGTGTGTGTGTGTTGTGTATATGTGTGTGTGTGTGTGTGTCTGTTTGTGTGTGTGTTTGTGTGTGTGTGTGTGTCTGTGTGTCTGTGTGTTTGTGTATATGTGTGTGTTTGTGTGTGAGGTGTGTGTGTCTGTGTGTTTATGCATATGTGTGTGTTTGTGTGTGTGTGTCTGTGTGTCTGTGTGTTTGTGTATATGTGTGTGTTTGTGTGTGTGTGTGTGCGCGCGCGCGCGCGTGTGTGTGTGTGTGTGTATGTGTGTGTTTGTGACACCTATTCTTTAATGTTAATTAAAAATTCTTATCACCTTCTTCTGTGACCCCTGCACTCCCCATTTTATGGAGTTCAGAACAGGGAGAGACATTTGTGACCTCCCACCACGAAATCAGTCTTAACTAGCATTTTGGGCATTTTGAGATATGCATATCACTGGACAGTGTACATTCTGCTGATTATTTTGGTACTTGAATAAAGCTTGTACTCAAAAAAAATGTAGAAGTTATGTATGTTTGAAATCATTAAGTTGTATGACGGCCATTTTGCGAAAACAGCTTCTAAAGTTTTTGTATGCTCTCCTACATATTTTCCTTAAATTTCTTTATTTGGTGGCTTTGACCCAGTTTGTTTCTGATTTTCGCTGTCATTATCTGAAAGGTGCACTAAAGAGCTTTCCATTAGTATATTACACGTGGGGGTACTGTACAGGTAATGGTTCATAATAAGAGACAAAAATAGGTACTTTTGGTAGGAAATTGCGTTCTTTTTGCTGCGATCAGTGCATTGAAATACCATTCTGAATTGATTAATAATATTTTTTCAAGAAAAAAAATTCTGTGGGGGATAGATTATAGTCTACAGAAATCAATTTTGAGAAAAAGTCAAAACACCCCATATAGACCCTCAGTCACCTTTTCAGCTTCTAGTGCTGTTCGACTGACTGCGAGTTAAGACTGATTTCGTGGTGGGAGGTCACATTTGTTTTACCAAACGACTGTGGCAGGAATCCATAGAATTTTGGGAGGGTCATCACTTTCAAGGACATCACCTTTGTGCTGACTTGTTTGAGTCGTTTTCTACGCCATCTTAATGGCCATAGAAGCTGGCACAGTTTTTACAAGGCCATCATGTTGATGACAAGGAGGATGATAATCATAAGACTATGGGGTTACATCCAGGATTTAGACTACGCGACACGGCTGTACGCTACGCTTACTATTATAATATATCCTGGCGTCAACCAGGCCTGAGAGATACAGACACCTGCGGTGTTGGTCAGAACGTTTGTGGCACACCCTCAATGACACATCCCTGAAGTGGATGTGACTCGACTGTGTGATCTCTGTCTTCCCAATGAGTCCACAGCACGCTCAACTGTGGGTAGGAATTGGTTGGAATTAAAAAATCCCACAGAGATTTTTGAAGGTACTGAAAAGGGCAAACCAAAGAACCTTGAACACAATTTACAGGGAACGATCGCCCTGGAACAGTTGTGAAGCTCCTTATGCGCTCTGTGTCACCTTCTGGCAAAACCCTTAAATATGTGCAAACTCCTTGTCACGGATGGGCAGCCGAGATGTGGTTTCTAAGAAGAATGTTGAGAGTTCCATATATAGCAAAACAAACAAACAAACAAACAAACGAACAAACGAGAATGTCTTGATGGAGGCAGACACAAGAAGATCATTCATAAGAAAGATTAGGTAAAGACAGGCAACATTTATAGGCCATTTTATGAGGAAAGGGGAATTGGAGCACTTGGTCACAACAGGAAATCTGGAGGGAAAGAGAGCACCAGGTAGACCCAGGGAAAAGATTTTGGACGGACTTGCAGAGTGGCTGAAGACAAAGAGGGTGGAAGAGATGCTTGAGGCAACAAGGGATAGAAACAGATGGAAGGCCATGATCGCCAGCGCCATGTGGCAAGGCACTTGATGATGATGATGATGACGATGACGATGATGATGATGATGATTTTATTTTTAATTTTAGCGTTCTGATTTTCTCGAATGCGTGTTTACGTTTGTTTTGTCCACAGTTCACAGACAGCATGTCGCTGCGCAGTCTGCGTGCTCCGTCTTTGGTGCATGCGCATGCTGGGTGTTTTGGTCACCATTTCCATAAGCTAGTAGACACTGACATCACTTACAGGATCTAAAACGTTCTTAGCTGATGTTTGGTGCGTATAAAGACACAGAAAGGAAGTTTTAAGTATTAACATTTGTGCACACATGTTGGCAGAGGACATGGGAATTATCTCCTACCTCCTGTCATCCACCAGACAGAGGATACCCATGTAGGATCGAACACAGACTTTCCGACTGATACATTGACGGCTTACCCACGACAGTGTGGCGCGTGTCAAAGAACAAAATACTGTCCAGGTCAAAAAAGTGATACCTGGAATAACTGATTAGTGACGCCAATTAAAGTGTCCTTTAAGTATGCCGTGAAATTGTTTTTAGTTTTAGGATCATTGCACTCAGGGAGGTTACCTTTGTGCTCACCTTTGGGTTTTTAGTCCCATATACTACGCCAAGGATAAGCATTTATATTTATGCTTTGTTGATTATACCAAGGCTTTCGATCGGGTAAGAAATGAAGAATTGATCAATCAACTAGAAAGACTCAATATTGATGGAAAAGATCTACGAATAATCAGAAATATGTATTGGGAACAAACAGCTGCAATGGGAATAGAAAACGATATAAGCTCGTTCCAAAATATCAAAAGAGGAGTCAGACAAGGTTGTGTTTTGTCACCAGATCTGCTTTCACTTTACAGGGAAAACATCATGAGAAACCTAGAAGAAGACCCTGAATTGAAGGTTGGAGGAGAAATGATAAACAACATTCGATATGCAGGTGACACCGTGCTGAATGCAGAAAATGAAAGGGACCTACGAAACCTGGTGAAGATAGTAGAAATAGAAAGCAAAGGTAAGGGGTTGGAACTAAACAGAAAGAAGACTGAAGTCATGGTGATCAGTAAAAAACATGAAATCCCCTCATGCAAAATAACAGCAAACGGCACAACATTGAGACAGGTCGATAAGTTTAAATATCTGGGAACGATCATTCCACCAGACGGCAGATGCACATCAGAAATAGCCAGCAGAATCGGCCAAACCAAAACAGTATTCAAGAAGATGAAAAGCATTCTTACCAACAAACGCCTATCAATTAACATCAGGAAGAGAGTTCTTGCATGTTATATAGAACCAATAATGTTATACGGTTGTGAGGCGTGGACAGTCAACAAGCAAAGCCAGAACGAGAGTGAGGCAACTGAGATGTGGTTTCTAAGAAGAATGTTGAGAGTTCCATGGACAACAAAGAAAACAAACGAAACAGTCATTCATAAGAAAGATTAGGAAAAACCAGGCAACATTCATATGCCATTTTATGAGCAAAGGGGAATTGGAGCACCTGGTCACAACGGGAAAGCTGGAGGGAAAGAGAGCACCATGTAGGCCCAGGGAGAAAATATTAGACGGACTTGCAGAGTGGTTGAAGACAGAGAAGGTGGAAGAGATGCTTGCGGCAACAACGGATAGAAATAGATTGAAAGCCATGATCGCCAACGCCATGTGGCAAGACACTTGATGATAATGATTCTACACCTTAATGGCCACAAAAGTTGGCACAGTTTTTACAATGCCATGATGATGAAGTCGATGAGGATGATAATCATGATGTATGGAATTCCATCTAGGATCGAGACTGCGTGACAGGCCATACCCTGCGCTTACTATCATAATAATCATATCCTGGTGTCAACCAGGTGAGAGATACAAACACCTGCAGTGCTGGTTAGAAGATTTGAGTAACACCCTCAATGACGCATCCATGAAGTGGATGGGACTCGACTGTGTGGTCCCAGTCTTCCCAATGAGCCCATAGCACGCAAAACTCTGGGTAGGAGTTGGTTAGAGCCGAGAAATTCCACAATGATTCTGCCGTAAAATTTGGTGACGGTAATTAAAGTGTCCTTTAACTCTGCCGTGAAGTTGGTGACGGTAGTTGATGTGTCCTTTAAGTCTGTCGTGAAATTAGTCCTAGGTCACCAGAACTCGCTGTTATCGGTCCTACCTCAGTCCTATTTCACACCTGGCTTGGGATCAGTTTGCTTCCTTGAGTGGATTGCCGTCACTGAGGATGTAGAGTAGGTGTAGGATTAGGGTTAAACGCGGAAAGAGAACAAGGGAGGATAAATGTGTGTGTGAGTGTGTGTGTGTGTGTGTGTGTGTGTGGTGTGTGTGTGTGTGTGTGTGGTGTGTGTGTGTGAGTGTGTGTGTGTGTGTGTGTGTGTGTGTGTGTGTGTGTGTGTGTGTGTGTGTGTGTGTGTGTGTGTGTGTGTGTGTGTGTGTGTTGAGTGATAGAAAAGATGACAAACTAGATCAAGGTTCATTCGTCGAACAGGCTTGAGCGTACCCGAGATCAGCATCCTTTGTGTGTGTATGTGTGTGTGTGTGTGTGTGTGTGTGTGTGTGTGTATGACAGACAGACAGACAGAGGGAAGATAACGGCTTCGGTCAGGGGTCACACGCCCTACTCCCCTCCTGTCTTCCTTCACCCAGTTTGTGTGTGCTTTGTGCCCTGGAGATTTTGCCGTTGTTGGTGATTGCTTTGGTGAATGATTGGAGTGCGCGCCTTGGTTTGATTCTTGAATCAAGGTTTGGCGCCTTATAAATGTCATTATTATCATTATTGTTGTTGTTGTTGTTATTATTATTGATTGTAGCTTATGCGACAGTGAGAAAAAAAGAAAGCAACAAAGAAAGAACAAGAGGTGACTAAGGATATTGAACGATTAGAGAAAAATGAAAATACAATTGAAGAAGACATTCTATATAGCCCCTGCTTTCTTTGCAAGCGCAATGAAAATTGACAAATTGACATATGTTTAGGGATTTCGTTTAGAAGAACTGTTACTTTTTCAATACCAAATTCATGTAGAATGTCGATCATTTCTGTAGTAATGTTGTCTGCTCCTGGGGGTTTTCCCCGTTTCCCATTTTTCAACGCTGCTACAGCTTCAACTGTCATTGTTGGTGGTCCTTCAACATTCCTTCTAATGACGCGTTCCTCTTTTCTGTCATTGTCAAAAAGATCTTCAACGTAATGTCCCCATTTAACTACATTTCGTCTTTTTCTATAATAACCGTACTATCTTTTGATTTGAGCAACAAAATGACGTGGCTGTCTTCTTCGAATAAACAATTTCTTCAGTATTTCTGTCATAAACTTAGGGTGTGTTTATGTTCGTCTTCTATTTCTTTGCACTTTGTTTCTGGCCAAGCTTCCCTGCATGTATTCCTGATGTCCTTATCTTTCCTTTTGCATTTTTCCTCTTTTCCTTTAACTTTCCTTCACTCATCTATCAAGACTAAAATTTATTTTGTCATCCAATTCTTCTTCGCTTTTATTTGAACTCACAAGCTTCTTTTATTGAATTTGGTAAATGTGTCCATTGTTCCTTACTGTCCTCAACGTCCTCCAGAATTAAATTGAACATACATGCCAAATATTGCACTAGTTGATTCATCTATTTTTAAGAGTCCAATATTTAGTTTGCTGTTATTTTTGCTTTGTTTTCTTCTCTTTAGTTTCAGTATAAATTTTTATCTTAATAAGATTGTGGTCATTGTTGCAGTCTGCGCTTGACAACACTTTTGCTATCAGCAAAGATTTTCTAAGCCTCTTATTTATCAAGTTGTGATCAATTTGGTTTATTGTGCCGTCTACTGAATTCATCAATGTCCATTGAGCGTTAGGTCGCTCAAACTAAGTGTTTCCTGTTATGGAGTTCATTTACTGGTGCCAACTCAATAAGTTTCTCTCCCTTTTCATTTCGTGTGCCAAGGCCATGAGGTCCAACTAAGCCATCTTTTATTTTCCTGTCCCAAATTAGTATTAACATCTCCTATTATCATTGTAATGTCCTGTGATATACAGCATGATGTTCACAACCAGGATATCACTAGATACATAAGCTGTCTTCATGACTAGACACACGTTCGCACAATTAAGTCCTACCAAGAGCAGACCTTATCTAATTCCTTGTCCATGGTAACACGCTATGTCTCATTGCCCTGCACGCAGTCTTGCCGTTAATTAGTTCTAGGTCTTCATAACTGTTGCCGTGGTGTAGCGGTTAGCGCATCGGACTACCGACTGAAAGCTTGTGGGTTCGAATCCCCATCAGTCCCTTCAGAAATCAATATGGGAATTTTGGGCTTCAACGGGCTCCTACCCAAAGTTGACCATGTTATGGGTTCATTGGGAAAACTAGGACCTCACAGTAGAGTCTCATCCTGTTCAAGGATGCATCATTGAGTGTGTTGCTCAAAATTTTAGACCGACACCGCAGGCGTCTGTGTCTCTCGGGCAAGGAATGCCAAACCTAGCAAACCTAGAGTACAGCCTTGTCACACATTCTCGATCCTAGATGGAAGTCCATATAAACATCATCATCATCATCATCATCATCATCATCATCATCATCGCCAACCACCACCACCACCATCATCATCATCATTATCATCACCACCACATTGTAAAAAGGGTGTCAACTTCTGTGGCCATTAAGGTGGCAAAGAAAATGGGACCAAAAAAAAATAAAAGGAAAAACAAAAAAAAAGACAAATTAAAAGAAAAAAGAAGAGAGAAATGAAAAAAAGGAGAAAAGGTTAGTACAAAAGAAATCTCTGTATGCTTGACGATCCTTGACAGGCGTGATAATAGGGTGGTGGTTAGATAAACGTCAGACTTTCTTCAATAGAGTGGTTCTTGGATAAACGTCAGACTTTCAGTCAGGTGGTGGTTGTATAAACATCAGACTTTCAGTCAGGTGGTGGTTAGATAAACGTCAGACTTTC
>JAPXFY010000018.1:36906815-36924315 GCA_030674185.1 Monoplex corrugatus | reverse complement strand
ACAGGTGAATGGACCAGCAAGGCAGAAAATGATAAGAAGAAATGATAGAAAGCAAAGGAACAAGGTCGAAACAAAGAGAGTGACAGAGAGAGGAAATTTCTCAATTCTAATTTATACTAAAATAGCCCCTGGCACCCCCAGGGTATGCCCATAGACTTACCACGATAGAATAAGTGATGAATTTGTGTGAATAGTCCTTCGGCAAAACTGAAACATCCCAAACACAGACCAACATGACATTAAAATGTGTACTTCTCTTGGTAATGGCAGAATTAAACTGCAACTTTGTTGCTTGCTAACAGACGCTTAGCCCTTTGACTCCCGCACCCTGTCTACCAGCTGCAAAAACTTAACCCTTTGACTCCCTCACACTATCCACCAGCTTCCTGCAGGAAGCTGATGGATAGTGTGTGGGAGTCAAAGGGTTACGTTTTTGCGTTGCTAGTATGGTTGAGAATGCAGGTGCTGGTGGACAGGGCGCTAGAGTCAAAAGGATAAATGGATGATTAACGTTGGTTCTGGGAGAGACAAGTGTGGGCAGGGACGGAAGGATGGATTTATCAATATCACAACCCACACAGGAAGTGGGCTGACTGATAGAGCCATGGGCTCAAGATCTGACATCACGATTTCAGTCCCAACCAGGAGCATTAAAACCCGACCTGGTCGCTGTCTATCTTAATGTTCCCATTATCTTGGTAGTGTCAGCCTAGTGTTCTATGTATAGTGCCGGCAGATTTGGATGGAGCCCATATGGAATCGTCTGAGAGGTATGAGCTGTTATGTGTATGTTGTACCTATGTCACTCTCTGTCTTGATCACAGAGGTATGAGCTGTTATGTATTGTTGTACCCATGTCACTCTGTCTTGATCACAGAGGTATGAGCTGTTATGTATATGTTGTACCTATGTCACTCTCTGTCTTGATCACAGAGGTAAGAGCTGTTATGTATATGTTGTACCTATGTCACTCTCTGTCTTGATCACAGAGGTATGAGCTGTTATGTATATGTTGTACCTATGTCACTCTCTGTCTTGATCACAGAGGTATGAGCTGTTATGTATATGTTGTACCTATGTCACTCTCTATCTTGATCACAGAGGTAAGAGCTGTTATGTATATGTTGTACCTATGTCACTCTCTGTCTTGATCACAGAGGTATGAGCTGTTATGTATATGTTGTACCTATGTCACTCTCTGTCTTGATCACAGAGGTATGAGCTGTTATGTATATGTTGTACCTATGTCACTCTCTATCTTGATCACAGAGGTAAGAGCTGTTATGTATATGTTGTACCTATGTCACTCTCTGTCTTGATCACAGAGGTATGAGCTGTTATGTATATGTTGTACCCATGTCACTCTCTGTCTTGATCACAGAGGTATGAGCTGTTATGTATATGTTGTACCTATGTCACTCTCTGTCTTGATCACAGAGGTAAGAGCTGTTATGTATATGTTGTACCTATGTCACTCTCTGTCTTGATCACAGAGGTATGAGCTGTTATGTATATGTTGTACCTATGTCACTCTCTATCTTGATCACAGAGGTAAGAGCTGTTATGTATATGTTGTACCTATGTCACTCTCTGTCTAGATCACAGAGGTATGAGCTGTTATGTATTTGCTGTACCTATGTCACTCTCTATCTTGATCACAGAGGTATGAGCTGTTATGTATTTGCTGTACCTATGTCACTCTCTGTCTTGATCACAGAGGTATGAGCTGTTATGTATATGTTGTACCTATGTCACTCTCTATCTTGATCACAGAGGTAAGAGCTGTTATGTATATGTTGTACCTATGTCACTCTCTGTCTTGATCACAGAGGTAAGAGCTGTTATGTATTTGCTGTACCTATGTCACTCTCTATCTTGATCACAGAGGTATGAGCTGTTATGTATTTGCTGTACCTATGTCACTCTCTATCTTGATCACAGAGGTTAGAGCTGTTATGTATTTGCTGTACCTATGTCACTCTCTGTCTTGATCACAGAGGTATGAGCTGTTATGTATATGCTGTACCCCTGTCACTCTCTGTCACAGAGGCTTTTGCTTAGTTCATGGCCCTAAGACCTACCCAACTCCATATGCGCTCCACCCAAATCTACCAGCAATTACTTGGTAGACTTCCTGAGCCTGCGCAAAACCCTATGCACTGGCACGGTCTTGACTGAGGAGCGAAAGGAGAAGGGGGTATCTTTGGAATACTAAGCTGACACCACCCGAATGATGGAAACATTAAGATGGGCAGAGAACAGGCCAGTGGACCTATCAAACACTAAGCTGACACCACCCGAATGATGGAAACATTAAGATGGGCAGAGAACAGGCCAGTGGACCTATCAAATACTAAGCTGACATCACCAGAATGGTGGAAACATGAAGATGGGCAGAGAACAGGCCAGTGGACCTATCAAACACAAAGCTGACACCACCCGAATGATGGAAACATTAAGATGGGCAGAGAACAGGCCAGTGGACCTTTTAAACACTAAGCTGACACCACCCGAATGATGGAAACATTAAGATGGGCAGAGAACAGGCCAGTGGACCTATCAAATACTAAGCTGACACCACCCGAATGATGGAAACATTCTGATCTCCTATCCGTCTACTCACCTTCCAGAAATCTTCGCTCCTCTTCTGACTTAAGACTACTGTGCATTCCCAGAGTAAGAACTAAAACCTTCGGTCACTGCACCTTTTCATATTCAGCACCAACTTTTTGGAATTCTCTGCCCCGTGAAATTCGCTACATTGAATCTATTACTTCTTTCAAGACTGCCCTCAAAACTTTCCAATTTAAATCCTATTTTCCCGACTAGGTAGTAACTGTGTGGACACTCTTTGTTCTCGTGCGCACGCGCGCGCGCGTGTGTGTGTGTGTGTGTGTGGGTCCGTGTGTGTGTGTGTGTGTGGTGCGTGTCTGTGTGTGTGTGTGTGTGTGTGTGTGTGTGTGTGTGTGTGTGTGTGTGTGTGTGTGTGTGTGTGTGTGTGTGTGTGTGTGGTGTGTGTGTGTGTGTGTGTTGTGCCTGCGTGTCTGTGTGTGTGTGATGTTATTAGTGTGCAGCGTCACGAGCTCCGGCCCCGTACTGGAGGTTTGCGCTTATAAATGTTCATTATTATTATTATTATTAAACATTAAGATGGGCAAAGAACAGGCCAGTGGACCTATCAAACACTAAGCTGACACCACCCGAATGATGGAAACATTAAGATGGGCAGAGAACAGGCCAGTGGACCTTTTAAACACTAAGCTGACACCACCCGAATGATGGAAACATTAAGATGGGCAGAGAACAGGCCAGTGGACCTATCAAACACTAAGCTGACATCACTAGAATGATGGAAACATTAAGATGGGTAGAGAACAGGCCAGTGGACCTATCAAATACTAAGCTGACACCACCCGAATGATGGAAACATTAAAACGGGCAGAGAACAGGCCAGTGGACTTTCAAACACTAAGCTGACACCACCAGAATGATGGAAACATTAAGATGGGCAGAGAACAGGCCAGTGACCTATCAAACACTAAGCTGACACCACCAGAATGATGGAAACATTAAGATGGGCAGCAACAGGCCAGTGGACCTATAAACACTAAGCTGACACACCAGAATGATGGAAACATTAAGATGGGCAGAGAACAGGCCAGTGGACCTATCAACACTAAGCTGACACCACCTGAATGATGGAAACATTAAGATGGAAAGACAACAGGCCAGTGGACCTATCAAACACTAACTGACACCACCAGAATGATGGAAACATTATAAGATGGGTAGAGAACAGGCCAGTTGACTATGAAACACTAAGCTGACGCCACCAGAATGATGGAAACATAAGATGTGCAGAACAGGACCAGTGGACCTATCAAGCACTAAGCTGACATCACTAGAATGATGGAAACATATAAGATGTGAGCAACAGCCAGTGGACCTATCAACACTAAGCTGACACCACCAGAATGATGGAAACATAAGATGGCAGCAACAGCCAGTGGACCTATCAAACACTAACGTTGCACCACCCGAATGATAGAAACATTAGATGTGCAGAAACAGGCCAGTGGACCTATCAAACACTAAGCTGACACCACCAGAATAATGGAAACATAAGATGGGCAGAACAGGCCAGTGGACCTATCAAACACTAAGCTGACACCACCAGAATGATGGAAACATAAAACGGCAGAGAACAGGACAGTGGACCTATCAAACACTAAGCTGACACCACCAGAATGATGGAAAATAAGAATGTGCAGCCAACAGACCAGTGGACCTTTCAAACACTAAGCTGACACCACCAGAATGATGGAAAATGAATGTGCAGCCAACAGACCAGTGGACCTATCAAACACTAAGCTGACACCACCAGTAAATGGAAACATTAAGATGGCAGCCAACAGACCAGTTGGACTTATGAAACACTAACGCTGACATCACCAGAATGATGGAAACATAAGATGTGCAGCCAACAGACCAGTTTCTAACGCTGCGGGCTGGGACTAAACTCAAGATCCCACCATATCCCCAGTGCATGGCTCTATCGTCCAGGGTACCAATAACTCAGTTTCACCAAAAACCGACTTATGCCCCCCCCCCCCCCCCTAACTCCTGAAATGATATGCCAACAATGCCTGCCAAGCTCTTGTGATCTGCTTGAATGTTACAGTAAGACAACATGAAATGAAATTAAATCGAACAGCCGATAAACTTCAGAAGTCAATACGACAAAAGTCATTTATCATTTGAGCTACAATAGAATAATATCTTTATTTGAAACAATGGAATAATTTAAATTGAAACATTTGTTTATTTTGAATGTCACCGGAGTGGAGTTAAGTGAAACCAGCTTTTTTGTTTGGTATATATTTGAGATATTAAAAAAAATGTTGTCTTAAATTTAAAAAAGATTACAGATATGTAAATATGTGAACATGTATATATCAATATCTAAACGAGTTATGTGTACAATTCTTGTTTGTGCATTATTGATATTTGGTTGAATTTCATGTCAATGATACACAAATTAGACTTTTTTTTTAAATGTGACCTTAAAGTTTGGCTGATATTTCCTGAAATAGCAGAAGCACATTCAGACAAATTATTTGAGAAATGACAGAAGCGTATTCAAGCAAATTATTTGAGAAATGACGAAAACGTTTTCAAACAAATTATTTGGGAAATGTCAGAAAGATATTAAAATTATTTGAGAAATTACATAAATATTTAAACAAGTCATGTATGAAATAACAGAAACACGTTCTAACAAGTTACTGAGAAATGAAAAAAAATTCAAACAAATTATCTGAGAAATAACAAAAACATAATTTAACAAATTACCTGAGAAATGACAAAACATTTAAACAACTTACTGAGAAATGAAAAAAAAAATAAACAAATTATCTGACAAATGGCAGAAACATTTTAAATCAAGTTAATTAAGAAATGACAAAAACATATTCAAAACATTATATGAGAAATGACAGAAACATTCAAGCAAGTCACTTCAGAGAAGACAGAAACATTCAAACAAATAATCGAGAAAAGAAAAGACAGAAACATATTGCAATAAATCCCACTCACGGTCGATATACTTCAGAAGCTGAATGTAGCCCAGCTGGTTCAAGAGAGGGGTCAAGTTCAAGGTCTCTGCGGCTGTCAGCATCTCGAAGGTCAGAATTCTGTAAGCTGATGTCAGGTTCTGTCCCAAAATCATAGACATTCATTAATTGAGCCTTAGGTTGTCAACCTGCTATGAATTCTGTGGCTTTGGGGGAAAACAAATGACAAAGAAGTAAACAAAAATGAAAACACAAACAAACAAACAAACAAAAGGCCAACACAAAATAGTCCCACAAGAGTTACACAAAAGATGTCTGCGCAAGATCTCGCAACATCTCGTGACAGGTTGGAGTGCTCAATCTTCACATTTTGAAGACGTTATTTTACTAATCATGGGATGTCTTCTCATTAAACCTCAGCCTCGTTACACAGGACACGTTGTCAATATGGAAGACAAATGCCCCGGTACACAGAGCTGAAGCAAGATCACTGTCAACAGGGAAGACAGGTAAACCAACATGTACATATTCTGAAGGCCAGCCTCATCTGCCGTGGCATCACCACCACCAACAAAGAAGACACACCCTCGACAGAACAACCTGGTGACAGCAGTACAAACGGGGGTTCAGTCACATGATGAACAGCACAGAACAGCTGCTGTTCTACAGAAAGATGGACGTCAGAAGCAGCACCCAGGGCACACCACTCCTTCCCACGTACTGTCTGTGAAGAACATAACTTATGTCCCCGGCATCTGTCTTACATCCTGCATCAGGCGATGAAGACTAGCATGTCTGCTCATCGTCGGATTGACTACATCACCACACCACCACCACCATCATTGTCATCATCGTTGTCGTCGTCATCATCATCGTCATCATCGTCGTCGTCGTCGTCGTCGTATTATCATGTCGTCGTCGTCATCATCATCATCATCGCCGTCGTCGTCGTCTTCATCATCATTATCATCATCATCGTTGTCGACGTCGTCATCAATCATCATCAGAAAGATGAGCATCAACATACCAACATTAACAACTAAAACAACAACATGTTCTACCAGTACTGCCGCCATTCGCACAGTTTAAAACAAAGAAAAAATATCAACAATTTTCAGACTCAAAAATACTTACGTCTCAAGAACAGTAGCATAAGGCTCCAGTGGACCTGTCTTACGGCTAGTTCTTACTGTTCTATACATATATACATCAAAAATCAAAATTTGTTGATTAACAGTGAAGAAAACAGAATTTTAAAGAATGAATTTTAAAGCATCACAAACGTGAAATTAAGGAAAAGATGAAAGATAAGCTAGCATCAAACCAAACAAACAAACAATGATAATATGACCACAGCGATACTGATAAGGATGATGACGATGAAGCAACACCGAGATGAAAACAGTCAAAAGACACTGACCCTAAAGAAGGGCTGAACTTCCAGTTCTTTGATGAGACCGATGAAGGGATCCTGAGGCGTGTCCATGGTAGGAGCACACAGGACTCCAGACATGACCACAGCAAGCAGAAGAACACTTTCATCTTGATCCCTGGAATGGCTGCACAGATCAACACAGTGTAATGTCAATGGTAAGTCTACACCTTTAGAACGTAGTGTATTCATGAAAACATCAGACACAACAAAATGAGGATAATAAGGGAAGTGTAACGTGTGATTGTGACCGTATTGGCTCAGCGACTAGAGCGGTGTGGTGGTCATACACAGGTCGTGGGTGCCAACCTCAGGCCAGATTCTGTGGGGTTTTGTTTTGTTTTGTTTGTTTTCTTTGTGTTGCTATGTTATGTTTTGTTGTTTTGTTTTGTTTTGTGTTTTTGGCTCGCTGGCTTTTGATAGAGCCGTGAACTCAAGATCTTATGCCTGTAGTTCAATCCTACCCAGCTTGCCTTCTTTGTTGCCCATCTTAAAGGCTTAACCATTTTTACATTCATTTCTTTTCTGTCACAGTGGATTTACCACGTAAAATTCAGGTTGCTGTCTCCTTTGAGAGGGCGTCGCTGTGGTGCAGCGGCACCCAATTTGTTTTCACCAAGACTTCAGAAAGTCAAGAAGGTTGATTGACCTTCAAGGGGGAGAAACCTGGGAAGTTAACCTATCTTTGCAATGTTTTATACCAGAACAGCCGGGCAATGCCCTGGTAATCACGATTTTTAACTGCCATGGGATCTTATCGCGTTCGCAGGCAGAAGGCACAGGGGTCCGACTCGTTTTTCGTCCCCTACCCAAGGAACAAGACATTCACTTCAAACTGAGGAGAAAAGTCGAGGCCTCGACAGGAAGCGAACCCTGGTACCTCGAGTTTAGTTGTTGGCAGACGTACGTCTGAACCATTGTGTTGGTGTCAGTGATGTTCTATAGATCCCATTCACCTCCTGGTTTCAATATTTGCCATCCCATGGGCTTTTGCCAAGGACCAATGGATCTGCCAGATCACTGCTAGCAGATTTGGGTGGCGCGCATATGGAACTGTCCTAGTGTAATGAAGGTCTCTTGAACAAAGTCCAGACGACTGCGTCAAACAAACAGTTGATCACAGGGAGAACGTCTGACCTCTCCCCCATTTAAGGTAGATGCCTCAGTCTGACTTTAAACTAACAATTCATAGACTCAAACTCTTCAACATTAAATAAATATATTTACCTTGAAGTGTTTTTAACGTGTTCCTGGCTTGGAATTACCCACCCAGAAACTAAAAAGTTTCAGGCCTTGAATTCTCTCATTTGTTTTTCTTTTTTCTCCTCGCAAAGAAAGGTTCTTTTCTTTCATAATGAAAGAATTGTACAATAGTGTTTCAGTTGATACATCATCCACACAAGACGATATACAGTATGTACTGACACACTGCATAGTAATCTGTAAAGTTCTCAAATATACTGGTTTGGTCCACATAAAAACTTTCTCCCAACTGTATCATCATCACAGTCTCCGTAGATTTCCCCGAAAATACACAATACGTCCAAAAGTATTGTTTTCTTGCACTCTCACCCCCCACCACATTCCCCACCCTTCATACAAACAGTGTACAAGTTAAATACTAAAAACATGTAAAATGAAAAAAATGATGTTTCATTTGATGGACATGTTAGTCAAGCTGATAACAGTCGGACTTCAAGTCAACAATTCCAGGGTGTGATTTGCCTTGACATCTGTACTTGGTGGGTAAGGAGTTAACATTGCTTCCGATCTTCCACATCAATATGTGTGCCGACCTGCCAGTACCTTAACCACCTTCATGTGTGTCATCATCATCAGGTGCCTTGCCGCATGGCATTGGCGATTATGGACTTCCATCTGTCACTTGTTGCCTCAAGCATCTCTTCCACCCTCCTTGTCCCCAGCCACTCTGCAAGTCCGTCTAGTATCTTCTCCCTTGGTCTATCCGGTGCTCTCTTTCCCTCCAGCTTCCCCGTTGTGACCAGGTGCTCCAATTCCCCTTTCCTCATAAAATGGCCTATAAATGTTGCCTGTCTTTTCGTAATCTTCCTTATGAATGATCTACTTGTGTCTTCCTCTATCAAGACTGTCTCGTTTGTTTTCTTTGCTGTCCATGGAACTCTCAACATTCTTCTAAGAAACCACATCCTGGCTGTGTACACATGCAGAATATCAAACACAGGCTGCGTATTAAAGACCCTGTAAGTCATGTCAGTGGCTGGCTTATGGAAACACCCAGCTTTACATCACCAAAGATGCAGACTGTGCAATGATACAGTAGGGGTGTGGTCAACTTGCCTAACAGCTTGGGTTACCGTGCTCCACCTAAAGGTCTGATTGTGTGCGATACACAGCGAGTCTAAATGAGAATGGAAAACAGCGCTGTGCAACAACAACTTGTACACTGGCCAGAAAACTAAGTCAACAACCGCTCACCTGTTCCACAGCAAGAAATAAGCAGGATGTAAACAGTTGTGGCTGTGATGAAATCTGAAGGAATCAGCCTGTCTTGACTGAACTTTATACCAACAGCAAGGCCCCCACAGGTTGTCCACCTTGTTTGATGCAGTCTCTTTGACGTGGGAGTACAGGGCCTTATCACCTCCCCTTTCAAGTGCTGACCTCCCCTTTTGAGCTCTTCTGTAGTGTTCCTATCACTAGTTGACCTACCCGCTTTAAGTTCTTTAGCGCTGCCAGGAAACGACCCCGGTTTGTCTGAAGCGTTGGTCGGGTGGAGTTGATTGATGATGAAGGTTGCACCCTGCTCACCATTCTTCTGCAAGGGAACCTTTAATCCCCGTCTTTGTCACTAGGTATGGTGGACGTGTAAAATTAGAAAAGCTGTATCTAAATTGGGGATGGGCAGACGGGACATGTTGCTGTGTGTCTGGTGGGGCAGCGCCCCTAAAGGAAATTTATGAAGACCTCCGTGAACATTATGTGGTAAACTTGATGTCGTGTGAGGTTTAGGGGCTGGGTGGGGTAGGCGAAGATATAGAGACAAGCAAGACTGGAAAGATGGTGACGTTTGTCGCGTAAACAGTTTGCGTGTCCACGCTTGTCTGCTGGCTTACGCACTTGCACACGTGTGTGTGCCTACATACACACACACACACACACACACACACACACCACACACACACCACACACCACAGAGACACACACACAGAGACACACACACACACACACACACCACACCATACCACAGACACAGACACACACACAAACACACACACAACACACACACACACACACACACACACACACACACACACACACACACAATCACACACAATCACACACACACACACACACACACACACACACACACACACACACACACACACACACATACACACACAACAGAGAGAGAGGGGGAGAGAGAGAGAAAGAGAGAGAGACAAACAGACAGACGGACACACACGTACAGACATACAGACACAAAGACATATAGACACACACACGCATGCACGCACACACACACACACACACACAAACATACACACACCATGCACGCACACACACACACACACACACACACACACAAACACACACACACACACAAACACACAAACATATACACACGCATAGACGCAACACACACACACACACACACACACACACACACACACACACACACACAGTACACACACACACACACACACAAACACACACGGACACACAAAAACGCGCACACAGACACAAAACACACACAGACACACACACAACGCACCACACACACAACGACACACAACACACGCACAACACACACAACACACACACAACACACACGCACACACACACAAAACACACACAACACACAACAGACACACACAACACACACACACACACAAACCACACACACAAACACACACACAGACGCACACACAGACAACACACAAACCACACACACAACAACACACACACAGAGCACACACACAGACATACACACAAACACACACAAACACACAACACACACACACACAGAACACACACAGCACCACACAACACACACAACACACAGAACACACACACACACACAGCACACACCACACACACACACACACACACACAACACTCACACACACACCAACACACACCACACACACACACACACACACACACACACACACCACACCCACACACACACCACACACACACACACACACACACACACCACACACACACACACACACACACACACACACACACACCACACACACACACACACACACAACACACACACCACACACACACACACACACACACAGAGTTCATGAAAGTACAAACTCTGATAAAAAAAAAAATGTCTCCTATGTTAAAAGTTGTCCACGTGAAATTATCACAACATGTGTACGTCAGTATTTGGATGATAAGATACCACAGTGATTTATTCTCTAACGTCGCCCACGCAGTATGGAGTTAGTCCCGTATATAGTTGGACTTAATCCTGTTTTATTTAAAAAAAATTAAAAAAAAGGTTTGGTAATATCAAAACAGATGGAAAGAACTTGACAACCGGACAGTTCATTCAGGTGTATGTTGACTAATGTAAATACTGCACTACTAGAGCAAAAGTACACGTCTGGGTGGTAGCAGGTTCTGTTGCTTTCAGTACTGCCAACGTCTGATAAAGGTGTTTGATGTTTGAATTCTTCTTTCGTCGGAGGTCCATGAGGTGCATGTAGTCAGGCTACAACTCGCCGCCATTACACTTGGTGGTCTTATTGAGGCGCTGAAACCTTAACAATGCGAGCGCTATTCTCGGTCTTGTTGAGGCGCTGAGACCTTAACATGCGAGTGCTATTCTCGGTCTTATTGAGGTGCTAAAACCTCAACAGGCGAGCGCTATTCTCGGTCTTATTGAGACGCTGAAGCCTCAACAGGCGAGCGCTATTGTCGGTCTTATTAAGGCTCTGAAACCTCAACAGCCGAGTACTATTCTTGGTCTTATGAGGCTCTGAAACCTCAACAAGACGAGCGCTATTCTCGGTCTTATTGAGGCGCTGAGACCTCAACAGACGAGCGCTATTCTCGGTCTTATTGAGGCGCTGAGACCTCAACAGACGAGCGCTATTCTCGGTCTTATTGAGGCGCTGAGACCTCAACAGACGAGCGCTATTCTCGGCCTTACTGAGGTGCTGAAACCTCAACAGGTGAGCGCTATTCTCGGCCTTATTAAGGCTCTGAAACCTCAACAGCCGAGTGCTATTCTTGGTCTTATGAGGCTCTGAAACCTCAACAAGACGAGCGCTATTCTCGGTCTTATTGAGGCGCTGAAACCTCAACAGGCGAACGCCATTTCAAATCTGTTTAGATGACCGTTTCGATCATGGGGATTGTTTTGTTAGCAGTACTGTTGACCGCTTTCAGAACATCTGATGACAGAGTGTGCTGTGCACTGGGTCCAGCGGCAAGCTCTTCTCAACTTGGCAAGTTTCAGAACAAAGGCCACAGTAGGTCGGGTTAAATCCGGGAGATACAATTCGCTGATGATGACACCTCACATCTCACACACAGTCTGGTCTAAGAGGCTGGTCATCTCCCTGTCACATGCTTGCCAAGAGTCTGGCCTTATCGTGGGTCTGAAGGGGATCATGGGGCAGAACGACAGCGAAGACCCCTGCGTCAGCATCGGCGATCACACACCCTGCAAGTGGTAGATGAATTCACTACCTATTTATGATCAACGATCTTCAGCAATCTGTTCATCGACCAGATTTATCAGGCGGATAGGGACAGATGCCGCTGCCATGGTCAAGCTGTCCAAGAGAGCGTGAACAGGAAAGTTCACTACATCCACTAAGACTGGAGTGTACAGACCCTGCATACAGATCACCCTTCTCTACGGCACTGAGAGCTGCACAAGCTTCCTGAGCAAACAGCACCACTTCAGCAGCTTCCACCTGCAGTGTTTGCGTCAGGTCCTGGGCATGTCTTGCCACCTGCAGTGTTTGTGTCAGGTCCTGGGCATGTCCTGCCACCTGCAGTGTTTATGTCAGGTCCTGGGGATGTCCTGCCACCTGCAGTGTTTGTGTCAGGTCCTGGGCATGTCCTGCCACCTGCAGTGTTTGTGTCAGGTCCTGGGCATGTCTTGCCACCTGCAGTGTTTGTGTCAGGTCCTGGGCATGTCCTGCCACCTGCAGTGTTTGTGTCAGGTCCTGGGCATGTCCTGCCACCTGCAGTGTTTGTGTCAGGTCCTGGGCATGTCTTGCCACCTGCAGTGTTTGTGTCAGGTCCTGGGCATGTCTTGCCACCTGCAGAGTTTGTGTCAGGTCCTGGGCATGTCTTGCCACCTGCAGTGTTTGTGTCAGGTCCTGGGCATGTCCTGCCACCTGCAGTGTTTGTGTCAGGTCCTAGGCATGCCCTGCCACCTGCAGTGTTTGTGTCAGTCCTGGACATGTCTTGCCACCTGCAGTGTTTGTGTCAGTCCTGGGCATGTCTTGCCACCTGCAGTGTTTGTGTCAGGTCCTGGGCATGTCTTGCCCACCTGCAGTGTTTGTGTCAGGTCCTGGGCATGTCTTGTCCACCTGCTGTGTTTGTGTCAGGTCCTGGGCATGTCTTGCCATCTGCGGTGTTTGTGTCAGGTCCTGGGCATGTCCTGCCACCTGCAGTGTTTGTGTCAGGTCCTGGGCATGTCCTTGCCACCTGCAGTGACCTGGAAGGACAATGTGACAAACAAAGATATCATGGACCAGACCAACATAAAAAGCATGTATCCTGTCGTCACACAACGATGACTGCCTCGGTTTGGCCACAACTGCCGTGTGCAGGATGGCCACGTCCCAACAGATATTCTATGCAGAGAGCTTGCCACAGGAGCCCACAGAGTGCCCACTGTTATGATACTGGGACGTTTGTGGACGTGACCTGAGGTCTGCTGATGTCAGTGTGGACACTGGAGAAGAGCCAGCTACACATCGCTGTGCCTGGCGACAGGCTGGATGTGCAGACATCACCACTGAAGAGGAGAAACGAACTTGACTGTGTTTGGACAGAGGAGAGATAGGAGGAAAGCTGTGACAGTGACCACCCAGCCACAGTCATCAGTCCTCATGTGTGTCAGCTGTGCCAAGGACACTCACTCAAGAATCGGCGTGTTCAGCCACAACCGACACCGTTTCATACTGAACTGAGTCCTTTACTAGGAGCATCCATCGTCTAATCAGGGAGACTGACCCATCAACGTCATATTTGGAACGAATACAAGCGTGAGCAGCACATTCAAAAAGAAAATGTACATCTTCCTTGCCGTTAGTACCTAAAGTGCAGGCTACATTTTCGATGTTTTCTGTAAGTTAAAAAAAAAAGCATTGAATATCTTAAGTCGACAAAATATGGATGTAAACTTTACAAGAGCATCTTTCAAACATGTATTTGTGACACTGACGCGAACTTTTGCCGTTTGAAATACACCATGTATTATTTACATATTTTGTGCCAGTTCTGTGCACAGTAAGCCATGAAGCGGTCCTTAAATTCAACACAAAAGTGCGGTTTTAAAACTAACGGCTTGGTTCAACCAGACAACGGTAAAAACCATTTCACGTTAGTATTTTCTGTACTGTGACACTCAGTTCATTTTGCTAGACTGATTTTGTTATTATAACACTGGTATGCTTGCCTGCAGTCTTGGTGTTGGCAATGGCCTAAGTTTTAACCAGTATTTATGCATGTAATATATCTCCTTATATAAAGAGGAATCTTGATAGTCAGTTCTCGATCAGTAAATCTATCTGACGCGTGTGGCGTTACATCAATAAATCGTGAGACAGAGAGAGAGAAGAGAGAGAGACAGACAGACAGACAGACACACAGACAGACAGACAGACACACAGACAGACACACAGACACACAGACACATAAACAGACAGACACAAAGAAGAGAAAAGAGAGACAGAAAGAGAGAGAACAGAGAGACAGACAGAGAAGAAGAGAAGAGACAGAGACAGAGACGGAGAGAAAAACAGAGAGTGAGAAAGGACAGACAGACAGAGAAAGAAGAAGAGAGAGAGGAGAGTGAGAGAGAGAGAGAGAGAAAACAGAGAGAGACACACACACAGAAAGAGAGAGATAGAGAAGGAGAGAGAAAGAGACAGAGACACAGAGAGAGAGAAGGAGAGACAGAGACAGAGAGAAGAAGAGACAGAGACAGAGAGAGAAAGAGAGACAGACAAAAAGAGAGAGACGAGGCGGGGGGGTGGTAGCAGGTTAAAAGATCCAAATAAGCCTGAAAACAGGGATAGGACGTAGGATGGGTCTAGGCGTGGGGAATGGAACAGACGTTCAGAAAAAAAAACAGACACAATCCCGTCTTGGTCTGGGGACAGACTGGCTCCAACTTGTTAGTGGGACGACCATGTCCACCCCACGTGTTCCAGGCGGCGTGTGGCGGATGACCAACGAACATGGAGACGTTCGTTACGAAATAATCCAGACTTGCCTGGACTGGACGACACAAAACAGTCCGTAGCCTGTCTGGCGGACTGCCGTAGCACTATCAGTCTGTGCAGGAATATTGACAATAGGGTCACCAATCTTATCTATGTGTGGGACGTTGTATCAATGTAGGCCTTCGCCACCTATTGCCATTTGCTCTCTGTCGCTCTTAAACAACAGTTGGTGAAAGAGGTCAGGATACGGATAGTATAGGAGCTAAAAAAGGAAAAAGAAAAGTAAAATAAAGGTGGAAAATTTATACATATAAAAGAAAAACAAAACAGACAATGAATGAATGACAATAATAACAAGAACGCGTGCAAATGTGTAAACATGCAAGCACACGTACACACGTACACACCAAGGCAAACATACACAGACACAGACACATACACACAACACACACAGACACACACACACACACACACACACACACACAAACACACACACACACACACACACACACACACACACACACACACACACACGAAGGTACACACATACACTCACAAACACACACACATACACACACACACACACACTCTCTCTCTCTCTCACACACATACACACACACACACTCACATACACACACACTCACACACACACACAAACACACACACACACACAAACACAAACACACAAACACAAACACACACACACAAACAGACACACACACACAAACAGACACACACACACACACACACACGCACACACACGCACGCACACACACACACAAACACACACACACACACACACAAACAAACACACACACACACACACATACACACACACACACACACACACCATGTTGTCTAGGTACGCAAATGGAAACAAAATTGGCACTGTAGCCAGTCAGACCAAAATCATCGTCTGGGTCATACAGTACAATATTTACCCGACGGAAACTGTGGGATTGCCATCACTCTTGAAGAAATAGTCTAATCTTATGTACCTGCTAATTTCTTCTTTCAAACACTTTCTGAGCTTCTTCCATGCATCATCATCATCATCAGGTGCCTTGCCACATGGCGTTGACGATCATGGCCTTCCATCTGTTTCTATTTCTTGTTGCCTCAAGCACCTATTCCACCCTCTTTGTCTTCAGCCACTCTGCTAGTCTGTCCAATATCTTTCTCCCAGGGTCTACCTCGTGCTCTCTTTCCCTCCAGCTTTCCCGTTGTGACCAGGTGCTCCAGTTCCTCTTTCCTCATAAAATGGCCTATAAATGTTGCCTGTCTTTTCCTAATCTTCCTTATGAATGATCTTCTTGTGTCTGCCTCCATCAAGACTGCCTCGTTTGTTTGTTTTTTGCTGTCCATGGAACTCTCAACCTTCTTCTTAGAAACCACATCTCGGCTGCCTCACTCTCGTTCTGGCTTTGTTTGTTGACTGTCCACGCCTCACAACCGTACAACAGTATTGGTTCTATATAACATGCAAGAACTCTCTTCCTGATGTTAATTGATAGGCATTTGTTGGTAAGAATGTTTTTCATCTTCTTGAATACTGTTTTGGCTTGGCCGATTCTGCTGGCTATTTCTGATGTGCACCTGCCGTCTGGTTCCCAGATATCACTGTCTCAAGGTTGTGCCGTTTATTGTTACTTTGCATGAGGGGATTTCATGTTTTTTTTACTGATCACCATGACTTCAGTCTTCCTGCTGTTTAGTTCCAACCCCTTACCTTTGCTTTCTATTTGTGATATGTTCACAAGGTTTTGTAGGTCCTCATTTTCTGCAATTAGCACGGTGTCATCTGCGTATCGAATGTTGTTTATCATTTTTCCTCCAACCTTTAATCCAGTGTCTTCCTCTAGGTTTCTCATGCATAGTCATATCGTTAACACATCACTTCTCGCTGGATCTGTCCCATCTTCTTTACGACTTCCTGGACTGAAAATGAACAATTTTGATACCAACACTCTCAAAAACTATCGTCATGTCTCCAATCTGCCGTTCCTGCCAGCTCCTACAGAATGTGGTTTGAAACAGCAAATGATGACCTGTCAGCTAACAATGGTTATGGTCCTTTCCAA
>JAPXFY010000018.1:36891815-36901815 GCA_030674185.1 Monoplex corrugatus | reverse complement strand
TATATCTATACCTCCTGTCATGGCCATATTCTTCAGTGGCTTATCAAAATCACCACACTGACGTCACTGACCTTTCAGTTATTGTCAAACTCATCTCTGACTAATGTGTAATATCATCTTTTTCCCCACACGCTGATAAACCAGGAAAAGCAAGTTAAAGAGTCAAGTGACGTAATATGTGAACTTTACAGACTTAATGTCAAGGCTGACCTTGTCTCAGTCCTTAACAACCATACGATCCCACTCTTTGGACCTTGTGGACGGTTACAGCCGTTGGCCCAACAGTCTGTTGCTATCCATGCTCCTGTACTCACACGTGGCATCACAGAGTACCCCTCAGCACCATGGTGTCCCTTAAAATCAAGCAGGCCCAACAGAAGCGGAGTCAAACTGACGATACTGACGCAAAACTGATTTGACTATCAAAGACAACTATATGATCAACACAGAAACTTGGCCAGTGACTGATTTTTTTTATTTTTCATGCCAAACAGCAATACATAGACAACAAAATCACGAACTCAAATTCAGCTAAGGAACTTTTCCAACTGAGTGGCCAGATGATGGTTGCAACAACTAAATTTGTCCTTCCAAACAATCTTCTACCCCAATGCCTCCCTGACAAATTGAGCGATTTCTTCAGAGAGAAAACAGAATAAATAAGAAAAGAATCTAGCTTAACTCTGATCCTTTAGAGCGAGCCTTTTTACTGAAATCCTGTTTAGATTATTTCAACAAGTCAGTCTAAATCACATGAAAAACGTTATCCTTGCAGTTCCTACAATTCCGCAGTCCTGGCTCTATTCCTGTCTCTATTCTGTCTGACTGTGATGAAGATTTCTCCAGTTGTGACTGAAATAAGGAATATTTCTTTGAAGCAGGTGTACCACAGAGCTTTCAACCATGTCTCAGTCACTCCTTGCTCTAAAGTCAAATCTAGATCCCAATGACCCAAAACACTATCGGCCTGTTTCCAAATTTCCATTTCTTTTGTCCAAAGTCCTTGAATGTACCGTCTACTGACAACTGATGCGTTACACAGAAACCATTAATCTTTTCAGTCAGGTTATCGTAAAGTCCACAGTGCGGAAATTGCTGAGTTACAAGATGCTTATGATCTTCTGCAGGTCTCCGATGATGGAAAAGTGTCCATTCAGCAGCATTTGACATTATTGCCCATGACATCATAAGCTGAAGATTGTCTCCTAAGATTGTCATCCACATTTAGCGACATGGAAACTGTTCTTGACTGATGATGTCACACCTTTCTTGCCGTATTCCGTCTGTTGTCACCGATGACATTAAGTCAACTCCATTGTTGCTAAAGGATAGTGTCCCACAGGGTTGTGTTGTGGGCCCTTTGTTCGTCACTATCTGTTGACAACCGTTTAGCTCTGTTATTAAAAAATAAGGCGAATTCTATCATTTCTTGGCTGATGACTCATAATTGTACTGCTTAACTTTCTAAGAAAAATCTTAAGCATTGCTAGAGAAACTAAAAGTACAACTGACAGTATAACTGCCTGGATAAAGAAAAAAGTGAAAAAAAACCGAATTCATGTCCATAGGTACAACTTCATGCCTAAAGATGTTCTCAAAGTCCAGAGTTATCTCAGATTGCTATTATCTTCAGCAAGGAATCTTGTGTTTTTGGAGAATTCCTGTTCGTTGAAAATCGTGCTAACTACCTAAGCAAACTTCTGTACCTCCAACTACGTAGAATAAACAAAATCCGTCTTTTCCTTCCTGACAATGCCACAAAAATCTGTGCAAGTCTTCATTCCATCTAGACTAGGCTTCTGTAACTGTCTGCTGCTGGACTTTCTTACGATTAAGTATGCAAACTCTAACGAATCTAAAACAGTACAGATCGACTTGTTCTACGGGCGAGCTATCGGTGCAGTGCCAAAGACTCTTGAGAAAACTACATTGACTTCCTGTCAAAGCAGCCAGTGAGTATGAAATTGTCACACCATACTTTAGATGTCTAAATTCCAAATGTCAACATATAAGTCAAAACTTACTCTGTCTTACCACCCCTTCCAAAGCTCTCAGGTCTCACTCACAAAGCTTCATTCTTAACTGTACCTTGGTTCTCTTTAACTGTTTGTGGAGATAATTTTTTTCTCTGGTTTTGACCCAGTGACATGAAACTCCCTTCCTGAGACTTAAAGGCAACCAGTTGTCTGCCTACTTTCAAAGCCAACCCAAACATTTTTTTTCAGAAATACCTAAAGAATTGGACAGTTATCGTTTGTGGTTTTCTAGGGCCTCTCGTATTGCAGTTGTGTGTGTGCATGCGTGTGCGCGCTTGTGTCTGTATGCATTTTTGTTTGTGTGTTGTGTTTGTCAGTCAACAAGCAAAGCCAGAACAAGACTGAGGCAGCCGAGGTGTAGTTTCTAAGAAGAATTTTGAGAGTTTCCTGGACAGCAAAGAAAACAAACGAGAGTTCTTGATGGAGATAGACACAAGAAGATCATTCATAAGGAAGATTACGAAAAGAAAGGCAACATTATTTTATAGGCCATTTTATGGGGAAAGGGGAATTGGAGCACCTGGTCACAACGGGAAAGCTGGAGGGAAAGAGAGCACGAGGTAGACCCAGGGAGAAGATATTGGACGAACTTGCAGAGTGGCTAAAGACAAAGAGGGTGGAGGAAGTGCTTGAGGCAACAAGAGATAGAAACAGATGGAAGGCTATTATCGCCAACGCCATGTGGCAAGGCACCTGATGATGACGATGATGTTTGTGTTTGTGTGTGTGCGTGTGCGCGCGTGTGTCTGTATGCACTTTGTTTGTTGTGTGTTTGTGTTTGTGTGTGCACGCGTGTCTAAATGTGTGTATGCTTGTGTGTGTACCTAGTACGTACCTGTGCGTATGTGCCTGTCTGTCTGTGAATATGTATGTTTGTGTGTGTGCATGTATTTGTGCCTGCGCGCACGTGTGTATGCGTCTGTGTGTGTATGTGTTGTGTGCGTGTGTGCGTCTCTGTGTGTGTTTGTGTGCGTCTCTGTGTGTACGTGAGTGCTTGTGTGCGTTTGTGTGTGTGCAAGTATATATGTGTGTGTTAGTGCGTGTATGTGTTTGAGTAAGTGCGTAAATGTATGTGTGTGCGTGCACATGTGTGTGTGTGTGTATATGTGTGTGTGCGCACTTTTGTGTGTATGTGTATGTATGTGTGTATGTGTAAGTGTCCTCTGTGTGTGTGTGTGGATGTATCCGTGTGTGCTTGTGCGTATGTGTGTATGCGTTTCTATGTGTGTTTGTGTGAGAAACGTTTGTCATTTAGTCTCAGACGATTCAGCTGCTTATATTGTAATAACACCGAGTTTCCATTTATAGTGATCCAGTTCGTGACAAGCCAGACACAAGTTATGAGTTAGCGATCTTGTTTTGTTCTGTCTTATATTATTGTTTTTTATTGTATTTCTTCTCGGTTTGCATATGTATATGTACACACACACACACACACACACACACACACACACACACACACACACACACACACACACACACACATCTATCTATTCATTATCTATCTACAGATCTATATCCAGCACACAAAGTGAGAGAGAGAGAGATAGAGAGACAGACAGACAGACACACAGACACACAGACAGACAAACAGACACACAGACACACAGACAGACAGAGACCGTGTGTGTGTGTGTGTGTGTGTGTGTGTGTGTGTGTGTGTGTGTGTGTGTGTGTGTGTGTGTGTGTACCTGATTTATTAACTTTCTCATTAACAAGTAATAAATTCAACTTGACGTAGAGATCACTTGCATTTTACATTGCGCTCTGTGGGGACATAGACGTGCTGCGTTATGATTTCATAAGTGCGTGCTTCTTGATCCAAAACGCGGGCCTTTTACGACATCATGTTTGGCACGCACGTTTACGAATAGTAGGAAAAAATGCGCACTTGTCTTCCTGAAAGGCTTCTGTTTCGTTTGTACTGTTTCAAAATAAGCAGATAGTTCTGTCAAGTGAAAGAAAAACATTTTTGGTTGGATTTTGTTTTCCCTATTTGCGTATTTTGGTCTTACTATTTCAAGGGAGAGGACTCTGCTTTCCTTCTGTTGGGGCTGAAAAGAGATTTGCTCTCCTTGCTATTGCTGTCCCCGGCAATCATTTTACTCGTATAGTGACGTTGTTCTTGTCGATGCCGGTATTTTCCTGATGGAGTCAGGATTAATCAGGGTTGATTAACCCTTTCACTCCCGCATCCTATCTGCCAGCTGCAAAAACTTAAACCTTTCACTCCCTCACCCTTTTATCCAGCTTCTTGCAGGAAACTGGAGGATAGGGTCAAGGAGTAAAAGGGGTTTAAGTTTTTGCTTTGTTATCATGGCTGAAAATGCACGAAGCTGGTGGATAGTGTGAGGAGTGAAAGAGTTAAGCTTTTGTTTTGTTATCATGGCAGACCATGCAGAAAGCTGGTGGACAGGGTGAGAAAGCGAGCAGGCTAATTGTCATGGAAGGTGTGGGACTGACTTATCCTAACAGGTGCGAACTGTCCATGCGACCAGTGTTAAGCGAGCACGGGTGTTTGATTTTTATTTTGTTCAATTATGAACTGTGAATTGCCTGAAACTCAAAATATTTGGGACCCAGTGGTTGGAAAGTGAAGGATTCAGCGTCAGAACACCATCTGATTCCAGCAGTAAAGAGAGAAGGACAATCTGATTTGACCAAACTCTTTCTTATCCTTGTACTTTCTATTTCTTCTTGTCCTTCGTGTAGTCACGAGGTTGATGATAAGATATTGTGTCAACGCCCTGCAATCTTCGTTCATTTGGTTCCAGAACCTTCTAGAGTACAGTCTGTAAGGTAGGCAGGCTTTGGGGCTTTGTCGTTTGTTAGTATTAGAAATACTATTGGTAGTTTACTGATAGTACTCGCATCCCTCAGCTTTGTCTGTCTGTGTGCCTATCTGCCTGTCTGTCCGTCAGTCTGTCTATGTGTCTATCTCGTATAACGAAACTTCACAAATCCAGTTTTAACGCAACGATGAGAAAATGCTTGATTGCAACCATACGAAATGTATTATTTGAATATTTAGAAAATTAAGTCAACTATATAAGACATATTTAGTGAATACTTATGTATAACTATAAAATCTATCATTTGGATACTTAAATATTTATGTATAACTATAAAATCTATCATTTGGATACTTAAATATTTATGTATAACTATAAAATCTATCATTTGGATACTTAAATATTTATGTATAACTATAAAATCTATCATTTGGATACTTAAATATTTATGTATAACTATAAAATCTATCATTTGGATACTTAAATATTTATGTATAACTATAAAATCTATCATTTGGATACTTGAATACAATTACATAAAATGTATTATAAGAAGCGTGGGATACGTCTCAGAAAGAACGACGAAAGTGACAGTTTATTTATAATGTTTTTACGTTGATCGTAGTGCACACATTTAAGACTCTAGGCTTGTCCGTGATGATGAATTGTGTATAATTACTAAATGAAAACGTGTCAGTGAGAAGAAACTTTTCCCTCCCTGACTGATGTGTGCAGTAAATGCTTTTTTTTCTGTAATCCTTTTTATTGCTTCCTTAATATTACATTCTTTAGTAGTGTATTACTATTGCGAGTGGCTTGGCCACTGACTTCAGGGTAAGAGGCCTGATGACCACAGGGAAAGACCTGCTGGCTGTTCGGAAAGACGGCAAACTTGGGATCCCGTTCGGGGCATGTCAGACCTTGCTGAACAGCAACATGGGCTGTGTCTGGAGCATCATGCCTGGCCACTTTCGTGGCCGTTCAAACAACCCCCACGGTTGAAGTAAGGCAACTTTGGGAGCTTCCGACTGCTAACTAAGAGCCTGTGAATTTGGAAGTGGTGTTTGTGGATGGATTGAAAATTTCTACCATCATCATAATCATCATCATCATCAGGTGCCTTGCAACATGGCGTTGGCGATCATGGCCTTCCAACTGTTTCTATGTTTTGTTGTCTCAAGCACCTCTTCCACCCTCCCTGTCCTCAGCCACTCTGCAAGTCCGTCCAACATCTTATCCTTGGGTCTACCTCGTGCTCTCTTTCCCTCCAGCTCTCCCGTTGTGAGCGGGTGCTCCAATTCCCCTTTCCTCATAAAATGGCCTACAAATGTTGCCTGTCTTTTCCTAATCTTCCTTATGAATGCTCATCTTGTGTCTGCCTCCTTCAAGACTGTCTCGCTTGTTTTCTTTGCTGCCCATGGAACTCTCAACATTCTTCTCAGAAACCACATCTCGGCTTACTCAATCCCGTTGTGGCCTTGCCCGTTGACTGTCCACGCCCCACAACCGTACAACAGTATTGGTTCTACATAGCATCAAGAACTCTCCTCCTGATGTTAATTGATAGGCATTTGTTGGCTAGAATGCTTTTCGTCTTCTTGAATGCTGTTTTGGCTAGGCCGATTCTGCTGGCTATTTCTGATATGCATCTGCCGTCTGCTGAAATGATCGTTCCCAGGTATCTAAACTTATCAACCTGTCTCAAGGTTGCGCCGTTTGCTGTTATTCTGTACGAGAGGATTTCATGTTTTTTACTGATCACCATGACTTCAGTTCTCCTGCCGTCTAGCTCTAACCCCTTACCTTTGCTTTCTATTTCTAGTATATTCACAAGGTTTTGTAGGTCCCTTTCATTTTTTGCAACTAGCACGGTGTCATCTGCGTATCAAATGCTGTTTATCATTTTTTTCCTCCAACCTTTAATCCAGGACCTTCCTCTAGGTTTCTCGTGATGTTTTCGCTTTAAAGTGAAAACAGATCTGGTGACAAAACACAACCCTGTCTGACTCCTCTTTTATATCGTTTTCTATTCCCATTGACGCTGTTTGTTCCCAAAACATATTTCTGATTATTCGTAGTTCTTTTCCATCAATATTAGTCTTTCTAGGTGGTTGATCAATTCTTCATGTTCTACACCCGATCGAAAGCCTTGGTATAATTTACAAAGCATAAAAATTAACATAAGTCCTTATTCATCTCGATTGACCTCTCTATGATAGTTCTTAGGATGTATATGACATTAATAATTCCTTTCCCCTCCACAAATCCACACTGTTCATCTGCTGTTTCTCTCTTGATTCTCTTCCTTGTCCTCATCATGATTATTCTTAACAGGATTTTTGTTACATGACTCATCAAACTGACTGTGCGTTGGAGTTCGCATTCTATAGCCCCTGTCTTCTTTGGAAGTGCAATGAAATTTGATTTCAAAATATCTTTGGGGATTTTTCCAGTGTTATAAATTTCATTTAGGAGGACTGTTATTTTTTCAATACCAAATTCCTCCAGGGCATCAATTATCTCTGCAATAATGTTGTCTGGTCCTGGGGCTTTTCCTGGTTTCATCTTTTTCAGTGCTGCTCTAACTTCATCTTTCATTATGAATGGTCCTTCAACGTTCTTTCGTATAATGTGTTCTTCGTTTCTGTCATCTACAAAAGGTCTTTAATGTACTCTCCCCATCTGTCTAACATTTTGTCTTTTTCCATAAGCGTACCATCTTTCGATTTTAAGCAACCAGTTGATGTGCATGTATTTTTCCTGTGGACAATTTCTTCGATTCGTCTGTACATACCCTGAGGATCCGTTTTGTGTCGGTCTTCTATTTCTTTGCATTTTATTTTCAGCCAAGCTTCCTTAGCTTCATTGCACCTATTCCTGATTTCTTTGTTTATCTTCCTGTATATCTCCTCGTTTCTCTTTGCCTTCCTCCGTTCCTCCATCAAGCCTAAAATTTCTTTTGTCATCAATATAAAAACATGAAATCAACTGCTATCATAAATGGTCAGACTACAGAATGGTTTGGTGTAGAAAGGGGATGTAGGCAAGGAGATCCAATCTCACCCTACCTTTTTATTCTTTGTGCAATGATTTTAGCCACAATGATAAGGAGGGATGATTCAATAAAAGGAATACAGGTTCATGGTGTAGAACATAAAATTTCCGTTTCCTGATGACACCCAATCAATAAATGTAGGAGATAAAACCTCTTTTGAAAGATCTATTCGTATACTTGATACGTATAGCACAGTTTCAGGTCTGTTTATGAACAGTAAAAAAACGCAAGTAATATGGCTTGGTATTGAGAGATACATACTGTTTCCCCTTAAAATGATATGGAGCCCTCCTAAGATTAAAATACTAGGCATCTGGTTCAATTACGATCTAAGAAACTGCGAAATAATGAATTATAATGACAAATTTTCAAAGTAAAAAATGTTACTCAAAATTTGGTCACAAGGAACCATTACCCCGATTGGTAAAGTCGCAGTTCTAAAGTCTCTTGTATTATCTAAACTTATACACTTATGGATATTACTGCCGAATCCACCAGATCATTTTATACAACAACTACAGAAGTTATGTTTTCAGTTTGTATGGAATGGAAAACGAGACAAAATCAGCAAAAAGACTGCCACTAAAAATTTAAAGCAAGGAGGACTGAATATACCGGATTTAAGAATATATACATATGCTCTCAAACTTCCATGGATAAGAAAATTTAAAACTTCAAACCATAAATGGAAAAGTTTTGCAGCTGAAATGTATCAGTTTCTTAACAACACTGAATACTACGATCCAGCAGTTGTTTCATATTTCATGAAGAACAATAGGTTCTGGACTCATACATTTAACACCTACATGACATTTTGTAATCATGTAAAATCTAAAAATTCAAGTGAACTGTTAGCTGAACCAGTCTTTTATGACGAAAAAAAAAAATACGGTGGATGACAAAATAATCAAGACTAATAAACTAATAGAGAAAGGAAATAGTGCATCGAACATTTTCTTAATGAAAATGGCTGGGGGTTTTTTAACCTATGAAGAATGCGAAAATATCACTGATCGCCGTATTAATTTTGTCACTTATAATGGATGGATATCTTCAATCAAAAAATATGTAAGAACAACCAGAATTCAAATGAACATCAACATGAATAGTATTTTGAATGCGCCAAATGCAATAAGGCTAATAATGAATGTACAAAAGGGAGCAAATCTTTGTTATGAAAAAATAAAATTGGATGATAGCAAATTAAATCGTTGTTCAAGGTGGTCAGAGTTTGTTTAGTTTAAACATTAACATCTCGTCGGAAAAGTTTTTTTTCTAAAAATTCATAAATTAAATGATGTCAAATTAAGATGGTTGGAACTAAGAATAGTTCATCGGATTATTGCCACCAATATAATATTAAACACAATGGGTATAGCAACTACGACAAATTGTACATGGTGTAATAATGCAAGAGACTCTATTGAACATTTTCTATGGAACTGTTACTGTGTCTGTAAGTTTTGGAACTTAACAGAAAAACTAATGAACGCAAAATGCGAAAATACATTCAACATCAAAATAGCACAAAACCTAGTGTTGTTCGGTGTTGATCAAAATGTGAAAACAGAGTACTTGATCTTAAAATAATGCTTGCAAAAATCATTTACACACAAATACAAAGTAGACAAATGTGTTCCGAATACACATTCTTTCTAAAGACTGCTAAACCAGAGATTCACATTTGAACAAAATAATGCCAAAATAAACTTTCACTTTTCCATTTTTCATACTCAGTGGAACAACTGTATGCCAATGCTCTCCACGTAGAAAACAGTATTTCTTCATGACATGTTCGTGAATATTAATGTATACAATAAAACCATCGTTGATAAGAATATTGTCTTATATGTTTTGTAAGTTATAGGTTGTTTTTATGCGAACAATATTGTCTTATTTATTATATATAAACTGATATCATTTCTGTTACAACATTGTTCGTTGATGCTTGACCGTCGTTCAGCAAAGGGAAGTAGTTTGTGAATCGGGTTCATAGGGAACTGTTGGCATGTACTAAATCTTAATGTTCATTTATAGACTTTCAATGTATAAAATATCATTATGTATATTCTGTATGCTATGTGGGGTTCATGTGTCAACATTTTCTTTTCATATGT
>JAPXFY010000018.1:36864315-36886815 GCA_030674185.1 Monoplex corrugatus | reverse complement strand
CTGGATCAGTTTTAAGGCAATCCTTGAAAAGACAAGAACAGATCTATCTGAAGCAATGAACATAAACGAAACGTACGAAGTTTTCTGTAACTCACTCTTAAGGGCTGCTAACATTTCAATTCCAAAACTTACAGTGTCAAAAATAGGAAAACATCATGGAAATGTCTGGTGGAATGAGGACTGTCAAAAGGCAGTGAACGAAAAGAAAGAAAAATACAAAATTTATTTAGCAAACAGGTCACCTGAAAATCATACAGCGATGAAAAGTGCCAACATTAAGTGTAACAGAATCATAGAGCAAGCCAAAGAACAACACTGGACATCTTTTTGTAAATGTGAAGTAAATAACCACAAAGACACGATAAAGATTTGGGAAAAACTAAAATTAATGAAAAACGGGATTAAGTTGCCATCAATTCCAGTAAAGCTAGAAAATAACCCTATTCCTAGCTCATTGGAAAAAGCAGAAGCTTTTGCAGACGTGTTTGCTGAGGCCTGTCGTGTAGAAGGACTCCCTGTCTCTGATAGAAATTATAGGGAACGAGATGAAAAGAAAGATGTATATAAGGACCCTGCCTCTGACAATACTCACTAGATAAATGCATCACTCACACTTCAAGAATTAAAAGATGCCATTCAGTCCCTTCCAAGTAAAAAAACGTCAGTTGGACTAGATGCAATTTCCAATGAGATGCTGAAAAATTTACCAGAAAATTTTATAATCTTGCTACATGACATATTTAAAAAATGCTGGAATAGTGGGATAATGCCTAACAACTGGAAAGAAACAATAGTGGTTCCTGTATTAAAACCAGGTAAATGTAATACCGATTTGAAAAACTACAGGCCAATTGCATTAACATCACATGTATGTAAACTAATGGAGAAAATAATCTTAAAGAGACTGATGCACTATTGTGAAAAGAATAAAATAATACCAGTAAATCAGGCAGGATTTCGAAAAGGCAGGTCACCAGTAGAGATCCTAACAAAGCTAACTACTAATATAAAACAACAATTTGCAAGACGTCAATGTGTTTTAGCTACATTTTTTGATATAACGAAAGCATACGATCAAGTGTGGCACTCCCGATTGTTATTCAAATTTAAAAGTATTGGGCTGACAGGTCACATTTTTGGCTATGTTAAGTGTTTCTTAGAAAACAGAGTATTTCAAACGAGGATTGAAAATGTATATTCCACGAAACGAATTCTTCAAATGGGTATCCCTCAGGGATCCGTTATAGCTCCCCTTCTTTTCATGATATTAATGCATGACTTACCCAGTAAAGTATCTAAGCATGTAGTTTTAGCTCAATATGCTGACGATTTATGCATGTGGATGCAGGTAAATATGAAAAAGAAAACTCCTTTGCGCTGTATCAATTATACACGCAAATGCTACCAATTAGAACTTGATAAAATAGCGCGATACATGGTAGAAAATGGGTTACATCTATCCCTGGAAAAAACAAAAATAGTTTTATTTAATAATGGAGCTAACCCAGTAAATATTCCCACTTTCAAACTGGGAGATACTCTTCTTCAGTTTAACGAGTCGATTAAATTCTTAGGAGTTTTCCTTACAGCAAAATTATCTTGGAATCAGCATATTGAATACTTATTAACCAAAGCTCAAAAAAGTTTAAATTTCATAAAAAATAGTTCGCAAACAGACATGGGGTCAAGATTCATCAACATTTGTTCATCTTTGTAAATCGCTTGTTAGATCTAAATTAACCTATGCTCAAGAAATCTTCTTCAGTGCACCGAAACACTTACTAAAAAAACTGCAGAGCATAGATTGTAAAGGTTTCAAACTTGCACTGGGTCTTCCAATGCATGCTTCCTGTCTTCGGACATATAATGAAATCAAACTGTTGCCACTTGATGAGCAAAGGAAAGTCGCTTCTACTAAATTTTTGTTAAGAAACACTACCGTAGAAAACATCTCAGAAACAGAAATTAAACTGAGATCAGATACCGACTTTCCAAAACGAGCTAAATCAATATCTTCACAGGTCACACTTGCAACATACACATCTGACGTCATGAAAGGCTCAGGAATTGATCTAGACGTAGATCCTGTATCTATACGACCTTCCTTTTCGCCAGTACCCAGTTAGGAACTCCAAAGAGCACGATTTGACGTACACCACACTAATTTAAAAAAAGGAGACAATATAAACTTACTGGCAAGTCAGGTTAAATGTCATATAAACGACGTATATTCTGATCATTTGAAAATTTACACTGATGGGTCAGTAATTGAAAGAAAAGCAGGCTCAGCGTTTTTAATACCTGCTCTCAAAATTGAAAAATCTTTCTACATAGGACTTGATAAATCTATCTTTACAGCTGAACTCTTTGCAATATTAATGGCTTTAAACTTTCTGATAAGTCTTCCTAGGACAATTTTTCAGATACTTCTTTGCGTTGATTCAAAATCAGTACTTCAGGCTCTTGAATTATCAAAATTACAAACAAGATCAAAATGATTCTGGAAATAAGTCACTTGATTCATAATTTATCTTTAAGAGGCACTGATATTACTTTCTGCTGGATACCTTCTCATAGTTCTTTTAGTTATAATAATAAAGTTGACAGGGCTGCCAAACGGGGAGCTAATAACTCACCAGATTCAAACAATATCCAGCTTTCTCTCTCGTTGCACGAGAATTACACTTTAGTGGACAACTACGTCTGGAAGCAGTTCCAATTAAAACAGAAAAAGTATGATAAATGTCACATGAACTTTGAAGTTAGCAAAATACTTAAGCAGCTTCATGCCAGCAGAAATATACAGTCCCTTATGTACAGATGGAAACTTGATGCATTCAAAACAAAATATACCAATAACATAGTGTGTCTGTGTGGAAAGAAGATAACACATAGTCATATTCTTTCTTGCGTTAGGGTAAAACGACATATTCCAACACTATCTGTGAGTACAGTTTCTGACATATTTGCCTCATCATCATTACTGTATGAATTTTTTGTTAGCCTGTCAAAAAGTCCTATAGCGAATTACCTTTAAAATGTTATTTGACTTGTTCATTGTTGTGGTTAGTCAATTATTAGTTTTACTTTTTATTCATTTCTTCCGAATATTTACTAATTTTGTTTGTCAGTTTGTTTGTTTAAATCGATAATTATGGTAACATTATTTGTTAGTTTTACCTTCCCCTCTTCAAAACAGTTGTTTTCTGGATCATCTTTTCTCACATTCAAAATTGACAATTTTCAAATATCTTCTTCACTCCTCCTCTATCACTCCCCCCCCCCCCCTTTTTTTTTTTGTTTTTTTTTTTTGTCTAAAATCACTTTAGTGAATAGACATTAAATCAAAGACCACCACACACACACACACACACACACACACACACACACACACACACACACACACACACACACACACACACACACACACACACACACACGCACATACACACACACACACACACACACACGCCAACAGCCTTACCACCAAACAAATGTGTGGATAGATGGAAGGATAAACGAATACGATCGATGACAGAATGCATGGATAGTTTCTATAGACAGGCTACAAAGATGGGTCTTGATGGATGAATGAACTATTGACTGACTGACTGATTGACTGACTGACTGACCGACTGACTGACTGGATAAATAAATGAATGAATGAACGAACGAACGAACACATGAATGAATGAATAAATGAATGAATGAATGAATGAATGAATGAATGAATGAATAAATGAATGAACAATTGAATGAATGAATGAGTGAGTGAGTGAGTGAGTGAATGAAAGAGTGGATGAACGCATGAATGAATGAATGAATGAATAAAGAAATGAATGAATGAATGAATGAATAAATGAATGAATGAATGAATAAATCAATCAATCAATCAATCAATCAATGAATCAATGAATGAATGAATCAATCAATCAATCAATCAATGAACTATCGACCACAAGACCGAAGGACTAACAGAATTAGTCACCGAATCTTCTGGCTGTGTCTGTTTCAGAGTCTGGCAGCAGAAGGAGTGATAGTACCCGTGTAGACGGACCAAGTACATCTTGGCACACCTCAATAGTCACAGCTCCATGCCTACCCCACGTTCTCTGATTTCTGGGATGGGCTTCACACGCACTTAACACACACACACACACACACACACACACACACACACATACACAAACAAACACACACACACACACACACATACACACATAAACAAACACACACACACACACACACACACACACACACACACACACACACACACACACACACACACACACACACACACACACACACACTATGGTTGATTTCTTCTAGATGTTTTAAATTAAGAGCAACTCTCAATACAAACGAGAGAAAACGAGAATAAGAACGTGTAATTCATGAACAAAATAAGACAAGACTAAGATCATTGATCAGCTGACCTTTATCCAGCCTACACAAAACACAACAACAACAACAACAACAACAAAACAAACTCACTAGATTTAGAACCAAAAAAACACAGATAATATATCACTGATGTTTTGGTGAACTAGGAACGAGAACTCTGATCTGTTGTTTTGATCTTAAATGTTGTGATTTTGTTGCTGCTGTTGTTGTTGTTGTTGTTGTTGTTGTTGTTGTTGTTGTTGTTGTTGTTGTTGTTGTTGTTGTTGTCTGTTTTGTTGTCTGTTGTGCAGGCTGGACAAAGGTCAGTTGGTCAAAAATTAGCGCCTGTCTTGTTTCAACAACTAAATACGCGTTCCCATTCTATTTGGGTGTCTTTCTGTCATGGTATGCACAAGCCTGGATAAGCTGTTTTATACGTAAATATATCTATCTATCTATCTATCTATCTATCTATCTATCTATCTATCTATCTATCTATCTATCTATCTGTCTGTCTGTCTATCTATCTATCTATCTATCTATCTATCTATCTATCTGTCTGTCTGTCTATCTATCTATCTATATGTCTGTCTATCTATCTATCTATCTACCTATCTATCTATCTGTCTGTCTGTCTGTCTGTCTATCTAGCTATCTATCTATCTATCTGTCTGTCTGTCTATCTATCTATCTATTATCTGTCTGTCTATCTATCTATCTGTCTATCTATCTATCTATCTATCTGTTTGTCTGTCTACCTAGCTAAGTATCTACATAATAATATCACCACTACTACTACTTTTACTGATGATAATAATAATAATAGTAATAATAACAATAATAATGATAATAATGATCATGATAATGACAATGATAATAATAATAATAATAATAATAATAATAATAATAATAATAATAATAATAATAATAATAATAATAATAATAATAATAACAATAATAATAATAATAATAATATATAATAATAATAATAATAATAATAATAATAATAATAATAATAATAATAATAATAAAACGTGTTCTGTTTGAGTCTATGGATGTGCTACAGAAGACGGCTAAATCCATCCCCCAGACCACACCCGAAACATAACGACGAACGAGAACATAAAATGCGATGTGTTTCTCTGGGGAGCATCATTACTATCTATGACACAGTATGAAGGAACGTTGGTGCAGTCACTTCGCACAGAGGGGGCCTGATTTGTTTTCATCCGTTTCAACGGTTCGTTCGGGGATGGAGGATGGACTGATTGATGCTGACGATAAATGGTGTGGGTGTGTGGATGAGGGCGACGTGTTGTGGTGTTTAGGAATGGTTTTCTGTGATGTAGGTGTTTGAGGATGGAGGATGGACAATGGAGAAGGTGGAGTGATGTTGACAATAAATGATTGGGTGGATGGATGAGGGCGATGGGTGGTGGTGTTAGGGGCAGATTTTTTCCACAGAAATGGTTCAAAATGGGCAAAAGATAGGAAAGGATGAGTACTGCGTCTGTATCGAGCGATTTTGAACAGCCGAGTATCAGAAGAAGAGCGAAGACACAAGATAGAAGAAGATCGACAGAAGACAGACATGTACCTTTACTAATGTAAGACCCCAAAGCCTGCCCAGCGCATAGGGTTTATGCGCAGGCTTAAGGCTTGTGCCGTGATCATTTTGGAACTTCTCCATCACATGGCATCAGTGAAGTTAGTGCACATGAAGTGTATTGAGGAACTGAAACGGAAACGGAAACAGAAACTCTACGAGACTAACCGTCACAGCAGATAGGAGCCACTAGATTATCGTTCTTGTCCATCTGATAGAGTTCTTAGCGTATTAACCCTTTGACTCCCACTCCCTGTCCACCAGCTTTCTGCATTGTCAACTATGTTAGTAAAGCAAAAACTTAACCCTTTGACTCCTTCACTTAACCCTTTGACTCCCTTACCCTATCCACCAGTATCCTGCTGGAAGATGCTGGATAGGGTAAGGGAGTCAAAGGGTTACATTTTTGCAGTTGGTGGATACAGTGTGGGAGTCAAAGGGTTAAAACAGCTTACTCGGGCTTGTGCATACCAGTTTGTATTGGTCTAAATTCTGGCGGTTACTTTGATTCAGATAACAGCAAACAAATGGTTGGTGTAGGTGTATGTATTAATTTTGTTTCTGACATTTCTAGTTACGGAAGGTCAACACAAGTCATGGCTTGTCAGTGCTCACTGTCGGCCTTTTCTGCTCTGTCTGTGTATCCATACACTTACGAATAAATGAATTGTATGCTCTGGTGTGTGTGTTTGTGTGTGTGTGTGTGTGTGTGTGTGTGTGTGTGTGTGTGTGTGTGTGTGTGTGTGTGTGTGTGTGTGTGTTGTGTGTGTGTGTGTGTATGCTCTGCAGTGTGTGTGCGTGTGGCATGTGTGTGTTTGTTTGTGTGGGGGGAGGGGTGCGTGTGTGTGTGTGTGTGTGTGTGTGTGTTGCGTGTGTGCGTGTGTGTGTGTGTGTGTGTGTGTGTGTGTGTGTGTGTGTGCATGTGTGTGTTTGTGATTACGTGTTTGTGTTTGTTTGTGTGTGTGTGGGGGGGGGGGTCTTGTGTGTGTGTGTGTGTGTGTGTGTGTGTGTGTGTGTGTGTGTGTGTGTGTGTGTGTGTGTGTGTGTGTTTCTGTGTGTGAGTTTGTGTATGTATGTGTGATCTGCATTGTCCCTTTTCTCTCTCTCTCTCTCTCTCTCTCTCTCTCTCTCTCTCTCTCTCTCTCTCTCTCTCTCTCTCTCTCCTCTCTCTCATCTTCTTCTCTCTCTTCTTCTTCTCTCTCTTCTCTCTGTCTCTCTTTCTCTCTCTCTCTCTGTCTCTGTCTTCTCTCTCTGTCTGTCTCTCTCTCTCTTCTCTCTCTCTCCTCTCTCTCTCTCTCTCTCCTCTCTCTCTCTCTCTCTCTCTTTCTCTCCTTCTTCTGTCCCCTCTATTTAAAAAACATGTACAGAAACACATCACAGCTATTACAGAATATTATCCTAGTAGACAACCATGGCACTATGAACTCTCCACTCTGCATGGACCCGTAGCCTGGCCTGTTAACAGACAGGTTGTAGACTGTACATGTAGTGTGATGTTTTGATGTTAACGGCAGCACACATTATGGTAAAAATAAAACATAACCTATAATGGTATAAGTGCATGGAAGACGTTCTACAAAATGAAGAAAATCAAGTTCAAGAAGCTCAAATGGTTTTAGTTTCTAAATGTTCACAGAATATTGTAATAACTATTGTTTTGAAAGAAAACAAAGTTCAAGAAGCACAAATGGTCTTAGTTTCTTATTGTTTACAGAATAAGTGCAATAAATAGTGTTTTGAAAGGAAATTAAGTTCAAAGAAGCACAATTAATGGGTCTTAATTTCTAATTGTTCACAGAATAAGTGCAATAAATATTGTTTTGAAAGGAAATTAGGTCCAAGAAGCACAAATGGGTCTTAATTTCTAATTGTTCACAGAACAAGTGCAATAAACATTGTTTTGAAAGAAACAAATATTGTCAACGGTGATCTCTGTAGTTTCTGTGGGGAGCATGAAGATAATATTGAACATGTAGTGTGATGGCACTGACGTCATATCATATACTGTTGGCAACATTCTGAAAATCAGAATCAGATGAAAGGTGTCCTGTGTGTTTGTTATAAAACTTAATGAAAATGTGGTTCTATTCAGAGCAGAGTTTCGATTCAAGCTGGACGCTATTTTTGACTTCATGATATCTTACCAACAGATGCCTGTCAATTAACATCAGGAAAAGAGTTCTTGAATGTTATATAGAACCGATAATGTTATACGGTTGTGAGGCGTGGACAGTCAACAAGCAAAGCCAGAACAAGATTGAGGCAGCCGAGATGTGGTTTCTAAGAAGAATGTTGAAAGTTCCATGGACAGCAAAGAAAACAAACGATACAGTCTTGATGAAAGCAAACACAAGAAGATCATTCATAAGGAAGATTAGGAAAAGACGGGCACCATTTTCAGGCCATTTTATGAGGAAAGGGGAATTAGAACACCTGGTCACAACAAGAAAGCTGGAGGTTAAGAGAGCACTAGGTAGAGCCAGGGAGAAAATATTGGACGGACTTGCAGAGTGGCTGAGGACAGAGAGGGTGGAAGATGTGCTTGCGGCAACAAGGGATATATGCATATGGAGGGCCATGATTACCAACGCCATGTGACAGGGCACATGATGATAATGATGATGAGTGGACTTAAGATCTGATGTCTTGAGTTCAATCCCAGCCCACAACTTTAAAAACTGGTTTGTCCGCTGGCTGTCTGAATGTTTCCATCATTCTAATGTTTTCATCATTCTAATGTTTCCATCATTCTAGTATTTCCATCATTCTGGTGGTGTCAGCTTTGTGTTTGATAGGTCCCTTCTCCTCCTGTCCCCCTTTCCCATTTCAAGACTTTGCCAGGACACAGATTTAGCGCAGTCTCAAGGAGTCTGCCAGGTAACTGCTGGCACCTTCTTGAATAATCTGCAAGCGCGAAAATTCCTGAATCCTTTCTATGTTTCATTCTAGAGTTGTTGTTGTTATTGCTTGTTTGTGTGTTTGTTTGTTTGTTTGTTTGTTTGTTTTGGGCTTTTGTTGTTGTTGTTGTTGTTGTTGATGCTCTCTTTTTATCTACTACATGCGCACGAAAGCATGCATTGTGTGTGCCCTGGCCTGTGTCATTGTGACTGTCCATGACGATTTTGTTTGCTGGCCTCCTTGGTCCTTGTGCCGTCTCCCCAAGTCAAACGAGCGCAGACAGACCGGAGGTCAGAGGTCACTGTTTGTTCCGGGCCAAGGTCGACATGGGCGAACACAGGGACGTTGTTGTTTACCGGTGGTTCCAATCCAAACACACTGCTTCATTGCTAGTGTGTGTGTGTGTGTGTGTGTGTGTGTGTGTGTGTGTGTGTGTGTGTGTGTTTATGTGTGTGTGACTGTGTGTGTTTGTGTGTGTGTGTCTGTGTGTGTGTTTATGTGCGTGTGTGAGAGAGAGAGAGGGACAGACAGACAGACAGACAGTGTGTGTATATGTGTAAGTGAGAGACAGACAGACACAGACAGACAGACAGTGTTTGTATATGTGTGTGTGAGTGAGTGAGAGAGAGAGACAGACAGACAGACAGACAGACAGGCAGAGACAGAGACACAGAGAGAGACAGACAGACAGACAGACAGACAAATAGACGGACAGACAGACAGACAGAGACAGACAGACAGACAGGCAGACATACAGACAGACAGACAGACAGACAGACAAGATTGCGTTTTCCTCCTGTTTTTTTTTTTCCTTGCTCCATCTCTCTGTCTCTCTCTCTTTCCATTCCACGGGCGTTTCTTTTTGTTCCTTTGATTCTATGCCAGTCAGCAAGCAAAGCCACAGCAAGATTGAGGCAGCCGAGATGTGGTTTCTCAGAAGAATGTTGAGAGTTCCATGGACAGCAAAGAAAACAAACGAGACAGTCTTGATGGAGGCAGACACAAATAGATCACTCATAAGGAAGATTAGGAAAAGACAAGCAACATTTATAGGCCATTTTATGAGGAAGGGGGATTTGGAGCACCTGGTCACAACGGGAAAGCTGGAGGGAAAGAGAGCACCTGGTAGATCCGGGGAGAGAATGCTGGACGGACTTGCAGAGTGGCTGGGGATGAGGAGGGTGGGGGAGATGCTGGGGGCAACGAGAGATAGAGATGGTTGGAAGTCCATGGTCGCCAACGTCATGCGGCAGGGCACCTGATGATGATGATGATGATGATGATTCTATGTCTGTAATGTACTTTTTCCCCCTAGAATATTTTTATAACTTATGAAATACTGTTGCGTTATTGTTGCTTTTTGTTGTTATTGTTCAGGGTTGATATGTGTTTGTTTACATTATCTGCCTATGTTTCTGATGCTTTCTTGTAAAGCGCATTAGTCTTTGGTATGTCTAACTTGTCAATGGTTTGTTACAGCTCATTTCCATCACTTGTTTCACAGTTTGTGTGTGATACTTCTTTCTTATGCGCATAACTTGTGTGTGAAGTAGCAAGGACGAGCTGTAAGACAGGTCCGGTGGGACCTAAAGCTGCTATCCTTTGATAATAAAGTAATATGAAGTCTGAAGTCTGAAGTCTGAAGTCTGAAATCTCTCCTCTCTCTCTCTCTCTCTCTCTCTCTCTCTCTCTCTCTCTCTCTCTCTCTTTGTCTGCCTGTCACTCTCTGTCACTGACTCTGTCTCAGTCTCTCTCTGTCCCTGTTTGTCTGTCGTCTGTCTGTCTATCTGTCTATCTGTATGTCTCTCTCTCTCCCTCTCTCACTCTCTCTCTCTCTCTTTCTCTCTCTCTCTCTCTCCCTTTCTCTTTTTCTCTGACTTTCTGACTCTCTCTTTCTCTCTCTTCTCCCTCTACCCTTCCCATGCACCCCCCCCCCTTCCTCCTTTGTTTGTTTAGTTTGGCTTGGCAACTTGCATTTAACACAAAGCTTGGCCAGAGGAAGGTTGTCCCTCCTCTTGTTCTCGACAAGATCTTCATTAGTACAAGTCTGGACAGTTCTGGCTGTGTGTAGTGAGAGGAGAAGACAACCATAACAGGTAAGGAGGCACTGTTTTTCCTTTGTTGTATTCAGTAATTGGCAACTTTACTTTGTGTTTTACATATATATCCTAATACTGTTTTTACTTTATTGATTGAAATAAGTCAGTAGTTGGCAACTTTACTTTGTGTTTTACATATATACCCTAATACTGTTTTTACTTTATTGATTAAAATAAGTCAGTAGTTGGCAACTTTACTTTGTGTTTTACATGTATACCCTAATACTTGTAAAACACAAAGTATAGTTGCCAACTACTGACTTATTTCAATCAATAAAGTTTTACATGTGGACCCTAATACTAGATTGAGGCAGCCGAGATGTGGTTTCTAAGAAGAATATTGAGAGATCCATGGACAGCAAAGAAAACAAAAGAGACAGTCTTGATGGAGGCAGACACAAGAAGATTGATCATTCATAAGGAAGATTAGGAAAAGACAGGCACCATTTATAGGCCATTTTATGAGGAAAGGGGAATTGGAGCAGCTGGTCACAACGGGAAAGCTGGAGGGGAAGAGAGCACCGGGTATACCCAGGGAGAAGATACTAGACGGACTTGTAGAGTGGCTGGGGACAAGGAGGGTGGAAGAGATGCTTGAGGCAACAAGTGATAGAGACAGATGGAAATCCATAATCGCCAACGCCATGCGACAAGACACCTGATGATGATGATGATGACCATAATACTGTTTTTACTTTACTGATTAAAACAACTCATTAGTTGGCAAGCTTACTTTGGGTTTTACATATATACCCTTATACTGTTTTTACTTTATTGATTAAAATAAGTCAGTAGTTGGCAACCTTACTTTGTGTTTAACATGTATACCCTTATACTGTTTTACTTTATTAATTGAAATAAGTCAGAGTCTTCATCGTTTGTTTATAATGTGGGTTTGTCTGTAGTTTTCCTCGTCTCTCTTCAAGACTTCGTTTACTTTTTAATGTCATTGATGTGTGTATTGAGCAGAGCGGTTAATGTCATTGATGTATATATTGAGCAAAGACAGAGAGAGAGAGAGAGAGAGAGAGAGAGAGGGAGAAAGAGAGAGAGAGAGAGAGGGAGAAAGAGAGAGAGAGAGAGAGAGAGAGGGAGAAAGAGAGAGGGAGAGAAAATGTGCACACGCGCGCGCACGTCTTTGAGTGCGCGTGTATGTGTGTGTATGTGTGTGCATATGTGAGCGTGTACGTGTGTGTGTCTGTGCGTGTATGTATCTGTGCGTTCGTGCGTGCGTGCATGCGTGCGCCAGTCTGTGTGTTTGTGTGTTAGTGTGTGTGTGTTTGTGTGTGTGTGTGTATCTGTGCATGCGTGTGTGCATGTGTGTGTGCATGCATACGTGCCTGCGTGCACCAGTGTGTATGTGTGTGCCCGTGTGTGTGTTTCCGATTCTATTTTTTAATTACACACACTTTCTTAATTTTTTCCTTCTTTGTTATTTGTATTTTACCTGTGTACATGCTGAACAATGAATCTCTGTACCTGAGTATAGACAATATACCTGTACCGAGTCTTGTGTAATTGACAGAACTCCTAAACACGTGTGACTGCCCGCGTCCAAGCAAACAGGAACCAGAAAAACACGAAAAAAGAATCAGAATAAGTGTTTAATATAGCCAAACAAGACAGGCGCAAGTTTTCGGCCAATTGGTCTTTGTCAAGGGTAAATGTAAGATCAAAAACTAAATACAAATACAAAACTTAGGAGAAAAAGACTGAAACTTCCCTGCTGCTTCATCCAGTGGGAGAAAAGGACTACACGTAAAATGAAATCAGACTGTGTTTGTCGAGTAATGGTAAGAAGTGGGAAGAGGGTAGGCAAATATGATGTCTCAGGGGGAAGTGAGATGAATTCTGCAATTTGAAAAGTGGTCATGCCATATTAGTATTAGCTGTTTTGATAACCATCAATAATCAGACAACTTTAGGGCTGTTTTGACAACCATCAACAATCAAACAGCTTTGTCTATTCAGGATCAGGATGACTGTGTTGAACACCTTCAACTTTTTATTGTTCTGCACGCTGTGGCTGTGTGTGACGACAACGACATGGGCCCAGCAGCACGCTCAGACCAACCCCTTCCTCATCCGGCGGCAAAAGCTTCGCCAGCAGCAACAGCACCAAATAGAACTGAAGAAACTACAGCTGCACATGAAGCAGCCGTCCCTGCCACCCAAACAACCATCTCACCAAGACCCACCACCACCACCACCATCACCACCATACCCACAACAACAGGCCAACCTCTCTCCCCCTATATCCGCCCCCCGCCCTGTCGTGAATCCATTTTCCCCACCCCAGCACGGCTTTCGGAAGAAACCGTCCCCCAAGATGAAGGAGAGGGAAAAGGGAGAGAACCGTAATGAGATGCACAAGGGCCTTGTGGATGGGAGGCCTGGACCCACACCCTGGACACGATGGACGTCACGACCTCACTCCAGATCAAATCCCTGGCAGGCCCAGCAGCACATAGGACCTGAGGATCTGAGTAAGTCATTATAACACGTACCTGTATTTACTCTCATTAGTAATACAGCCACTGACAGTCACGTTCTGCACAAATCAAGCGTGTAAATACTTTAGCAGGAAAAGGCGTTTGATTACTCATGTTTCGAGATTTGATAACAATTATCTATTGAAAAATAGTGAGTACAAAGCATTAAAGTGAAAAAAAAAGGAGGAATGGTAAAGACAGGGCCAGCCACTCTGTTAACTACTCAGTATGAACACAGTCTGACAGGTCTTTACCTCCCCTGGTTGGTATTCTACAAATTCTGGTGATGGAACTGTTACTGGTGTCTGATATCAAAATCCTTTTGTGTCCAACTGTCCTCTCTGTCTGTCTGTCTGTCTCTGTCTCTGTCTGTCTGTCTCTGTCTGTCTGTCTGTCTCTGTCTATCTGTCTGTCTGTCTGTCTGTCTCTGTCTGTCTGTCTGTCTGTCTCTCTCTCTCTCTCTCTCTCTCTCTCTTCTCCCTTTATCTTTTTCTCTCACTTTCTGACTCTCTCTTTCTCTCTCTTCTCCCTCTACCCTTCCCATGCACTGTCTCTGTCACAGTCTCTCTCTGTCTCTGTCTCTGACTGTCTGTCTGTCTGTCTGTCTGTCTGTCTGTCTCTCTCTCTCTCTCTCTCTCTGTCTGTCTGTCTGTCTGTCTTCCTTTTTATGTGCGTTACGGTCCACTCCTTTGGTCACAGTGGTTGGGTTGACATGTGTTTGCTGTGACTGTGTCCACCTCTGTCATTCTTTTTTCCTTTGCTTTCGTGAAGTGTGCCAGGAATTCTTGTGAGAAGAAGTGCTGTACAAATCATCATTATCATCATCATGACCCATCATCACATCATCATCATAATCAAGCATGGTAGGATTGAGCATCAATCCACATTCACACACACACAAACACACACACACCACACACACACACACACACACAACAATCGTCGTCGTCGTCGTCGTCGTCGTCGTCATCATCATCATCTTCATCACCATCACCACCACCACCACCACCCACATCATCATCATCATCATCACAGCATGGTAGGATTAAGCATCAATCTACATTCACACACACACACACCACACACACACACACACACACACACACACACACACACACACACACACACACACACACACACACACACACACACACAGTTGCTTGGTTTCGAGTTAGGCCACGGTAGATAACCGTGATCACCATACTGTTCTTGCTTCGTTGACTCAGGGCACCTCTGGTAATCGTTCTTGGCATACAAATCATGACAGCTACTATTTTCTTCATTCGTTTTCTGTGTAAATCTTACAGCTGCCCACACCGACCTTTTCTTTTGCTCGCAGTAACTGTAGTTCAGTAGTTTGTGGTAAGAATAAACCTTCATGGACTATAGACTGGAAGATTATTGGTTCGAATACCCATCAGTTTCTTCGAAAATTATTGTAAGATTGTTCAGCTCCAGCTGGCTCCTACCAAGAGTTGGGCGTGCTATGGGGTTACTGGGAAGACTGGGACCACACAGTCGAGTCTCATCCACTTCACAGTGCGTCTTTAAGGGTGTTGCTCAAATCTTCTGACCAAAACCGCAGGTTTCTGTATCTCTCGGGCCTGGTCGACGCCAGGATATATTATGATAATAAGCAAAGAGTACAGCCCTGTCATGTAGTCTCAATCCTAGTTGGAACCCCATAGCATCATGATTATCATCGTCATCGTCGTCAACATCATCGCATTATAAAAAAAAATCAACTGTGCCAGATTCTGTGGCCATTGAGGTAGGGTGGAAAATTTGGGAGGGTGGGGGGTAAGCACAAAGGTAACTTCACTGCGATGAACCTAAAAAAAACGAATAAATAGATAAACAAGTAAATAGATAAATGAATTAAATAATGAATGAATAAATAAATTAATAAATGTTTAAATAAATACATAAACAAATAAATAATAAATAAATGAATAAATAAGAAAAATAGATAAACTTCAAGTCAAGTTCAGCTGAAACTGACCTGTTCCTTGCCATCTTAATGTTCCAATCAGTGTGGTGTTTTGTGAGTCCCCCTCCAGACCACTCAGCTTCCATTTCAAGACGATGACTGTGCTTAGGGCTTTGTACAGGATCCAGAATTCTGTCAGATTTTTACTGGGTGAAGCGCATATGGAACTGTCCGGATGTGTTGAATCCCTCTTGAACACACTCAGGCTCAGTGGAAGCTGGTGCGTTTCGAGTTCAAATTCATTTCATACATTCTGTTTTCATCTCACGAGGGGAAAATGGCATCAGCTGTAGTTTGGTAAACGATTGAAAACGGCTGTCCTATGGTCCTGAGGTCACAGGGGAGTGAGGTGGAAGAGACCTGAACTTCTCTCTGGGCCAGCATTATGAGGGCGGTGCCCATCTCCTCTCCTTTGCCGCTTTAACCTTTTCCCAAATCCTCTACAGTCAAGGTCAAGGTCATAACAGGGTAGATTGTACACTGCAGGCAAAGTTTCTCTCACGCTAAATTTGTATGTGCACAAGAACCCCTCTTGTGAACAATATAAAAATGGAAAATCATTAACAGCAAAACCCAGACGATGAAGGACAGCAGAAACATCAGGCAGTGTCGGCACCAACACCAGTAACACTAAACTCAAACAATTCAAGAACAACAGAAACATCAGGCAGTGTTGGCACCAACACCAGTGGCACTAAACTCAAACAATTCAAGAACAACAGAAACATCAGGCAGTAATGGAATCAACACCAGTGGCACTAAACTCAAACAATTCAAGAACAACAGAAACATCAGGCAGTAATGGCACCAACACCAGTCACATAACTAAAATGTAATCCTACCGAAAAAACATGGATTTAAAGTGAGAGGCACACTAAGGAAGACGTGGATCGACACTTCATGTAGAGGAGATGTTGACGTCATACGTCATTCTTTTTGTTCAGGGCTTCCAGCTCACTGTTCATAGTCAACTGTAGTTCCCTACGACATCCATGACGTCATCAGCGGACAGATGACTGAAGAAAGACGAAGAAGAAACAAACCTTTGCAGTCAGATAAGAAGACAACTGTATACCTATGACAACCAAACATCTGTTATTGCTCAGGGTCAGAAGTAGTTTACTGACAAGCTGCTACTACTAAAATGCTGGATTATAACTTGTATGGTTTCACGTATGTTTAACATTTTCTTTGGGAGATAGAGGTAATTCAGTAATTCAAAATTTTGCTTAACTGTGTTCAAACTGATGTCGGTACATGTATTTACACCCCATATGTGTGTGTACACCAGGTACATGCGGTAACCGGCGCTACAACCCCAGAGAACACATCTGTTGTCAGGACAAACTGCAGGATCGCCAGGGACTGAGACCCGCCTGCTGTGGCTCTGAGTCCTTTGACTTCGTCTTCAGCCTGTGTTGCCAAGGGCAGGTCACTCCCCGCACCGCCACCAAACCTTTCTGTTGATCAGTGCCCACTGTCATTCCTCCTAACCGCCTTCAAACATTGACTGTCTTTCCCTATACCACCACTTCCCAAGGTTAATCCCCCTTTTCCCAGGCCGCCACCAGATTTCTCTTCATCCCACATTCCCAGACAACCTTCACACACACCACAGCACCTTTCTAATGACACCCTAACCCTTACCTCCCTTATGTCCTCCGACTCCTGTCGTCCATTCCATCTTCACAACATGTCTGAACATCTCCACACTGCTTTAACTTCTCAACCCATTCAGAGCTTTCTCTTTCAGCAGTCAGCTTCCTCCATCCATCCGTTGCCATCCTCGCCCACTGTAACGTCCTGTTGATTCCTGCTGTGTGGTTTTCATTCCAGTTCCATCGATCCTGTCTTTTGTGTTTTTTCTTCCCTCAATCCTGCTTTGTGTTCTCTAGAACCCTTTCCCTCAATCCTGCTTTGCGTTCTGTACAGCTCCCCTCAATCTTTCTTTGTGTCCTATACAACTCCCCTCAATCCTGCTTTGTGTTCTGTACAACTCCCCTCAATCCTGCTTTGTGTTCTGTACAACTCCTCTCAATCCTGTTTTGTATTCTGTACAACTCCCCTCAATCCTGCTTTGTGTTCTGTATAACTCCCCTCAATTCTGCTTTGTGTTCCGTATAACCGCCTTCCCTCAATCCTGCTTTGTGTTCTGTTCAACCGCCTTCCCTCAATCCTGCTTTGTGTTCTGTACAACCCCCTTCCCTCAATCCTACTTTGTGTTCTGTACAACCCTCTTCCCTCAATCCTACTTTGTGTTCTGTACAACCCCCTTCCCTCAATCCTACTTTGTGTTCTGTACAACCCTCTTCCCTCAATCCTACTTTGTGTTCTGTACAACCCCTTTCCCTCAATCCTACTTTGTGTTCTGTACAACCCCCTTCCCTCAATCCTACTTTGTGTTCTGTACAACCCCCTTCCCTCAATCCTACTTTGTTCTGTACAACCCCCTTCCCTCAATCCTACTTTGTGTTCTGTACAAACCCCTTCCCTCAATCCTACTTTGTGTTCTGTACAACCCCTTTCCCTCAATCCTACTTTGTGTTCTGTACAACCCCCTTCCCTCAATCCTGCTTTATGTTCTGTTCAGTCACTTTTCTTCAATTCTGCTTCGTGTTTGTTCAAATGACCACCATTTTTCAACGTTCTTATTTCTCTATAAAGCAGCGGAGTGGCTGAGGACAGCGAGGGTGGAAGATGTACTTGCAGCGACAAGGGATAGATCCGTATGGAGGGTCATGATCGCCAGCGTCATGGCACTTGATGATGATGATGATATCATGTTTGATTAAATAACAGGACACAAGACTTCGGAATCAGACCCATGTGTTTCTTTTTGTTTGATTTCTGCTTTTGTATGTATTTTGTTGTTGTTCTTGTTTTATATGGTTGTTCTTGTTTTATATGGCTATTTGGTTACGTACGTGTGTGCGTACATAATGCGTGTGTATGTGTACGTGTTTATGTGTGTGTGCGTGTTTTGTTGTCTTTTCTGTACACATGCTGGTTCGTGTATATATATATATATATATATATATATATATAGGCCTATATATATATATATATATATATATATATATATATATATATATATATATACACACATACATAATATATATTTACTTATATATATATATATATACATATATATATGTATATATATATATATACATAATAATATATATATAATGTATATATACACACACATATATGAAGCAGCATATGTACAAAAAAGACAACAAAAGGATGTAAATTTTACCCAAATTTTCGGCGGTACACCCGCCTTCTTCATGGTGACTGTATTCACTGACTACCATATGCTAAAACACATGGACTGTAAAAAAAAAACTATTTACCAAATTTACAATTCACAAAGAGTTATGAATCAGAAAGAAAGCGCGCAAAACGCTGTCCTTGCCAAAGGATTCGCTACTGTCCTTGTCTACCCACATACACACACACACTCTACCTCTCCCACCCATTCATCCACCTACTCTCCTCCAAACACACACACACACACACACACACACACTACCTCTCCCACCCATTCATCCACCTACTCTCCTCCACACACACACACACAAACACAACACGCACACACACACACACACAGACACACACGCGGGCGCGCGCGCCACACACACATTCACACACAGAAAATTGTTTGCATTGTTTATTTGTAACTTTAACCAGCAACATTTACACAGCAAAGTATTCTACATAAGACACACTTACATCTTTTTAGCCTTTTACAATTGGAAGCCACACACACTTACATTTTTAACCCCTTAGAATCCAAACAAGCACACTCCCCCCCCCCCCCACCCAACACACACACAGAGCTTGATTATAATTAATAAAATATATATGAAACACTACACTCTTTCAGCCTGTTATAATATGAATCCATACACTGACACTTTTGTAGCCCTTTAGAATTTAAACTCTTGCATTTACAACATTTTAGCCTGTTAGAATTTCAAGACTTATGCACTTAACCCCTTTCTATGCCTGTTTCAATTGGAGCCCACACGCACCTTTCTCGCCTATTAGAATTTGCAGACACACACACTTATACCATTTAACCCTCTGACTCCCGCACCCTAACAACTGCAAAAAATTCTTGACTCCCTCACCCTATCCACTAGTTTCCTGCAGGAAACTGATGGATGCGTTGAGGGAGTCAGAGGGTTAAATTTTGCGTTGATAGCATGCTTGACAATATAGGATGCTGGTGGACAGGGTAGTGGGGGGGGGGGGGGAGTCACAGGGTTCAACTTGTTACAATTTGAACGCACACACAACTTTTTTAGTCTATTAGAAAGTGAACCCCACACATTTTCACATCTTTTAAGCCTGTTAGACAATTGAATGAACCCACTGTGTCCAGGTTTCCTACCCCCAGCAACATTACACACACACACATGAACACAGCTAGGGGTCTGTCTGGCCCAGTGGCAAAAGTGCCTAGCAGGGGTTCAAATCACAAATAGGACAGAGATTGTCTCCCCTTCAAGTGGTAGTCAGGGTAGCAGCACACACTCTTATCTGTGCATGTTACAGATCCTGTGGATACAGAACAGTTGTCTATGGAAAATTTCTGAAGAAAAAATCCACTTCCGTGGGTTAACAGAGAGATGGGCACACACAACGGTTGTTTTAGATCAAACGGCGAGATAGGTGTGTATCTGCTCCGTGTGTATGTGTATAGTGTGTGTGTGTGTGTGTGTGTGTGTGTGTGTGTGTGTGTGTGTGTATGAGTGTGTGTGTGTGAGTGTGTGTGTGTGAGTGTGTGTGTGTGTGTGTGCGTGCGTGTGTGTGTGTGTGTCTGTGAGAGTGTGTGTGTGTGTGTGTGTGTGTGAGTGTGTGTGTGTGTGTGTGCGTGTGTGTCTGTGTGAGTGAGTGTGTGTGTGTGTGCGTGCGTGCGTGCGTGTGTGTGTGTGTGTGTGTGTTGTTTATATGCGGACGTTTCTGTTTCAAGTGGAGGTTTTCCATACAATTTTACCATGGACAAACACCTATGATGCTAAGAGTTCTTCTACATGTGAACAAAACGCCGGTTCCTCAGGGAACTCTGTTTATGATCTCATGTAAAACACCAGCACCCACACCACTTGGGTAGGGTGAAGTGGACGTGGGAAACCTTTGCCCATGCCTGATGTTGATCTTGCTGGTTTTCATTATGTCAGGTGCACATTTTCCGCAGCACCTGTGGAAGAACATGTAGGGCCTACCTTGAGGTGTTTAGAGTTTGGACTTTGTTCTAGAGCCATTCACTGCACTCAGACAAATCCATACTTACTCCATTCAAATCTGCCAGCAAATATCTGGCAGATTCCCTGAGCCTGTGTAAACCCTATACACTGGCAAGGTCACAAAATGTGGGGGGGGGGGGGGAACCTATGAAAGACTAAGCCAACACCACCAGAATGACAGAAACATTCAGACGGGCAGCCAATAGACAGGTTATAACTGTCGACAGAACTGGTCAGACAGAACTTCAGATATCAGAGCTTGAGGCCACAGCTCCATCTAAAGAACCAACTTGCCCCACGGGAAAAATCACCAGGCTCATCCGGGATTTGTCTTCTATCTGACATGCAAACTGACACCAGCATGCGATGCCCAGTCTGCCTTCTTCTCCATCAGACTGACCTGACAATCCACCGTCATCATTACCTTCAGTGCACATTCTAACAGTCTCACTATTAGATCACCATTTCATTTCACAAATACATGAATTTATAAACGCAAGTGAGTGGTGACCTACGGCAGACATTAAGACTGTCATATCTGAACACACTCACACACACACACACACATGAACTGTGTAAGGGACAGGCGAGGGAGGGGAGAAACAAATCAACAAACTCATATTAACGATAAATCGATTCTGAAATAACAATATTACACAAGCCAGTTCTGTTGAAAATTTTGACTTCTTTATAAGATCTGACAATGTGGATAGAAATGAAATAATAAAACAGTGACAATGGCAATGACAATGACCATGATACTTTACTTTCCGACAAGTTTTCAGTTAAAGCCATTTTTTCAAATTTGCTCTGCTAATCGAAAAATCTGTCTAGAACTTAAAAACATTCTATGAGCCCAGTCTTAATCATACGAGATGATTAATTAAACAAAAACCAAAAAAAAATGTACTCATAATCTGAAGCTTGCCGTGACCATTCTATTTGTCCCTATGTCATCAACTTCTAAGATTACAGAATTTTATTCAACACACAAAACAATATTACTCAACATAAGGCCATCGACCCATACGAAGAGCTGATTTAATACCTCCTACTTCAACAAAACATATGACACATCCCACCAATCACAAAAATATTAATTTCCTGTGTGCACAATATGAAAATGTGACAGGTGATTAATAATACAAATTACCAGTCTGTCTCTGTAATTACATGTCATCACTCGACTGGGAGCTGGGGGCGAGCGCCGTGTGGGAGAGAGAGGATAAAAAATATATCTACGGTGTGTGTGTGTGTGTGTGTGTGTGTGTGTGTCTGTGTGTGTGCGCACAAGAGTGCATGCATGTGTATGTGTGTTGTGCGTGTGTTTATATCAGCATATATGTATGCACAAGCATACATATAGTGCGAATGCAGGCACAAAATACAATCCCATAAATCGGCTGTGAGATTAATTCCTTCAATTCAAGAGATGTGTGAGCTTTTATTTAACTCATAACGCTGGATCAAACAACCTGAAAACAACCTATATGCACAACATACACATACACACACATACACGCACACACAGACACACACACATAGACACACAGACAGACAGCCCCCCAAACACACACACAGATACACACACACAGACATAAACAGACACACACACAGACACAAAGACACACACATAGACAGACAGACACACACACCCACATATACACAGACACAGACATACACTTACACAGACACACACATACAGATACACACACACACATACATGCCACACACACACAAACAGACACAAATACACGCACACACTTACACAGATACA
>JAPXFY010000018.1:36819315-36859315 GCA_030674185.1 Monoplex corrugatus | reverse complement strand
TACACTTTCCAGCGGATAAGTATATCTCAAAATACCCAAAATGCTAGTTAAGACTGATTTCGTGGTGGGAGGTCACATATGTTGTTAACAAAATGTGAATTTTCCACTCTCAAGCCGTTCTTTGAACGGTATATGTTATTAAGTAAACGTGGAATCTTCCACATGCTACAATGCAATCTTAAGCTGTTGACACCAAGCTGTGGGTCTATTCTTGTTTCAGGGGTGACTCCATGGAAAATCAGTTTTAGTCTTCTCAGAATGTAACCTGTTACAGTTGTTATTTCTGTACAAAGCCCAGCCAATTTCGTACAGCCATACCACGGCTATAACCCGTTTCAAAACTTACACAATACTTCAACTCGAAAAAAAAAATTAAGTAAACATATCAATGCATTCGCATACATAATCTAAGGAGATGCCCCTGGCGTTGACCACTCTGTCCATTTTATAACATAGGGGATTTTAAACAAACATACCTGATTATAAATTCAAACATAACGATGGACACTAAAACATACATATAAGCCTAAGTTACCTAAAACTGCTTCATAATATCCCATTTCCCTACAGCCAAAAATACACTTAATACATGTACCCAATTATCAGTCCTGAGAGAAAGTATGTAAGACCTTACCAAACACATAGCGGTGAATGGACCAGCAAGGCAGAAAATGACGGGAAAAAATGACAGACAGCAAAGGAACAAGGCAGAAACAAAGAGAGTGACAGAAAAAGAGGAAATTTCCAGCACACAATTTCCAGAAGGTGGGGATACTATTAATACTGAAAGGGCCCCCGACATCCCCACAGGGGGAGACTATAACCTGACACCTGAGTTCACCATACTTCTTACAATAAAAGGACCCTGACCAAACTCATCAACTGTCGAGTTGTCCATGTTACAACCTGCTTCTCTATTTGTAGTCTGTGTCTGCAAAGATCATGTGACTACGTCAAATGAGACCCAGAACATTTCTGCAAATGGCAATCTCCACTGTTATGGCTGGAACAGAGCTCTGATCTATTCTGGTTTAAGTGGCAATCTTTTAACACAGTAAAATAGAACCAAAAGTCAAATTGAAAAGGATTAAAACAAACTAAAATTGCATAGCCACATCATGCACATCTGGGTCCACAACACTTCAAATACTGGTATGGATCTAGTAGAGATCCAGTCTAGGTCTCTCTTGGCGTTTGGCGTAAGGATGACACATACTTAGCCCTAGTCTTAACAACAGCCTTACCCTGAATCCCTACTTTCAGAGCTGGGTTGTTCCCTGAGGATGAGGGTTAGCAGTACGGTAAGAGTAAGGGTAAGGGTTAGGGTTACCTGGCCTTGGAACTTATAAAAAAAAAAGAATGACTGTGAAGGACTAGCTACCAAGTAATACACTTGCCTTACTTAGCTTTAGTGTTGTCAGACTAGTACAGATCAGCCCTGTACTGCTGCATCAAGTCTTCTTGGTAACAAACAGCTAAACTGTGCCGTCACCAGTCCGAACATTCCTCCGAAATCTGGTACACACAACAATCTATGACATCATCACAAAATGTTAAATGCTTAATGGAAGACTTCTTGTTATTGTTATTTTTGTTTAAAACCCAACCGACTGTAAAACCACATCAGGGCTATAACTGTTTCAAAACATACACAATATTTCCAACAGGAAAAAAAAAGGAAAAGAAAATTAAGTACCCACATCACTGCATTCGCCCATATACTTGAAAACAAAACGTTTATAATGAAGTACCATCTGTCACACATCATGTCATAAATACCAGCAGTACAGATGCCTCAGATATCCTGTTTGTGATAATTTCAACATTGTAAGTTTTGAAGATATCCATGAAGAATATACGAAAAATGCACACCTAACAACAAACAAACAAACAAACAAAAATCTTAATATATATTTCTAAGAAGGAAAGCTGTCAAACATGAAAACGAAAGCAGATTTCCTTGATACACACCAGTTTCAAACAACCACAAAACAAAAGAAAGGAAGTGGTATATGAATAAGATCTATACAGTCAAGAACAGTCACAGAGGTCAGGATTGAAGGTTAAAAAAAAAGTGAAGAAAAAATAGCGAAAAAGAGACCATCCTAAATCCCTTGAGGTTCTCATTTGTGCACCGTAAACAAAATGAAAATTTAAGTTCACCCTGAAATGGATGCACAATTTTAAAACATGGATTCTCTGAGTTTGTCAAATAAGAATAAATCACATCAGTACAATACAGATTCAGGTCCACCATTTACTAAGAAATCACAAGACAACAACAAAAACAATAATAGTTGTTCCATCTGAAAGCAACCGACAACAAATCTGTACAGAAACAAACAAACAAAAAACCCCACAAGTTTATATCTTCTATTAAAAATTAAACAAGTTTTAATAGTTGCCCTAAGAAAAGTTAACAAAACAAAAGTAATAAAGCAGAAAACAAATGAACAGACAATGTAAGAAAGAGCTAAACAGAAAACAAATGAACAGACAATGTAAGGAAGAGCAAAAGTATTCAATTCTCTTACAAATATTTTGCAGTGTTTAATAATATGGAAATTATAATCAAAAGTAGTAAACACGAATGGTAATCAATCGATCAATCAAGGTTGTGGCCAGCAGCCCAACAGCAGCAACAGTCAGACCATCCCCACAAAACTGACCATCCCCACAAAACTGACCATCCACAAAACTGACAATCAATAAACGTGACAGAAACATTGCATGTGTAAAAATGTGTACGATTTGCTGAAACACACTCCATCACACACTTCAAGACAGTCCAGAGATGAGACTCATTCACTGATGTGTCGCTGAAGGTGTTGCTTTAACGTTTCTGACCAACACCACAGGTATCTCATTTCTCAGGCCTGGTTGATACCAGGCTATCTCACGAAAGTGTGTGCACAGTACAACTCTGACTCAAAAATGGAAGCCAACAGCATTAGCACTATGATTTTCATAATGCAGTAAAAAACAGTTCAAGATTCTGACCTCTTGGTGACCTCAGTGTCAGCGGGGTCAAAGGTTTGCTGGACGACCAGAATGAACCGTTAAGTACTAGTGACACAAAGACACTGTACAAAAGGGGGCAGTACCAAAACAAAAACAAACAAAAAAAGGGGGGGGGGGGTTAGTTAGATACTAGATGGTTCAAATCCAACATCCAGTGTAAAAAACAAACAAAGAAAAGGAGGGGGGGGGGGGCTAGTTAGATACTGGATGTTTCAAATCCAACATCCAATGTAAGAAAAAAATGGGGGGGGTAGTTAGATACTGGATGTTTCAAATCCAACATCCAATGTAAAAAAAAAAAAGGGGGGGTGTTAGATACTGGATGTTACAAATCCAACATCCAATGTAAAAAAAAAAAGGGGGGGAGGGTAGTTAGATACTGGATGTTTCAAATCCAACATCCACTGTAAAAAAAAAAAAAGGGGGGGGGGGGGGGGGTAGTTAGATACTGGATGTTTCAAATCCAACATCCACTGTATAAAAAATTTTAAAAAAGGGGGGGGGGGGTAGTTAGATACTGGATGTTTCAAATCCAACATCCACTGTAAAAAAAAAAAAAAAGGGGGGGGGGGGGGTAGTTAGATACTGGATGTTTCAAATCCAACATCCACTGTAAAAAATAAAAAAAAGGGGGGGGGGGGGTAGTTAGATACTGGATGTTTCAAATCCAACATCCACTGTATAAAAAAAAAAAGGGGGGGGGGGGGTAGTTAGATACTGGATGTTTCAAATCCAACATCCACTGTATAAAAAAAAGGGGGGGGGTAGTTAGATACTGGAGTTTCAAATCAACATCACTGTATAAAAAAAAGGGGGGAGGGTAGTTAGATACTGGATGTTACAAATCCAGCATCCACTGTAAAAAAAATTTTTTAAAAAGGGGGGGGGGGGGGGCGATAGTTAGATACTGGGTGTTTCAAATCCAACATCCGGCGTAAAAAAGGGGGGTGGGGTGGTTAGTTAGAGACTGGATGTTTCAAATCCAACATCCACTGTAAAAGTAGGGGTGTTAGATGCTGGGGGGGGGGGGGTAGTTAGACACTGGGTGAGGGGGTAGTTAGATACTAGATGTTACAAATCCAACATCCATGTAAACCTTGAGACATGAAGGGAGATGAGTGGACACACTGACACACTGAATAAACTGGCAGATGGAAGACAAAGGTGGTAAACAACACAAGATGGTCAAAACATTCTATAACCTCAATTTTTATACACAAATTAATGAAAACAAAACAACTATTCGTTTCTAACACAACGTTTCTCATAGTAAATTTCCATACAACAATGTCTTTCTGTATCCCTTATCTTCCTTTGTTCCATACAACAAATATTCCTTTGTTCCTTTTATGTTTCTTTTATATTTTTATCTGCAACACAGCAGCTCAGTGCCTCTTTTGGTCTTCTCAACAATGCATATTCAACCAGTCTTTTGTGACCTTTCAAAAATGAATCATCAGTGTGTCTTTTGGTCTTCTCAACAATGCACATTCAACAAGTCTTTTCTGATCTTTCAACAATAAATCATCACTGTGTCTTTTGATTTTCTAACAACGCATTTAATGTCACTTTTGATGTTCTCAGTAATGTATACTACAAATCACTTTTGACTTGTTTTGTTTTTGTCTGATGATGGTTTACATACCATAGCTGCATGCATACTGCAGTGCAATTTATTATTTGTTTTTTTAATGTTACAATAAACAGTGAATGGGGTTGTGAAATCAAAAGAGTAAAATCACCATCTTCATGAAAAGTCAAAGGAGATGGACTGGGTACATCACCCACAGACAGTAAGATGGATAACATCACCTGGACTGCCCTTTACTGGACACCAGAAAAGCAACATAAGACAGGAAGACCCAAGAACACCTGGAGGAGAACAGCAGAAAGAGACTTCAAGGCCCTGAGGTACTATATAGACAATGGCTCAGAACAGACAGAAGTGTAGAAGCTTCATTGCTGTCCTACATATCAATGCCATAAAGGGTGGTATGGTAAGGTAGGGAGGTGTGGTACAGGGACCAGGGCTTGGGGCAAGCTACAACATATACATGGAAAACACTGCCACACAATTTTTGTTTATCATGTTACACCATCATCACCGCTTCATTTATGGCTCCCCAGAGAAATCAATCCACACCACATAAACCATTATTACCCATCTGTTACACACGCTAAACCTCTGTACACCCACTGCAATACATTCGTGTAGTAACACCCAATTCATTGGCAATATTACAAACATAACCAGGTGAAACAAAAATGATTTATACAATCAAAAATGGTATTCAAAATCATATAAACACCCATTGCAATACATTTGTGTAGTAACATCCAATTCATTTGCAATATTACAAACATAACCAGGTAAAACAAAAATGATTTATACAATCAAAAATGGTATTCAAAATCATATAACACCCATTGCAATACATTTGTGTAGTAACATCCAATTCATTTGCAATATTACAAACATAACTAGGTAAAACAAAAATGATTTATACAATCAAAAATGGTATTCAAAATCATATAACACCCACTGCAATACATTTGTGTAGTAACACCCAATTCATTTGCAATATTACAAACATAACTAGGTAAAACAAAAATGATTTATACAATCAAAAATGGTATTCAAAATCATATTACAAAATTATAAAACATCTTTTTTACACTAATGATAACCAAAATAAACTGTGAAGAAAAAAACACACGATAAAACAAGTTCAGCTGGTACACATTTCAACTAAAAATTCAATTGTTTGGATGTGAAAAAGTAGAGTCTTTGTGATGGACTCAAACACATCACCCTACTGTTATTACACACACACACACACACACACACACTTTAATCAAATTAGGTAAAAGTAAGGCTCATACAATCATATCAAATTAATCAAAGTTCCAATCATCTAGCAAAGTAAAAGTAGCCAAGCCACTGTGACAAATACTTTTGTGTAATTATTATTGCATCAAAATATATTTTTATTTCTTTACTCTCTTATAATTTCCATATTGCTTAATCATTAGTAAACTTGCTGGCACATTAAACAATTCATAAGACATAATGCTGGCATACAAAAAAAATTAATAATTGCGGGCATATAAAAAAATCATTAGAAGAAATGCTGGCAGATGGAAAATGTTAATACGATACTTACTGGCATATTCTAAAAAATCATGATACAATGCTGGCATATCAAAAAAATCATAAAAATAAAAACATATGCATGCTTTTGATTTAATGCTGTAACATGCACACAGACACTAACACACACAAATGCTTGAATGTGCACACACGCACCACCAACTGCAAATGTGGAAAACTGTCCTGGTGAGAAACTGCAAAAATTATTCTGTTCAGTAGCAGTGACTGGTTCATTAATGTAATCACAGACAACAGGTCACACATGGACTGCTCAGCATCACACTATTCACAGATCTCTTTTTAGTATTTCAGATCTGTAAGTTGGTAAATTCCATCTTTGTGTGTGCATGTGACACAGGGATCCTCACAGCAAACTTGGAAAGACCAAACTACAACAAGATGGTCAATTCATTCTGTCATCTCCCTTTCTGTACAAAACTTAATTAAAAAAAAGAAGAAATATTCATTTCTAACACAAGCATTTCTCACTGCGTACCTTTGCGCTGCTGAGAATTAAAACAGACCTAGAACTGTGTGACATCAGTATTTTTCGTTGTTGTACTATGACGATATACGTCAGGGACAGTAACATTTTCCCCTTCAATATGTATCTATTGATTTCTTTCTCTCTATGACACACACACATACACACAACACACACACACACTCCTCTTACACACACACACACACAAACACACAACACACACACACAATCACACATACACACTCCTCTTACACACAAACAAACACACAAAACACTCCTCTCTCTGGTTCACATGAAATAATCCCTCTTTTTTCTTTTGAATGGAAGATGGGGAAAAAAACCCAGTCCACCGCAAACTGCCGGACAACACAGATTCAGTCAGTAATGCCATGTGTAAGAAACACAGGCGCAACTCTTACAGATGTTTACCAGTAGGTTTGGGTTAAGCGCTCATGGGGCTCCCCTGGAATAACATCTCCTTAAACTCAAAAACAAATTCAGTTCTGAGCTCCATGAAAACAACCCAACATTTAACCACCCTGTCATCTATGAAGGAAACAGAACTGTACATCTTCAAGAACCGAGAAGTTTGTGTACAATGACAAACCAAACAGTTCCAACAAATTCCCTTTTAATTTGCACAAGAACACCGATTCCACTGATTCCATGACAAGCGATGCAAGGATCAGAAATTTCAGGAAAAGCATGCACAACTCTGAAAGTTTAGTAAAATTAACTTGCATAACTTGGATCTTTCAGTAAAACAAACCTGAACACTTCAGAAAGTGAAGAAACACACACATGCACAACTGGAACATTCAGTAAAACAAACATGCACAGTTCAGAAGGTGAAGAAAACAGACACACGCACAACCTGAAATGGTCAGTGAAAGGCTCACGCACAGTTCAGAAGGTGAAGAAACAGACACATGCACAACCTGAAATGGTCAGTGAAAGGCTCACGCACAGTTCAGAGATGAAGAAACAGACACACGCACAACCTGAAATTGTCAGTGAAACATTCATGCAAAGTTCAGAAGGTGAATAAACATACACACGCACAACTTGTAATGGTCAGTGAAACACTCACGCAAAGTTCAGAAGGTGAATAAACATACACATGCACAACTTGAAATGGTCAGTAAAACACTCATGCACATTTCAGAAGGTGAATAAACATACACATGCACAACTTGAAATGGTCAGTAAAACACTCATGCACATTTCAGAAGGTGAATAAACATACACACGCACAACTTGAAATGGTCAGTAAAACACACGTGCACAGTTCAGAAGGTGCAGAAACATACACATGCACAACTTCGAACGTTCAATAAAAAAAATTATAAAAAAAAGTGCTAAAGTGCTATTCTAAAAGTTCAGTAAAAGCACTTAACATTTAGAAAGTAGAATGAAAACGTGCACACATTTAGAAAGTTAAGTAAAGTAAAAAAACATAACTAGGAAAAGCTGAATTATAATAAACATGCATAAGTTAGAGAGCTCATGAAAATAAACATGCATAACTGAGAAAATTCATTAAAATAAATACGCATAACTTAAAAAGTTCAGTGAAATCATCATGCACAACTTTGGAAAAGTTGATTAAAATAAACACGCATAAATTCAGTAAAATAAACATGCAAAACTTAAAAAGTTCAAGAAAATAAACATGCAAAACTTTGAAAGTTCAACAAAATAAACATGCAAAACTTTGAAAGTTCATTAAATAACATGTAAAACTTAGAAAATTCTGAAAAATATAAATATGCATAACTTAAAAAAAGTTCAAAACATACATGTACAAAGTAGGAACTTTAGTAAAATAAACATTTTGTACACTTCAGAAAGCTTATTTAAAGAAAAAAAAAAAAAAAAAAAGCACATAACTTCTAAAAATAAAAAAAACACCAAAAAAGCCCCCCCCCCCCCCCCCCCCCCCCCCCACACACACACACACACAAAAGAAAAAAATGTATGCACACCCTTAAAAGTTCAGAAGTAACCATGCACAATTTAGAAAGTTCAATAAAATAAACACACACAATTCTGAAAGTTTAGTCAAATGAACATCACGATTCAGACAGTTCAGTAAAATAGATATGGAAAACTTAACCACTTCAGTAAACACACTCACAACTTATAACAAAGTTAAATAACATCAACACACACAGTCCATCACTCCCAGGAGTATAACAATCACATTGTGGTCCGTTCAAACAAACGTCATCTCAAGCATGCGTGATTCTGACATAACTACGCCCAACTCTGTTAGAGATGAAAGGAAACATGGTCCACTACAACTCCGTTAACTCTTTCACTCCCGCACCCTACCCACCAACTGCAAAACCATAACCCTGTGACTCCCTCACCCTACCTACCAGCTTCCTGCAGGATGCTGGTGGATAGGATGAGGGCGTCACAGGGTTAAGTTTTTGCTCTGCTAGCAAGGTTGATAATGCAGGGTTGCTGCTGGACAGGGTGCAGGAGTCAAAGGGTTAAGTTTTTGCTCTGCTAGCAAGGTTGATAATGCAGGGTTGCTGGTGGACAGGGTGCAGGAGTCAAAGGGTTAAGCGTCAAGCTCCATGGCAACCAGTAGGAACAGTAAAAAACAGCCACATTCAGCACCAGTGTGGCCTGATCATTTCAATGGCAAAAGCAGGAAGACGAAACAGAAGTACAGCTGACAACAATGACGATGACACTCTGTGTGCCCTCCCAGTCACAACAGCCCAGTACGGCTCTTGTCATTTCCTCACGCTGTTCTCTCTCCCTGATAGCAAAAACTGAACAGGTGACTCTTTTGCTGCTGACACCACTGAGCACAGCATCTAATAACAATTCCTGACAGATGCTGGCAGGCTCAGCAGACAGTGATGTGGATTTGATACGTCCTCAGTCAACAATGCTAATCCACAACACAAAAAGCACTGTTTTCAGCACATCTTCACACGGAAGTCATTTTGATGAGGGTGTCGGATCAATGCTGGTCCCATTCCCTCCACCCCCACCCTCCCATTTCTCCCTTCCACTCAAAATAGGATCACCCATGCAAAGGATTTTGTGTAGGATTTAGGATTTCTTAAAAAATCAGAGTCTGTGTGTGTGTGTGTGTGTGTGTGGAGGAGGATGGTGAAGAAAAGCACACATGGAACTGAAAGCTATCAACACATTCCAAATTTCACACACCAAAATCACATTCAAAAGTTCAACATTTAAAAAAAAAAATGCATTCCAAACATTCCCAATCCAAATTTCAATAACATTCAAAAACTCACATTCCATTACGGCACATTCCCTCATTCCTAGTTCTAGTTCCCAATAGATGCTGACCTCCTCCCAGCAGATTGAGGCAAGGTGTAGTTTTTCAGGACGGATCAAATAAGCAGATGGAGGATGTAGGTACCAAAGGCAATCTTGTGACTAAGGAAGCTCAGGTGATACCACTTGGTCAGCGTGTGTTCCATTGTATAACCCTGCACATAAAACACAACATCAACTCAGCTTATTCCCTGGTCTGGTTTTTTCTGTTTCAGTCTGTCAAGACCGCATCTTACTTACTTTGTCTTGGTGACTCCAACATCTGAAGACACATAAGGCAGTCAGGATGCTCCAGTCATGTCTGTGCTTGGCAAGGACAGTCACATGGTTCCATTGTCGGTTCACGAGTTGTAGGTCCCTGTCCATGTACTGCTGCCTTTATCTTCAGCCTCTCCCTGGTTTCCTGTGACCTCTTGAAATCCAGTGTACAACCCTGTTGGTAGGTCGTGACTGAGCAAGCCTAGATACATGGCCCTGCCAGCTCTGCAGGTGGTGACTGTTACTGGGGGCTGTCCTGACAGCTCTCTGATTTGTTGGTCAGAACAAAGTTGTTCCAGCTGATGCCAAGGATCTTGGGTAACCTTTTCATGTCAAATGTGTCAATTTTCTTTTCACGGCTGGATTTCAGGTGCCACATCTCACAGACTTGCAGCATCCCCATGCTCAGAACAAATTTCATATGCACAAATATCATAGATACCATGTAATGGAGAAATTCAAAACAATCATGGCATAGGCCACAAGCCTGTTTTCTTCTTTTCTTTTCTTTTCAATCCTTCAGAATTGAAAGTAAGCTTCGATCTGTCAGACCTACACCGCGCAACATCTTGGGTTGATGTAAGTCTCACACACACACACACATACACACACACACACACACACACGCACAAACACACACAACACAAATACCCACAAACACACACACAAACAAATACACACACACACAAACACACATACACAGACACGCACATACACAGACACACACATACACTGACAAACACACATGCCTGCATATGCGCGACACACACACACACACACACACACACACACACACAACACACACACACACACCACACTCAAAGTGAGAAGTGTGACTGATTTATACATTATGGAGACAGAGAGAGTGACAGCGTTTTTGCCAGGGTTCCACGATACTGGCAGACAGAAGTGATCAACTAAATCCTTTCTTGTAGGTATTTTCTGACCTTGACATCAGATCCAAGTCATGTCATTATATCCCCACACCATTTCTCTGACCCACACACGTACCCACTTCCGCCCCACTCACCACAACACAGAAAAAGAAGAAGGAAAAAGAAAGGTCTCGCTCAAGTTTTCCATCTTGCCAAAATACTGGAAATGGTCATATTTCCACAAAGCCTAAAAGCATTTTTCTTGAGCAAGTGCATGTGTATGGATGATGTATGCGTCTGCACACAGCTTACGAAGAAGACTTGACCATGCACTGACACAGAGACAAACAAAAACACTTAATGCAAACAAGAAATAAAAGTAGAAACAATGGTAGGGTGATCAAAAATAGTCATTTCATTATGATTTTAGAATTTGAATTAGGTATGAATATTCTTAAACCTTAGACTCTGGACCCTGTCCATCAGAATCCTGCGTTGTCAACCATGTTAGCCAAGCAAAAACTTAACTCTTTAACTCCATCATCTTCAGCTGCAGGAAGCTGATGGATAGAGTGAGGGAGTCAAAGGGTGTTTAAGTTTGCCACTGAATGTTACCATCTCAGTGTTTGTGAATGACAGTCACAATGTAATGTCTCATTCAGTCATAATAAAACTGACTTGCTTTCACTTGACTGGACTCAACACACACGATGGAGAGAAATCACAGACAAATGGACTGACAGACAAACATACCTGTTGTTCCTGTGAACTGCTGTCAAACATCAAGCCCAGGTAAGCCAGGTGCAGCACTGACAGCAAGAAGAAGGCGGTGTTTATCACCATCACCACTGGATGATACTGCAACAGTCCACAGAACATCATCATCACCATCATCATGTGCCATGCCGCAAGGCGTTCGCGATCATGGCCTTCCACACGAATCTATCCCTTGTCACTGCAAGTACATCTCCCACCCTCCTACATCACATCTGTACAGTGATAATCAGTCGACAGGGTCCAGTGGTCAGCACAATGTATTAACAATCCGAAGGCTTCTCAGTCTGAATTCCATATACCTCTCAAATTCTTGTGGATTACTGCAGCCCTAACTAGCTTTCACCCAGAGTTGAACGTGCTATGGGCTTGTTGGGAAGACTGGAACCACACACAGACAACTGTCATCCACTTCACTGATGCATCAAATCTGATCAACACCACAGGTGTTTGTATCTCTTAGTCCTGGCTGGTACCAGAAATATTACAAAAGAAAGCATAGAGGACAGCCTTGTCCTGCAGACTCAATCCACACTGGAATTCCATAGAATCATGATTATCATCCCCATCATCATTACATCTTTGTAAAAAATATCGTTCTGCTTTTGTGACCATTATAGTGGCATAGAAAATCAGACACCAAAAACAAACAAATGAACTTTTGAGAGTCGTGAACTCAAGATATGATATCTCGAGTTCAATCCCAGCCTGCAACCTTGAAACTGGCCTGTTGGCTGCCCATCTTAATGTTTCCATCATTCTGGTGGTGTCAGCTTACTGTTTCATACGCCCACTGATCTGTTGGCTGCCCATCTTAATGTTTCCACCATCTGGTGGTGTCAGCTTACTGTTTCATAGGTCCACTGGTCCGCTGGCTCCCCATCTTAATGTTTCCATCATTCTGGTGGTGTCAGTTTACTGTTTCATAGGTCCACTGGTCCGCTGGCTGCCCATCATAATGTTTCCATCATTCTGGTGTGTCAGTTTATGTTTCATAGGTCCACTGGTCTGTTGGCTGCCCATCTTAATGTTTCCATCATTCTGGTGGTGTCAGCTTACTGTTTCATAGGTCCACTGGTCCGCTGGCTGCCCATCTTAATGTTTCCATCATTCTGGTGGTGTCAGTTTACTGTTTCATAGGTCCACTGGCCTGTTGGCTGCCCATCATAATGTTTCCATCATTCTGTTGGTGTCAGCTTACTGTTTCATAGGTCCACTTGCCTGTTGACTGCCCATCTTAATGTTTCCATCATTCTGGTGGGAGTGGATTATGGACAGGGAGTGCATAATGGATAGGGAGTGATAATGGACAGGGAGTGGATAAACGGACAGGGAGTGGATAAGGACAGGGAGTGGATAAGGACAGGGTGAGGTGGAAGGGTGAAGTCCAAAGCTCAGACAACAGTCTTTGACACAGACAAGTGATAATGATAACAATGGTTACCTGTGTATAAGAATGGTCGCAACCTTCCTTGCACTTCTTGGCTTGTATACAGGCACTGAATATCCTGGACAGCTTCTGTCGGAACACTGAACACAAACATATCATAACAATCATCACTGAATTTTATCCACACTCTACTGACATCCGTCACCTATGGCGACAGTTTCTGTAACCACACTGAACACAAAACAAAATTCTTCATCAAGTTTTATCCATACTTTACTAGAGACACTCATCATGTGCTGTGACAGTTTCTGTCACAAAACTGAACACAAAATGTATAACAATAATCATCATCAAGTTTTATCCATACTTTACTAGAGACACTCATCCTGTGCTGTGACAGTTTCTGTCACAAAACTGAACACAAAATGTATAACAATAATCATCATCAAGTTTTATCTATACTTTACTAGAGACACTCATCATGTGCTGTGACAGTTTCTGTCACAAAACTGAACACAAAATGTATAACAATAATCATCATCAAGTTTTATCCATACTTTACTAGAGACACTCATCATGTGCTGTGACAGTTTCTGTCACAAAACTGAACACAAAATGTATAACAATAATCATCATCAAGTTTTATCCATACTTTACTAGAGACACTCATCATGTGCTGTGACAGTTTCTGTCACAAAACTGAACACAAAATGTATAACAATATCTCATCAAGTTTTATCCATACTTTATAGAGGACACTCATCATCTGCTGTGACAGTTTCTGTCACAAACTGAACACAAAATGTATAACAATAATCATCATCAAGTTTTATCCATACTTTACTAGAGACACTCATCATCTGCTGTGACAGTTTCTGTCACAAAACTGAGCACAAAATGTATAACAATAATCATCATCAAGTTTTATCCATACTTTACTAGAGACACTCATCATGTGCTGTGACAGTTTCTGTCACAACACTGAACACAAAATGTATAACAATAATCATCATCAAGTTTTATCCATACTTTACTAGAGACACTCATCATGTGCTGTGACAGTTTCTGTCACAAAACTGAACACAAAATGTGTAACAATAATCATCATCAAGTTTTATCCATACTTTACTAGAGACACTCATCATATGCTGTGACAGTTTCTGTCACAAAACTGAACACAAAATGTATAACAATAATCATCATCAAGTTTTATCCATACTTTACTAGAGACACTCATCATGTGCTGTGACAGTTTCTGTCACAAAACTGAACACAAAATGTATAACAATAATCATCATCAAGTTTTATCCATACTTTATTAGAGACACTCAGCATGTGCTGTAACAGTTTCTATCACAAAACTGAACACAAAATGTATAACAATAATCATCATCAAGTTTTATCCATACTTTATTAGAGACACTCAGCATGTGCTGTGACAGTTTCTGTCACAAAACTGAACACAAAATGTATAACAATAATCATCATCAAGTTTTATCCATACTTTATTAGAGACACTCAGCATGTGCTGTAACAGTTTCTGTCACAAAACTGAACACAAAATGTATAACAATAATCATCATCAAGTTGTATCCACGCTTTACAGACATTTTATCACCTACTGACCATGATACCGCTGGTCCCTAGGGCAGAAACGAACTTCTACTCCTGTCTCTTGGGCCAACCTCAGTAAATTATTCCTGGTGTTTCAGGGCCTTGTGGTCTCCTGTTGTTCATTGCCAGGTTTCTCGGGTCTTCTACTTGCCTCTTCCTTCTGGCCTCCAGTGATGGGCAGTCCAAGTGATGTTGTCCTGCTGTCTTTGGATGACGTGCCCAATCTGTCTCGGTCATCTGTTCATGGTGATCATGCCCATACTCTCTTGAATGCACCGGGCAAGTAGTCATTGGTTGGAGATGGTGTTGGGCCAAAAGACTTGAATATTCTTTAGTGTTTCTTTGTGTGAAAGGTTGATAGCTTGGTAAGGTCACTTTCTGTCATCTTCTAGCATTCTGGGCTGTATAAGAGGGTGGGAAGGACACAGTTCTGACACAGCCTCAGCTTGGTGTTGATTGTTGATGCTTTACAAGGAGGGGGGGGGGGAGGAGGGGGCCTCCATATGTTGTGTAGTATTCTGAAGGTGTTTACTTTCTACTCAAGCTTGGTGAAAATCAACACAATGACAATGAAACCAATGATTATTTAATTTTGCATGCACACACACACACACACACACACACACACACACACACACACACACACACACACACACACACACACACACACAAGCAGACAAGAAAATACAGTTACACAAACCACTCACCAAACTCAACATAGGTGTAGAATCCTAGAGAAAACAGCACAGAGGCTAACTGGAAATTCAAACCCTGGAAAAACAAAACAAAACCCAAATGATTTCACTGACAGTCACTGAGTTGGAACTAACATCTGCACAACAGACGACAATGTACGAGTGAGGACAGAAAAGTTGATGAACACAACAGATCGGCATTGAGCCACAATACAAACAAGGGAATGAGTAAGGATGGGAATGAGGTTTTGTTAACCCTTTGACTCCCGCACCCAATCCACCAACTACAGAAACTTAACCTTTTGACGTCCTCATCTTATCCACCAGCTTTTAGCAGGAAGCTGGTGGACAGGGAGAAGGAGTCAAAAGGTTAAGTTTTTGCTTTGCTAGTACGCCTTCTAACAAACCACGGTACCATGCACTTATCGCATAATGGCTACACACTCATCGAGTTCAGACGAGACATCACCCGGACTCAGCTGACTGTGTAGCAGCGTACGCCAAAAAGAAGAAGAAGAAGCTTTGCCAGTATGGTTGACAATGCAGGATGCTGGTGGATAGGGTGCGGGAGTAAAAGGGTTCATTTCATACGCATTTTACAATTTTGTACAAGCCCTATATTTCAGAAACCACTGACACTGTGAGAGAATGAGAGACCAGTGAAATAAGTAAAAGGAAGACAGCAGGTGAAATGCGCAGAAAGAAAAAGAGAGAACACAAAAAGAGAACACTGACATTTCAACTAAGCAAGACAGTCACACACTTACATGTGTTTTCCCATAAACATACATAAAACAAACATTTATGATCTTTTATTTTCAACGCGAACACAATTTATAAACACCATAATTTAGCAGTGAGACAGACAAAGAGTCAGACAAAGAACAATGGGAGAAAGAGACAGAGAGATAAAAATGTGAAAAAGATTAAACATACTGAAAGCCAGACAGGTGTACAGAAGAGAAAAGGAATATATGAAAGTAGCATGAAACTCAGCACACACACACACACACACACACACACACACACACACACACACACACACACACACACACAAATCCAAACAATCACACAACACACACACACACACACACACACACACACACACACACAGATACACACATACACACAAATCCAAACACTCACACCCAGACATACACACACACTCATATACCCCCTCCATCCGAACTAAAAATTTACATAGTTCTTGGCTTTCAGTTTCTAAGATAGCATCTACGCGCTTGAAACAAATTCCATATGCACCAATGCCATGGATGCCATGTGATGGCTAAGATCCAAAACAATCATGGCATAAGCCTTGGGCATTTACGTACACCCTATGTACTCGCAAGGTCCTCAGGTCCTACACAGCGTATGAGTTTTATGTCCAACCGTGTTATCAATCTGTTATTGCAGGCTACTTTGTAAAGAAATGTATGTCTTTAGCTGCAATACCCTGTTTAGTTGTTAAACTCTTCTCATAGAGACATGTAGCAAAGAACTTACATGATAAGTTGTCATCAAACCTATTCACTCATGTAACAAAGAACTTACAGCATAAATATTCATCAGACTCTGTCCATACCCACATGTAGCAAAGAACTACCAGCACAACTTGTCAAACTCTACTCATACTCACATATACCAAAGAACTAGAAGCGTAAGTTCTCAAAATCTATTCATTCTCACAAGCAGCTACGAACTTACAGCACAAGTTGTCATCAAACTCTATTCATACTCAAATGTTGACATGTGCATGGGTCTTAACATTTGGCATCGTCAGCTGGCTATTTGACCTACTTCACTACGCCAGCTGCCACTGACTACTTTCCTTGGAAACGTGCATTTTTAGGCCACTTTGAATTAATTTTCACAGGCGCCCCAAATGACTAACATCAACATGTAGGGTATGGTTAGAAAGGTAATTTAATCCTCTTTTAGGATATCTACAGTATAACGTTTGTTCAGGCATGCTTTGAGGTTATTTGTGCAATGAAATATCATGGTTGAGGAGCATTTCAGACAAGCATTTCATCCATTCAGCAGATGTAAACAAAACAGAAAAAAGAGACACCAATTCTCCGTGACTTGTATCATCTGATCAGAAGCTCAGAAAAGTATACACACACACAAAAATTCCACAATCCTGAGTGAACAGCGACATCGCGCATTCACAGGGGGCTCCATTTTGCCTTTGTTTCAGGAAGCACGCGGTTCGGGTGACGTTGTTCTCGCTCCCGAAATATTCTTCAAATAGACTTTTTACTCGGTAAAAAATGAACTGAAAAATTACCGGCCTATCTCTAATCTCTCTTTCTTGTCAAAACTCCTTGAAAAAGTCGTCCTCAACCAGCTGAACTCTCACCTGTCTGCCAACAATCTCCTCAATCCTTTCCAGTCAGCCTACCGCCAGTGCCATAGCACTGAAACTGCCCTACTACACATTCTCAACAATCTCCTCCTTGCAACTGATACTGGCAAAGTCTCTCTCCTCACACTCCTTGATCTGTCTGCAGCCTTTGATACCATTGATCATGGTATTCTCCTTTCTAGACTTCATCATACTTTTGGCATCTCTGACATTGCTCTGTCTTGGTTCACTTCATACCTATCAAACAGAAAACAAACCGTTCTCATCAATGGCACTTACTCTCAACCTGCATACCTGACCTGTGGTGTTCCACAAGGATCTGTCCTTGGCCCTGTTCTTTTCACTCTTTACACCTCCCCCCTGTCCACCATCACCAACTCCCATTCTATAAAACACCACTTCTATGCTGATGACACCCAACTTCAAGACAGTGACTCACCTGATAATATACAGCGCCTGTTGACTCGCACCACTGAGTGTTACTCGGACATTAAGAACTGGATGACACACAATAGACTTCAGCTTAATGACGACAAAACAGAAGCTATCCTCATTGGCACCCGTCAGAAACTTTCTCAGCTGCCTCCTCTTTCTCTCCCATTATGTAACACATCAGTCCCAATTTCTGATTCAGCTAAAAACCTTGGTGTCTGCATTGACTCTACCCTCTCCATGAACAACTTTGTTTCTCAAACTGCCAGATCCTGCTACTATCATCTCCATCGTATAAAGCTGATCAGGAAGTATCTCTCTGTCGAAACAACTGCAAAACTCGTTCTCTCCTTCATAATGTCTCGCATTGACTATTGCAATTCACTCCTGTCTGGTCTTCCTGCCTCCACCATTCACATCCTACAGCGCATTCAAAACAATGCTGCACGCCTTGTACTCAAAAAGAAAAAAGCTGACCACATATCTCCTGGCACAACTTCACTGGCTCCCTGTATCAAAGCGCATACAGTACAAACTAGACACCATGTGCTACAAAAGCCTCAATAACGCAGCCCCCGATTACCTGTCAAGCCTACTTGAGATCTATGTTCCCTCACGTACCCTCCGCTCTGCCTCTGATCCTCTGACTCTTCGCTTTCCACGCACTAAGCTCAATACCTATGGTCCACGAGCCTTCTCTGTTTCTGGTCCACTCTCCTGGAACAAACTTCCTCTCTCAGTCCGTCAGCAACCTACTTTTGTCTCCTTCAAGTCCGCTCTCAAAACTCACCTTTTCTCTCCTGCATAAAATCCTAACCTCACTCAACCCTCCCCTCTGCAGCCTGTCTCCGCTCGGAGGGAACCACATGGTTATAATATATAATTGTATGCTATGCTCTCTATAATTTTCCATTGCTTTTATTCTTGCTTTTATTGCTTTTATTCTTTCTCCCCATTTATAGCCATGCGTGTGTGTGGGTGTGTATGTGTGTGTGTGTGTGTGTGTGTGTCTGTATGTGTGCGTGCGTGTGTGTGCGAGCGTGCGTGCCTGCGTGTGTGTCTGCTTCAGCGCTTAGATTTGATTTTATCAAGATTTTGCGCTATATAAATATTGTAATTATTATTATTATTATTAAATCACTCTCACAGTATTTAGAAATGGTTACTTGATACTATAATAGAGTTTTTTTCCTTAGACCGTAACTGGCTTCACGTAGGAATTTTCTAACGCAAGACGCTAGAATCCTAGCGTTACGTTGTCAGCGGCGAGCTTGCTGAATGCTATACCCCTAGCGTTCCGGCGCCTGCGGCTCTCCATGAGAACGCTAGCGGGCTAGCGTTACGATGTGAAAAAGTTAATGTTCATTTTTAAACTTCCAATGTATAACATATCATTATGTACATTCTGTATACTATGTGGAGTTCATGCGTCAATTGTCTTTTCATATGTGTAAACTATTTTATTGTCGTCATTTTTCACTGCCACATTGTGTGTTTTATGTCCGTTTGGTGTGAAACAAAAGAGGAATAAAAAAACAACAACAAAAAAACTCCATTCATACTCACATGTAGCAAAGAACTTGCAGCATAAGTGAGAAGCACGGCAGCAAAGGTCCCATATGGTCGTGCTGCTTTGAACACATCTGGAGGAAAAGGAACAGTTACTTCATCAGCCTTCTATTTACAAACTGACATAGTGTACAGACACACATATATATTGTGAATACACACATACACATACACAGACACACACACACACATACACACACACACACAGATACACACACACACACACACACACAAACACACATACACATGTATGTATACATGCACCAAAACACAACATGAAATAACACAAAACACATCCAAACAACAAACATAAAACCACATATATGACTTGCTTTGACAATGGAATCATTATGTCAAATTTGGCTGTTTTGACATTTTGATATAACACACAACCAGTTTGTAAGTGTTCAGTTAATATATGTGACCCTTCTAACAAAAAGAGATATATATCAATTTTTGGTGATTTGTTCAAGGGCAATTCCATATGTGCTCCACCCAGACTGGCCAGCAATTATCTAGCAGACCCCGTCAGCATGTGCAAAACCCTATGGCCAGCAATTATCTAGCAGACCCCGTCAGCATATGCAAAACCCTATGGCCAGCAATTATCTAGCAGACCCCTTCAGCATGTGCAAAACCCTATGGCCAGCAATTACCTAGCAGACCCCTTCAGCATGTGCAAAACTGTATGTGCTGGCAGGATCCTCAAATGGGGGAAGTGTGGGGAAACAGAAGGTTATCTATGAAACACTACAAGCCGACACTAATGCGGGAAGTGTGGGGAAACAGAAGGTTATCTATGAAACACTACAAGCCGACACTAATGGGGGAAGTGTGGGGAAACAGAAGGTTATCTATGAAACACTACAAGCAAGGCGACACTAATGGGGGAAGTGTGGGGAAACAGAAGGTTATCTATGAAACACTACAAGCCGACACTAATGGGGAAGTGTGGGAAACAGAAGGTTATCTATGAAACACTACAAGCCGACACTAATGGGGAAGTGTGGGGAAACAGAAGGTTATCTATGAAACACTACAAGCCGACACAAATGGGGGAAGTGTGGGGAAACAGAAGGTTATCTATGAAACACTACAAGCCAACACTAATGGGGGAAGTGTGGGGAAAGAGAAGGTTATCTATGAAACACTACAAGCAAGCCGACACTAATGGGGAAGTGTGGGGAAACAGGTTATCTATGAAACACTACAAGCCGACACAAATGGGGGAAGTGTGGGGAAAGAGGTTATCTATGAAACACTACAAGCAAGCCGACACTAATGGGGAAGTGTGGGAAACAGGTTATCTATGAAACACTACAAGGCAACACTAATGGGGTAAGTGTGGGGAAACAGAAGGTTATCTAAAACACTATAAGCAAGCCGACACTAATGGGGGAAGTGTGGGGAAACAGAAGGTTATCTATGAAACACTACAAGCAAGGCGACACTAATGGGGGAAGTGTGGGGAAACAGAAGGTTATCTATGAAACACTACAAGCCGACACTAATGGGGGAAGTGTGGGGAAACAGGTTATCTATGAAACACTATAAGCAAGCCGACACTAATGGGGGAAGTGTGGGGAAACAGAAGGTTATCTATGAAACACTACAAGCAAGGCGACACTAATGGGGTAAGTGTGGGGAAACAGAAGGTTATTTATGAAACACTACAAGCCGACACTAATGGGGGAAGTGTGGGGAAACAGAAGGTTATCTATGAAACACTACAAGCAAGGCGACACTAATGGGGTAAGTGTGGGGAAACAGAAGGTTATCTATGAAACACTACAAGCAAGGCGACACTAATGGGGTAAGTGTGGGGAAACAGAAGGTTATTTATGAAACACTACAAGCCGACACTAATGGGGGAAGTGTGGGGAAACAGAAGGTTATCTATGAAACACTACAAGCAAGGCGACACTAATGGGGTAAGTGTGGGGAAACAGAAGGTTATCTATGAAACACTACAAGCAAGGCGACACTAATGGGGGAAGTGTGGGGAAACAGAAGGTTATCTATGAAACACTACAAGCAAGGCGACACTAATGGGGGAAGTGTGGGGAAACAGAAGGTTATCTATGAAACACTACAAGCCGACACAAATGGGGAAGTGTGGGGAAACAGAAGGTTATCTACGAAACACTACAAGCCGACACAAATGGGGGAAGTGTGGGGAAACAGAAGGTTATCTATGAAACACTACAAGGCAACACTAATGGGGGAAGTGTGGGGAAAGAGAAGGTTATCTACGAAACACTACAAGCCGACACTAATGGGGGAAGTGTGGGGAAACAGAAGGTTATCTATGAAACACTACAAGCAAGGCGACACTAATGGGGGAAGTGTGGGGAAACAGAAGGTTATCTATGAAACACTACAAGCCAACACTATCAGAATGATTGGGGCATTAACTCTTTGACTCCTGCACCCTATCCTCCAACTGCACGAGCTTAAACCTTTGACTCAGTCTATCCACCAGCTTCCTGCAAGAAGCTGGTGGAAAGGGCGAGGGAGTCAAAGGGTTAAAGTTTTGCTTTGCTAGCATGGTTGACAATGCGGGGCATTGGTGGAAAAGTTGCAAAAGTCAAAGGATTAAGATGAGCAGTGAACAGTTTTTTTTACATTGTGGGTTGTGACTGACCTGAAGACATAAGATCTTGAATCTTGACTTTTATCACAGGTGCCAGCTAGCCCACACAAAATATCACTGGAAAGGGTGCAACATTTACTTACCAATGGCATACAAATAAAGTCTCTAAAACAAAACATGCAGGAGATGCGGCCAGCTGAAATGTCACATGTATTTGTTTTATCCTTGTTATGAGAAAACAGAGGAGACTGTTTGAGAACATTCACCACACCTCTTCCTCAGCAACAGAAGACCATTTGTGTTATTTTGAATAACTGTTGTCACAGATTGACATAAAACCTTCAAAACAATGTGTAGAGGGCTGGCATTCTGTAAGAGTTGGGCTGTGGTGGCAGTGCAAAAACTGCCTGTTTCAGATAATTTCAGCAAAACACTGCCAAAATTATTTAATTTTAATGCTTTTTTGTTATTAATATGGCTGTGAAATGCATCTTAACCTAATGAAAAGCCCAAAGAAGAAGTTGTGACAAATGGAATGGAATCCATCAAAATTTAAGATTTTGGGTGTTTGGTTTACCGAAGACTTGACAGACTGAAAAACTTAATTATGATGATAAATTTTCTGAAATCTTGAAGTTATTTAAGATATGGATAAAAATATTAATCACCCCACTGAGATGAATAGCTGTTCTAAAATCTCTAATTTTATCTAAAATGATACATCTGTGGATGCTTCTCCCTAATCCACCTAACAGCTTTATTAAAAACTTACAAAAGTTGTGTTTCAAATTTACATGGAAAGGAAAATCAGACCGCATTGATAGAAAGTCTGCAGTAAAACGTGTTCATAAAGGAGGACTTGGTTTGATTGACATAAAGCAGTTTATAAACTCGCTAAAGCTTATCTGGATACGGAAATTAAATAATACAAACCATAAATGGAAAAACATAACTGTTATGTTTCCCATGATGGATAACCTAAATATGTATGGATCATGTCTACAAGTTAATACCAAAGTCAGCATGTTTTGGCAACACGTGTTAAATGCCTATAAAGATTTAACAGCAAAAATACAACCAACAACTTCTGAAAAATTTACTACTGAACCTATATTTTGTAACGACAATATACGGATTGGAAATAAAACAATCTTATACAAAAGATGGATTAATAAGGGTATCTTCTGTGTTTCTCATCTTATGAAAAACAATGGTCACTTTTTGACATATGATGAATTCAGAACTTCATATGGACTAATTTCGAACTTTATCACCTATTTTGGAGTAATTCAAGCGATTAAAAAATACATAAGAAAAAGGGCATTGATATTCATAATAACTATGCTTTAAATTTGAAGAAGTCCCTTCAGATCATTTATTCAAGCCACAAAGGAATGAAACAATACTACGATATACTAACTAACAACAGTCAAGACCCAAAATGTTGTAGTAAGTGGAACACAAAACTACCAACAGATATAAACTGGAATGTTGTTTTCAAAAAGATTCAGAAAATAACTGATGTCAAACTTAAATGGTTTCAAATCCGGATAGTTGACAGAATTATTGCTACAAACAAAACACTTAAAAATATGAAAATCAGTAACAGCGATAAATGTACCTTTTGCAATATAGAACTTGAAGATACTCAGCATTTATTCTGGCGATGTAACGCGGTTCGTCAATTTTGGTATTCTTTGGAATCTTCTTTAAATGAAAAATGTGTACATACATGTCATTTGAAAATGAACGAAGAATTAATTATACCTGGAACATCCGAGAGCTTTAAAACAGATGATACATTTGATTTTCTTCTTATTTTTGCAAAATTCTTCTTATATAAATGTCGAATAGAGAAAATAAAACCTATCTTTCATGTGTTCTTACAACAGCTTAAATGGAGGTTCATGATAGAACGACACACAGCAAATGTAAATATGTGCTATACAACATTCGTATCAAAGTGGTCTTATTATATACCTCTGATGTTTGACACATAAACAATTGTCTCAACAATGCTAAGCAGAATGACTGATGAGTTAATGAATAAAGATCATGTTACAACAAAAAAATAGATCGTGATGGAATACAGAGGACATGCCTCTTTCTATAGACGACAAACATCCTCTGTTCAAAGATGTATATATGTTTTTCATGGACATCATTAGAAGCAAAACAAAAAAAAAGAAAAGAAAAGAAAAGAAAAACCAGCATGCAGTTATCCTTCAGGTATGAAATTGTTGGATTTTGATATTGTTCGTCAAATTATTTGTTTTTTGTTTACTTGATTGGTGTGTGGTGTGTGGTGTGTGTGTGTGTGTGTGTGTGTGTGTGTGTGTGTGTGTGTTTTTTCTAGTTGTGTTATAGTACACATGGTATTGTTTTTGCGATTTATTTATCTCTCATATGTTTATTAACAATGAGTAATTTACTTCTTCAAGCGAATTATGTATATTTTTATGATTATTGTTAGTAATATAATGTAGTGCTATGTGTGTACATGTATGTTGTATGTGTATGTATATGTATATGTTTGTAATTGTGTTATGTGTATATATTATGGTTGTGTATGTATGTTTGTAGTGTTTTGGTAATGTATAATGTTTGTGTGTATGTGTATTATATGGGTGTTGTAGTGTATGTGTATGTATGTATATGTATGGGTGTATTATGGATGTGTGTATGCATATGTATATGTTTACGAATGCTTTTGTGCACGGATATGTATATGCATATTATATGCTTTACGAATGCTTTTGTGCACGGATATGTATATGATTATGCATATATACATATTGCAATGAATGCTTTTATCTTTCTACATTTTTAGATCTGTTGATTATGCATCATGTACATTTCAAGATGTTTGTAAAAGCTATATATTTGAAAATGAATAAAAACAAGTTAAAAAAAAAAAAAGAAGTTGTGACAAAAATTTCAATTTAACCCAGACAGACCCTGAACAACTTTCTGAAGCTGTATCTCTGTCCATCTACCTGTCACTTATGTGCCTGTCTGTGAGAACAGGTCACCTTTTATTTACAGCTGTGGCTTTTTCCAAACACGATTTACAGCCATTCTAAAGTCGGAATTGTTGGGGCAGCTAATTTGAGAAAATGGCTTTCAAAGTGGAGATACTAGAAAAAAAAAACCCAACTTTCCAGCAACAGGTTTCAAAATCCATTCTAAGAACTGAAACTGGACAATCGTGCAATTTACTTCATAATTTTGAATTTAGATGCAAAAGAATACCTTATCGCTGAAGTTTCACTGTTGGGACTTCACAAAACAACAGAAAACAGTTACCATCAGTGGTAAATTCAATACACAAGCACAAAAGAAAATTGCTTCTAGACTTTAATTTTGTACTTAGGTCTCCACTTATACACAACAGAAGAGAGCAGAGTTTGTTCAAGAGGGATATATGGCACTCAGATAGTTCCATATGCGCTTCACCCAAATCTATCAGTAATTATCTGGAAGACTCCCCGAGCTTGTGCAAAATCCCACATGCTAACAGGGTCTTGAAATGGGGAGGGAGGAGAGGGAGACCTACAAAACAGTAAGTTGGCACCACCAAGAATGATGAAAACATTAAGATGGGCAACAAACAGGCCAGTTTTTTATGTTGCATGCTGGAATTGAACTTGAGATACCAAAACTAAAGTCCACGGCTCTATCAGAAAAACCAACCAGCCCACATAAAGAATGACAGAAAAAAGGTTCTAGATACTTAAAATGCTAAAATCTAAAAATGGATGTCACATCTCCAAGAGATGTTTCGAGCTCATCGTGGAAAGCAGGATGCGACTTTTGTATTCCTTTGTTTGAACTGGTTACGTATGCCAATGCACATACAACTTAGCTTTCCAACTGAAACAGTCAACAAGCCCTTTCTTCTTTCAAGTCTAACAATACACCTTTTTGTCCAACAATGATCCCCCCCCCCCCCCAACAAACACACACTCCAACACCCCCATCTCCTGCTCTCCATCACCAACTTTACAATACCAGTCCTCTCCCCTCCCAATGTACAAGTATTTTGTATCAGCGCTTAGTCCTTAAGTTGTTTCTGTGAATGCCAGTCAATCTTCAAGTCAATGATGAAAGTGTGCACTTTGATTTGATTCCTGCATCAAGATTTAAAGCCTTGTAGATATTGCTATTTTTAATATCATTGTTATATTATTATCAAACCCTTTGGCCCCCCGCACCCTGTCCACTAGCATTCTGCATTGTCAACCACACTACAAAGCAAAAACTTAACCCTCTGACTCCCTCACACTAACCACCAATTTCATGCAGGAAACTGGTGGATAGGGTGAGGGAGTCAAAAGGGTTTAGTTTTTGCAGTTGGTGGATATGGTGCCAGAGTCAACGGGTTAAGATTTAAAACAACATTCCTAAATGCACTCAAACAAGTCACAGACTGTGTGCTATGACAGATGACTTTCATCACTGGGTGGTACATGGTGACCTACATGTTTTAAGCCAGTAGTGCATGGGTAGATTCCAGTTGGTCACCACCTCCACCAGTGACCTTGGTAACTCTATGTTGTGAGGTCTCGACACAGACAATGTCCTGAAACACACACACACACATATACACACATCACAGACACACAGACAGACAGACAGACACACACACACACACAACACACACACACACACACACACACACACACACACACACACACACACACACACACACACACTGCCAATTTACAATAGAACATTTATGATCTCTACCAGTCTTAATGAACAGTATAGAACATTGAAGACCTTGCCAATGCAAACAGTTTATGCCATGATCATTTTTATGCGTCTCCATCACATAACATCAGTGATGTCAGTGCATATGGAATTCATTGTGAGTGTGGAGACATCTTAAGAAACGGAAAACAGAAATCACTTTTCACAAAAACAAGAAAACACAGGAACCATGTGGAGCACAAAGCAGTCACACCATCCACTGACTGCTTCTACACACAGATCACTACTCTGAACTGCTAATATACCCAACACAGTACACTTTCCCATCGTATTTATGCAAATCGTGGATGTATGATACACTATCAAAACCAAGAAAATCAAACACTAACAGTTACACTAACAGTCAGTCAGTGAACAGCATGACAAAGGGTGTTAAAAAATCACTTACGTGAATAGACATAAAACCAATGACCAATACACAAAGGGTGTCCAGCTTACCACTGGGTATGTCCCTCCACCTGCGTCCAGCCCACCCCACTGAGAACAGCTGTGGTTTCCGACATGAAGCTGACAAAATAATGGCTGAATCGGAATGACTGTGCATCTCTGTAGGCCAGTAACCAGCTGTAATATATAAATAAACACACACATACATCAATATACACTGTGCATCTCTGTAGGCCAGTAACCAGCTGTAATATATAAATAAACACACATATACATCAATATATATTATGCATCTCTGTAGGCCAGTAACCAGCTGTAATATATAAATAAACACACACATACATCAATATACACTGTGCATCTCTGTAGGCCAGTAACCAGCTGTAATATATAAATAAACACACACATACATCAATATACATTATGCATCTCTGTAGGCCAGTAACCAGCTGTAATATATAAATAAACACACACATACATCAATATACACTGTGCATCTCTGTAGGCCAGTAACCAGCTGTAATATATAAATAAACACACATATACATCAATATATACTGTGCATCTCTGTAGGCCAGTAACCAGCTGTAATATATAAATAAACACACACATACATCAATATACACTGTGCATCTCTGTAGGCCAGTAACCAGCTGTAATATATAAATAAACACACACATACATCAATATAAACTGTGCATCTCTGTAGGCCAGTAACCAGCTGTAATATATAAATAAACACACACATACATCAATATAAACTGTGCATCTCTGTAGGCCTGTAACCAGCTGTAATATATAAATAAACACACACATACATCAATAGTACTGTGCATCTCTGTAGGCCAGTAACCAGCTGTAATATATAAATAAACACACACATACATCAATATATACTGTGCATCTCTGTAGGCCAGTGACCAGCTGTAATATATAAATAAACACACAATACATCAATATATACTGTGCATCTCTGTAGGCCAGTAACCAGCTGTAATATATAATAAACACACACATACATCAATATATACTGTGCATCTCTGTAGGCCTGTAACCAGCTGTAATAAACACACACATACATAATATACACTGTGCATCTCTGTAGGCCAGTAACCAGCTGTAATATAAAATAAACACAACATACATCAATATGTACTGTGCATCTCTGTAGGCCAGTAACCAGCTGTAATATATAAATAAACACACACATACATCAACATATACTGTGCATCTCTGTAGGCCTGTAACCAGCTGTAATATATAATAAACACACACATACATAATATATAAACTGTGCATCTCTGTAGGCCTGTAACCAGCTGTAATATATAAATAAACACACATACATCAATATAACTGTGCATCTCTGTAGGCCATAACCAGCTGTAATATATAAATAAACACACACATACATCAATATATACTGTGCATCTCTGTAGGCCAGTAACCAGCTGTAATATATAAATAAACACACACATACATCAACATATACTGTGCATCTCTGTAGGCCAGTAACCAGCTGTAATAAACACACACATACATCAATATATACTGTGCATCTCTGTAGGCCAGTAACCAGCTGTAATAAACACACACATACATCAATATAAACTGTGCATCTCTGTAGGCCAGTAACCAGCTGTAATTAAAAACACAACATACATCAATATATACTGTGCATCTCTGTAGGCCAGTAACTAGCTGTAATATATATAAAACACACACATACATCAATATAAACTGTGCATCTCTGTAGGCCAGTAACCAGCTGTAATATATAAACACACACATACATCAATATATACTGTGCATCTCTGTAGGCCAGTAACCAGCTGTAATATATAAATAAACACACACATACATCAATATATACTGTGCATCTCTGTAGGCCAGTAACCAGCTGTAATATATAAATAAACACACACATACATCAATATATATGTGCATCTCTGTAGGCCAGTAACCAGCTGTAATATATAAATAAACACACACATACATCAACTATACTGTGCATCTCTGTAGGCCAGTAACCAGCTGTAATAAACACACACATACATATATAAACTGTGCATCTCTGTAGGCCAGTAACCAGCTGTAATAATAAACACACACATACATCAATATAACTGTGCATCTCTGTAGGCCAGTAACCAGCTGTAATATATAAATAAACACACACATACATCAATATATACTGTGCATCTCTGTAGGCCAGTAACCAGCTGTAAATAAACACACACATACATCAATATAACTGTGCATCTCTGTAGGCCAGTAACCAGCTGTAATATATAAATAAACACACACATACATCAATATATACTGTGCATCTCTGTAGGCCAGTAACCAGCTGTAATATATATATAAACACACACATACATCAACATATACTGTGCATCTCTGTAGGCCAGTAACCAGCTGTAATATATAAATAACACACACATACATCAATATATACTGTGCATCTCTGTAGGCCAGTAACCAGCTGTAATAAACACACACATACATCAATATAACTGTGCATCTCTGTAGGCCAGTAACCAGCTGTAATATATAAAAAACACACACATACATAAATATATACTGTGCATCTCTGTAGGCCAGTAACCAGCTGTAATAAATAAACACACACATACATCAATATACACTGTGCATCTCTGTAGGCCAGTAACCAGCTGTAATAAAACACACACATACATCAATATAACTGTGCATCTCTGTAGGCCAGTAACCAGCTGTAATAAAACACACACATACATCAATATACATTATGCATCTCTGTAGGCCAGTAACCAGCTGTAATAAACACACACACATACATCAATATATACTGTGCATCTCTGTAGGCCAGTAACCAGCTGTAATAAACACACACATACATCAATATACATGTGCATCTCTGTAGGCCAGTAACCAGCTGTAATAAACACACACATACATCAATATAACTGTGCATCTCTGTAGGCCAGTAACCAGCTGTAATAAACACACACATACATCAATATACACTGTGCATCTCTGTAGGCCAGTAACCAGCTGTAATAAACACACACATACATCAATATACTTATGCATCTCTGTAGGCCAGTAACCAGCTGTAATATATATAATAAACACACACATACATCAATATACATTATGCATCTCTGTAGGCCAGTAACCAGCTGTATATAAACACACACATACATCAATATACACTGTACATCTCTGTAGGCCAGTAACCAGCTGTAATAAACACACACATACATCAATATACATTTATGCATCTCTGAGGCCAGTTAACCAGCTTGTACATAAATAAAAACACACACATACATCAATATATATGTGCATTTCTGTAGGCCAGTAACCAGCTGTAAATAAATAACACACAACACATACATCAATATATACTGTGCATTTCTGTAGGCCAGTAACCAGCTGTAATAAACACACACATACATCAATATATACTGTGCATTTCCGTAGGCCAGTAACCAGCTGTAATAAATACTCACATACATTACTATACACTGTACATCTCACAAGGCCAGTAACCAGCTGCAATAAACACACACATACATGAATATACACTGTTATACATCTCTGTATGCCAGTAACCAGCTGAAATAAATAAACAAACACACACATACATCAATATACACTGTACATCTCTGTAGGCCAGTCACCAGCCGTAATAAACATAAACATACATCAATATACACTGTACATCTCTGTAGGCCAGTCACCAGCCGTAATAAACATAAACATACATCAATATACACTGTACATCTCTGTAGGCCAGTAACCAGCTGTAATAAAGACATGCATACATCAATATACACTGTACATCTCTGTAGGCCAGTAACCAGTTGTAATAAACACACACATACATTAATATACACTGTACATTCCTATTGGCCTATAACCAGGTGTAATAAATAATTAAATAAACACACACATACACCAACAAACAAGATATGTATATACGACATAGCATCCCTATAGGTCAGCAACCATCTGAAATGTATAAACAAAGGCATCAATCAATATACAAAATACATACAAGTGACATTTCTCATAAAATGATACTAATGATTTTATTTGTATACATGTATACATTCCATAGCACACCTGTTGCAATTAAACAGTAATATATCATTATTACATCTCATCTGACAATATTATGATAATAACTGACATAATATAAAATGTTTAATAAACAACAGCAAACATAGCCAATTCTTGAAGCATGATAACAGACAATAATAACACAAAATCATGAAAAGATATTGGCACTACCAGTCCTAATTATACATTAATACGAAAAAATAAAAAGACATGTTAAATGAAACACCATCATCATCTCCACACACGCACACAGACACACACACAGACACACACACACACACACACACACACACACACACACACACACACACACGCACACAGACACACACACACACATACACATGCATATTGATCAGCTACATCATGAGTGGACAAAGAGTGGAGATATTTCCCATCTCCCAGGTCAACATGTGCATAGACCTGCCGGTATCTAAGCCCCCTTCGTGTGTTACACATACAGAACATCAAATAAGCACGTTAAAGATTCTGTAAATCAAGTCAGTGTCTGCTGGATTATAGAGACAGGACAATGAATGCAGATATATTAAAGACGCAGATATATCAAAGATGCAGACATATTCAAGATGACGCTATATTAAAGATGCAGATATATTGTGAATATTTTGTAGGGTACAGCCCTGTCACGCAGTCTCAATCTGAAATGGAACTCCACAGTGTGATCATTACCATCCCCAATTCCATTCTCATCATTGTGAAACACTGTCCCAGATTCTAGTCTTTCATGCCCTGCTATCATTGTGATCTCAGTGTTTACAAGTTTGAGGTTTACAAGTGTGATGGAGATCTGAAATGAGCGGCATGGGGTAGTGACACAGAAGCCAAGCACAAGTTGGGGCAAAAAAATGCAAGTGACAGTGACAGTGGAAATGTCCATGGCAGTGGCTGCCAGCTTGCAGTGGACGGGACAGCAACTAAACAGAGATCTGCAAGTGAGCAGTTTTGTCAGATCTCAATGTTCAAAGCACACTAAGAACTAATTACCGCTCTCTGTACATCTGTAGGTGTGATCACTGTTGGGAAGGTGTATTTCAATGCACAGATAACTTCACTGACAATGTATGGAAAGACTGACAATGCATGGAAAGACTGACAATGCCATTATTTTATGTACAATACAGAAGCCATAACTGATACATTAGGAAGGAACTGAAGATATTGGCACAGGAAGATATAATGCATGTCTACGGCAGCTGCCAGGATCATGTTTGCAGTCCCATGGTATTCATGGTATACAGTTGTGTGTATGGAATCATACACATGCGTTATCTTGTCTTCAGCTAACATAACTGATCATCTTGAGGTCATCCACCTTCATCTCTCTCCCCACCCCAACCACCATTCCCTGTCAACATTCAAAATGAAATGAAAAGATAAGTGTGAACTCAAAATGAATGAAAGACAAGAGAAGCGTGAACTCAAAATGAATGACAAGACAAGAGAAGTGTGAACTCAAAATGAAATGACAAGACAAGAGAAGTGTGAACTCAAAATGAAATGAAAGGCAAGAGAAGCGTGAACTCAAAATGAAATGAAAAGACAAGAGAAGCGTGAACTCAAAATGAACTGAAAAGACAAGAGAAGTGTGAACTCAAAATGAAATGACAAGACAAGAGAAGCGATGAACTCAAAATGAAATGAAAAGACAAGAGAAGCGTGAACTCAAAATGAAATGAAAAGACAAGAGAAGCGTCAATTCAAAATGAACTGAAAAGACAAGAGAAGCGTGAACTCAAAATGAAATGACAAGACAAGAAAAGCATGAACTCAAAATGAAATGACAAGAGAAGAGAAGCATGAACAACACTCACCATGTAGGCATGGTCAAGGATGATCCAATGGGTCAGACACGTGGAATACAGAAGACATACGATGGACAACAGACAGCTGGACGCACACTTCATCAGCCACCTACAGACTGCAACATAAAAATCATAATGTTATTCAAGATAAACACACAATATAGACAACAGACAGCTGGACACACACTTCATCAGCCAACTACAGACTGCAACATAAAAATCATAATGTTATTCAAGATAAACACACAATATAGACAACAGACAGCTGGACACACACTTCATCAGCCAACCTACAGACTGCAACATAAAATCATAATGTTATTCAAGATAAACACACAATATAGACAACAGACAGCTGGACACACACTTCATCAGCCAACCTACAGACTGCAACATAAAAACCATAATGTTATACAAGATAAACACACAATATAGACAACAGACAGCTGGACATATGCTTCATCAGCCAACCTACAGACTGCAACATAAAAACCATAATGTTATACAAGATAAACACATTATGGACAACAGACAGCTGGACACACACTATCAGCCAACCACAGACGTAAACGTCAAGTCCATCGGAAGGGGACGAAAAACAAAGTCAGAACAATGTGCCTTTTGTCCTGCACATGCTTAAGATCCCATGGAAGTCGAAAATTGTGAAGAGCAGGCAATTCATTTGGTTGCCCTGGTATAAAACATTGAAGAGATAGGTTCATTACCCAGGTCTCTCCCTTGAAGGCCAATTGGCCTTCTTCCTTTCTGAAGTCTTGGTAAAAAAAACGAAAATTAAGTGGCACTGCACAGCGGCTACACACTCTCAAAGGGGAGAGCAGCCTGACTGTCACATGATAAATCCAACATGACAAAAGAAATGAATATGTATATGAACATATGAGTATGAAACGAAAACAAGTGTGGTATTACAGAAAGACTAAGGAACAAGCTTTTCAGAGCTTAGCTCTTTCCATTACTTTCCAGTTCTGCTAACTTGGTGAAGTATCTGTCTCAAGTGATACCTATTGGAGGTGGAGCCAGCTGGAGCCAAAAATCCCAAAATGATTTTGACCTGACTGAGGGGGATTCAAACCCACAACCTTCCAGCTGGTAATCTGTTCACCAGCCACTGCACCATGCTGACTAATTAGTGCAACTGTGTTTTATTCAATCACAGGTTATGTTCATTTAAAACAGTCAAACATCGTACATTTGAAATGCTTAATTCTTGTGCTGCAGCTGTTAGGGTTTGTTTTTTTCAAATCTTTAAAAATGGGTAAAGACAGTGCGACTGCAAGGGTTACATGGGTACAGGTAAAAAATAACATGAAGTTAACCCTTTGACTCTCACACCCTGTCCACCAACTGCAAAAACTTAACCCTTTGACCTCCTCATCCTATCTACCGCCTTCCTGGTGGATACGGTGAGAGGATCAAAGTGTTAAGTTTTTGCTTTGCTGGCATGGTTGACAATGCAGGATGCTAGAGGACACGGTGTGGAAGTCAAAAGGTTAAAGAGTTCAGCAGGCATGATTGTACAGGTACCAAACACAGACTCACTAAAGGTAATTTCTCCACCATCAGTGACTTGTAGTAATCTTCATAGGACACCCAGGGCCCGAAGACAACAGTGCCCACATGGAAACAGTAGCCCATGAACTCAAAGATGTTGGGCAGGTCAATGATGGCACCACTGCCATAATCAAAAGCCAGGGAAATGATCTTCATGGACAGCACCATCTGGGCACCTGTGACCAACAAGTAAAACAACCGCTTGAGGTCACAGTATACACACACATATGTGTGCACATATCCATATGCCCACAAACAAACATGCACAAGCAAAACACACACACACAAACTAGTCTGTTCAAGCACGCGCACACACACACACACACACACACACACACACACACACATATCAGATAACCAAGAAACACAAAGAAGCAACCACACAAATTTACACAGGGCAATGTACATCCTCTGACTCCTGCACCCAATCCACCAGCATCCTGCTGACAAAGCAAAAACTTAACTAATCCTTTGACGCCCTTACCCTATCCACCAGCTGCAGGAAGCTGCTGGATAGGGTGAGGAGTCAAAGAGTTAAAGTTTTTGCAGTTGGTGGATAGGACAAGGAGTCAAAGGGTTAAATAATGAGTACATACACAAAAACCAACACTGATATACATTTCAATGATGCAAAGGGAACAATTAGGTAAACTCACAGTCCTACAATTGAACAAAGGAACAATTAAAAACTAAACAACTAGCAGAAGCATAGTGTTTCTCTGTTTGTTATTTAGATGACTTTTTTCATATTTTTTTTTCTTTTCTTTAACTTGCAGGTGTGTGTGTGTGTGTGCGCGTGTGTGTGTGCGTGTGTATTTTGTTTGTGCATGTGTGTGTGTGTGTGTGTGTGTGTGGTGTGTGTGTGTGTGTGTGTATGTGTTTGTGTGTATGTGTATGTGTTGTGTGTGTGTGTTGTGTGTGTGTGTGTGTGTGTGTGTGTGTGTGTTGTTGTGCTTGTGTGTTTGAGTGTGTGTGTGTATTTTCACTTTCTGTTTACATGTTTGTTTCAGGAAAGTGGTGAGGAGACATAACAAACAGATAATTATGTATGCACAACAGTGTTAATCCTTGACTCCCTCAGTCTATCAGCTTCCACCAGTTTCTTACAGGAGTTAAGGAGTTAAAGTGTTTCATCATACAGGTTGTCATCATGGCATATCATCAAAGTGGCTGGCTGTTTACCGTGCCACATCCTCACCTCTGATCTGATGCCATGTGGTAGGGTCCACCAGCCACAGCTCGCTGTAACACATGTCAAGTATGTTGTAACATGTGGACAGTAGTGTAACATACGTCAAACATACTATAAAACATTACAGTACTATACCACATACACAACACAATATGAAACACATACTGCAGAAAAAAGTTATATATGTGAGATACTGTTCTCAATAGCTTAGATGGTAGAACAAAGATTGTGTGAAGAATAAGAATCAAACAGTTGTGTATCATCTGCATGTGATTGTCTGGAGACAGAAATTCATTTAATCAACAGGAAAAAGGGTTTTATGTATACAATATGGATAGAACTTGGCCAAGAACTGAACCTTGTAGAACACTTAACTGTAAGAAAACATACTTTGAACTATGATCATTGACAAAAATCTGTTTCTGTCACTTAGGTAAGATTTGAACCATGCAAGTGCTGACATTGAAATACATACAGATTTCTGACTTTGATATACCATACAGATTTTTTGGTCTGTACAGGAAAATGCCACTGTCTAAAGTATCAAAGGCAGCAGACAAATCAAGGAGAGTCAAAGCATTGCACACTGTAGATCACATAAAACCACAACACAGACATTTCCAAATTACAGATATAATATACTATAAACTGTAAAATATTACACCACACTGTTGGTTCCTGGATTAACACTTGCCCCCAACTGCAAACACCAACAGAAGTGACTACAGAGCATGACAAACACTGTTCGCTGACAGTCCGACTATAACCACTACTGTTAACATACACCGAACAGGCAAAGACACAAAAAAAGGCAGCTAACCCTTTGACTTCCACACCCTGTCCACCAGCATCCTGCATTACCAACAACACTAGCAAAGCAAAAACTTAACTCTTTGTTCTCTCACCCTATCCACCAGCTTCCTGCAGGAAGCTGGTGGATAGGGTGAGGGAATCAAAGGGTTAAATTTTTGCAGTTGGTGGATAGGGTGCAGGAGTCAAAGGGTTAAAACTTTGAACTGCTCAGGACACCACAGCCTGAGGCCAACAGCATCTCTGCCCTGAGATGCCGTCTTCTTCCGCCACATAGCTGCCATGTTTAGACAATTTCAGCACCAACAAACACCAAAGGAGTGTCAGCTGAAATTCACATGCAACAAGCCACAAGACTGGTAAAGGGAAGTAACTCAATAAACATAATCTGGATCAAGAAATAACGGACGTGGACAAGGGTTGAACTCTGACAGACCAGTGCTGTTAACTCTAACAGATGAGCACTGAACTCCGCTGTTATAACAGTACTCGGAAATCAGTGCTGAGTGGTGCACTGCTATACTGAATTATCTCTGAATTGTCCACAATGAGTTTAAACACATATCCATTAACCTTTGACTCCCGCACTGATCCAGCAACTGCAAAAACTTCACCCTTTGACTCCCTCACCTTATCCACCAGCTTCCTGCAGAAAGCTAGGAGATAGGTTGAGGAAATCAAAACGTTGAGTTTTTGCCTTTCTAGCATGGTTGGCAATGCATGATGCTGGCAGACATGGTGTGGGAGTCAAAGGGTTAAGAATAAAAATATGATACACACCTTGAGACAAACTACATCATGTTTATGAAGTTTGCATCAAAATCCCAACACAAACTCACCACGACACAACGAAGACAGCAATGAGTGCAGAAGTCGCCACTCCACTGGAATGGCGCCCTCTGGCGGCTAAAGATGCCAGGAGGAGATAAGTGAGAGTGCAACAAAGCACCATATACAGCAGGGCCAGACGGAACAGTGTGTGGAGAACCATGATGCCAAACACGGCACTGGCAAAGTGCACCATCCACTCAGGGACTCCTCCATCCTGTCCTCCTGCTAAATAGTACAAGGAACCATATCAAAACAGCACAGTGTGCTCATATTCACTGTTATTAATAATAATAATAATGATTACAATATTTCCATAGCGCAAAATCTTGATAAAAATCAAATCTAAGCACTGAACATACACATACGCATGCACGCACACACACACACACACATGCGCAATCTACTTTTGTCTCCTTCCTCCTTCAAATGGGGAAAAAGAAGAAAAGCAATAGAAAATTACATATAAGTGTACTCAAAGTAGAAAAAAAAATCAATAGAAAACATTTATATACAAATACATATTACAATGTGATTCCACACTGAGAGGAGACAGGCTGCAGTGGGGGTTGAGTGAGGTCAGGATTTTATGCAGAGGAGAAAAGGTGAGTTTTGAGAGTGGACTTGGAGGAGATAAAAGTAGGTTGCTGACAGACTGAGAAAGGAAGTTTGCTCCAGGAGAGTGGACCAGAAACAGAGAAAGCACATGGACCATAGGTATTGAGCTTAGTGCGTGGAATGCGAAAAGTGAGAGGATCAGAGGCAGAGAGGAGGGTATGTGAGGGAATCACATCAAAACAGCACAGTGTGTTCATATTCATTGTTATCATACATGAACCACATCAAAACAGCACAGTGCGTTCATGTTCATTGCTATTATCAGGGATGAAAACAGAGGAGGTAAAAAAAAAGAGGAGAAATGGGCAGGGGCAACGCCCCTGGCGGGGGTCAGGGGGCAGAACCCCCTGAAGCTGAAGCATTTTTAAGAAATAAATGCAAAAAGTATGGGCTAAAAGTGACTTTTTTTCTCTTTCGTTTCTTCATTGTTTGACATCAAGAGCAACAAAGTGTACAATAATTCAAGTATCAAGTACAGAATAAGGTCTTGAGAAGGATAGAACCTCAGAAATGTATCCTATTCTGCCCTCTGCAGCCGAAGGATTTGTACACAAAGGAAGTAAAGACTTAAAGTATATATATATTTAACAATTGCACTAACCTTTCTGCTACACGTTTTTTTTGTGTTTTTTCTTGTTTTTTTTGGGCGGAGATTTTTGGGGGGGGCGGAGATCAGCAAAAAATCGGCTGAAACGGCGGAAAAAGAGGAGAATTTTTCATCCCTGTATTATACACAGAAACATATCAAAACAGCACAGTGAGTTCATATTCATTGTTATCATACAATGTTACATGGAACCACATCAAAACAACACAGTGTTTTCATACTCATTGTTATTATCATTCACAGCCTGTTGGCTCAAGTTGTTAACATTTCCATGCTGATAACAGAGTAGTTCTAGTTGTGGATTTGACTCTCACGGAGGCCATATTCTGTTTCGTTGTTATTATTGTTGTTGTTGGTTTGTTGTTTATTGTTGTTGTTGTTTTTGAAATGGCCACTTAGCTCAGTTGGCTAGAGCACCATACCAACAATGCTGGGTTATACTTATAGCTTTAACCTTTGCCAGGATCACAGATGTTTTTTTAGAAAAAATAATACAGCCTATATTGTTTCATTGACAGATTGATACAAGGATTGATATATAGGCTAGGTAGGACCCCAAGACTTTACAACCTTATATGACTTAAGTGCAGGCTTATGGATTATGCCATGATCATTTCAGATCTCATCCATAATATGTCATCCATGGTATTTGGTGTCGGTGTATACATGAAATGTATTCCAAGTGAAAAGTCACTATCTTAAAAAACTGAGACATTTACTACCATAGTCACTATT
>JAPXFY010000018.1:36814315-36816815 GCA_030674185.1 Monoplex corrugatus | reverse complement strand
CTCTCTAATTCTTCTTTCTCACCCACTGAAATGGGTTTATGACCTAACCAGGAAACTCTCACCCACTGAAATGGGTTTATGACCTAACCAGGAAACCATTCATACGCAGAACATTAATTGAATCATTCCTCTTTCCCGAGTCACACACTCAAAACTCATTCTGTTTCTACATTCAGAATCAAGGTCATTCCTCTATCCAGAGTCAGACTCAAAACTCATAGTTCTCTACTGCAACCAATTCCAACCTTCACTTCCAATAGTGGGCTGGATGTTTATTTTTTTCGTTTTCATGGACTCAAGATCTCATGTCTCAAGTTCATTCTCACCCACCCACCCCCACCCCCATCCCCACCCACACACACACAAAATTATGCTTGCTTGCTATCCACCTTAATGCTCCAATCATTTGGGTTGTGTCAGTGTTTCAAAAACTCTGTTCCCTCTCCCCTTTCCAAGACAAGCTCTGAGCAGGACTGAGGAGTTTGCCAGATATCAGATAACTGTTGTCAGATTTGGGTGGAATGCATATAAAAAAATATCTAAGTGCAATGAAATCCTTTTGCAAAATAATCCCAAAACTCCAACCTCTTCTTCCATTTCCAATCTCCTTCATCTAGTCTGCCAGACTATGCTACCCAACCATCCCAAATCCACTCACCAATTCTACACAGTTGAGCAACCCAATTCCACTCACCAGCCCTACACAGCTGAGTAACCCAATTCCACTCACCAGCCCTACATAGTCGAGTAACCCAATTCCACTCACCAGCCCTACAGCTGACTAACCCAATTCCACTCACCAGCCCTACACAGCTGAGTAACCCAATTCCACTCACCAGCCCTACATAGTTGAGTAACCCAATTCCACTCACCAGCCCTACACAGCTGGCTAACCCAATTCCACTCACCAGCCCTACACAGCTGAATAACCCAATTCCACTCACCAGCCCTACACAGCTGAGCAACCCAAATTCACTCACTGCCTCTAAACAGCTGAGTAACTCAATTCCACTCACAACTCTACGTAGCTGAGTAACCCAAATTCACTTACCAACCCTACGTAGATGAGTAATCCAATTCCACTCACCAGCCCTACACAGCTGAGTAACCCAATTCCACTCACCAGCCCTACATAGCTGAGTAACCCAATTCTTCTCACCAACTCTACGTAGCGGAGTAACCCAATTTTACTCACCAACTCTACGCAGCTGAGTAACTCAATTTTACTCACCAACTCTACGTAGCTGAGTAACCCAATTCCACTTACCAACTCTATGTAGCTGAGTAACCCAATTCTACTCACCAATTCTACGTAGCTGAGTAAGAAGCCTAAAGATGATGGCCATGATGATGACAGAAAACAGACTCTGCACCATCTGTAGCGATGTTGGCAGGATACAGTCCTCCAACATTTCAGAGGCTGATATTCGGTCAAAGTGCACAGGAGGCGCTTCACGTTGTTGGCGATAGGCTTCCAGCCACTCTGCCATCTCCGGTGACATCTCCTCATCATCATCAAAGTAGTCGAAGAAACCGTCTCCTTCCTCATCCTCTAAAAAGTAATCACCATCGTCGTAATACATCCTGCAACATACAGCCGGCCATTGATCAAGTTCAAAAAGTACAATGCATCAACATACTGCCATTGATCAAGTTCAAATCACAATACATCAACACACTGCCACTGATCAAGTTCAAAGCACAATGCAACAACATACTGCCATTGATCAATTTCAAAGCACAATACATCAACACACAGCCATTGATCAAGTTCAAAGCACATTACATCAACATACTTCCAGTTCCACTGATCAAGTTCAAAGCACAATACATCAATATACAGCCATTAACAAGTTCAAAGCACAATACATCAACATACTTCCACTGATCAAGTTCAAAGCACATTACATCAACATACAGCCATTAACAAAGTTCAGAGCACAATACATCAACATACAGCCATTAACAAGTTCAGAGCACAATACATCAACATACAGCCATTAACAAGTTCAGAGCACAATACATCAACATACAGCCATTAACAAGTTCAAAGCACAATACATCAACATACAGCCATTAACAAGTTCAAAGCACAATACATCAACATACAGCCATTAGCAAGTTCAAAGCACAATACATCAACATACAGCCATTAACAAGTTCAAAGCACAATACATCAACATACAGCCATAGTTCAAAGCACAATACATCAACATACAGCCATTAGCAAGTTCAAAGCACAATACATCAACATACAGCCATTAGCAAGTTCAAAGCACAATACATCAACATACAGCCATTAACAAGTTCAAAGCACAATACATCAACATACAGCCATAGTTCAAAGCACAATACATCAACATACAGCCATTAACAAGTTCAGAGCACAATACATCAACACACAGCCATTAACAAGTTCAAAGCACAATACATCAACATACAGCCATTAACAAATTCAAAGCACAATACATCAACATACAGCCATTAACAAGTTCAGAGC
>JAPXFY010000018.1:36801815-36809315 GCA_030674185.1 Monoplex corrugatus | reverse complement strand
CTAATTTAAACTGTCCCCACCCCCTCTCCGAGCCCCCTGTGGAGAAGCTGACCACCTAGAGCTATGGTCATAGAGAAAGGAGATCTGGCTGACACCCTTGAGCTTGTGGGAGAAGCTGTAGAGGCCTGTGGATGTGCTACAAAAGGTGTATAGGTCTGTGGATGTGATACAGAAGCTGTGCAAGTCTGTGGATGTGCTACAGAAGCTGCAGAGGTCTGCGAATGTGCTACAGAAGCTGTAGAGGTCTGTGAATGTGCTACAGAAGCTGTACAGGTCTGTGGATGTGTTACACAAGCTGTACATGTCTGTGGATGCGCTACAGAAGCTGTACAGGTCTGTGGATGTGCTACACAAGCTGTACAGGTCGGTGGATGTGCTACAGAAGCTGTACAGGTCTGTGGATGTGATACAGAAGCTGTACAGATCTGTGGATGTGCTACAAAAGCTGTACAGGTCTGTTGATGTGATACAGAAGCTGTACAGGTCTGTGGATGTGCTACAGAAGCTGTACAGGTCTGTGGATGTGCTACAGAAGCTGTAGTCAGTGTAGAGGTCTGTGGATGTGCTACAGAAGCTGTACAGGTCTGTGGATGTGATACAGAAGCTGTACAGGTCTGTGGATGTGATACAGAAGCTGTACAGGTCTGTGGATGTGCTACAGAAGCTGTACAGGTCTGTGGATGTGATACAGAAGCTGTACAGGTCTGTGGATGTGATACAGAAGCTGTACAGGTCTGTGGATGTGCTACAGAAACTGTACATGTGGACATGCTACAGAAGAAGACCTATTTCATACAGAAAACTAAACAAAAGTAACCTCAAAGTGTGACGGTGAACAAGAAGAAGATGATGGCTCTCTTATCACACTGTGACACTGACAACAGAGTACAACAAATCTAGGAGACCTGGAGATGATGAGAATTATCTGGAAAGAAGCTGATATTTATTGTTGACAGTTTGTTCAAAAGGAATTCATGACACTCAAGCAATTCTATATGTGTACCCCCAGTCTACCACCATCTGTCTTATCTGGCAGACTCCCTGACTCTACACAAAACCCATGTGCTGGCAAGGTCCTGAAATTGGAAGAACTGAAGGTGTGGGATGGGGGGCAGTCTCTACAACAGTAAGCTGACACTACCAGAATGATCAGAACATTAAGATGGGCAGCACACAGGCCATTTTGTTTCTTCTTTTTTTTTTTATGCTGCCTGCTGGGATTAACTCTAGAATTGAGATAGATCTACATTCCATGATTCTACTACAAGAGCTTGACAGCCTGTGAGAAGCAAAGAAGATATATATATGCACAGAATTCATTGTGGGATTTTTCGGACCCAGCCGGCTCCTACTCAATGCTGAGTGTGCTGTGGGCTCATTGGGAAGACTGGGACCATTTAGTCCAGTCTCATCTACTCATGGATGCAGCACCAAGAGAGTTGCTCTGATTCCTGATGAACACTGCAGGTGTATGCATCTCTCTGGCCTGGTTGACAGCAGGATGGTAACTGTAGAGTACAGTTCTGTCATGCAATTCCAACTGTAGGTAGAACTTCACAACATAATGATTATCATCATCATCATCATTGTCATCATAGCACTGTAGTGTAAAAACTGTCCCAGTATCTGTGGCCACTATGGTGAGACAGAAAATGGGACAAAAAAATGATGAGCATAGGACAATTAAAAAAATGGTGAACGTAGGACAAATTAAAAAAAATGGTGTGCATAGCCATAGGACAATTAAAAAATGATGAGCAGAAATGTAAATGCCCAAGTGTGATGATCCTTAAAACAATGCATGAATCACACAAAAGAAAAGCCTCCACCACTCAAAATGGCGTTTAATCCTCTGATTCCCACACACCCTGCAATGTCAACCATGCCAGCAAAGCAAAAACTTAACTATTTAACTCCCTCATCCTTTCCACGAGCTTCCTGTAGGAAGCTGGTGGATGTGATGAGGGAGTCACAGGGTTATGTTTTTGCAGTTGGTGGATAGGGTGCAGGAGTCAAAGAGTCAATAGTTCACATAGTACATATAGCCTATTTCAACTTTACCAATTATTATTATCATTATTGTTATCATTGTTGTTCTTGTCACTATCATTATTGTTATTACTTACTTGACACAGTCCACTTCCTCTCACAGGTGTCTTGGAATCAATCAGCTACCACATGGTGTCAGCACAGCTCAGATCCTTACAAAATGGTCCCTTCACTCAGACTGGTCCCATTCATGATACAGGCAGGTCTGTTTGATAAACACCATTCAGTAGACATACACGGTCTAGTCTGCAGCGTCATTTCAAAGAAAACTGGTCCATTTTAGACAGGCTGGGCCTTTTCCAGTCCAGTGTAGTTCTAGTCCCAACTGAATCATGTACTGTGATGACTGGGACTGAAGGAGACAGCAGTGGATGTTGCTGCACTCTGTTAACCAATGGGTATCCACAATGGTACTTTTGGGTTTGTGCTGCTATCACAGCTCTTCTTCCGTGTGCTGTAATGAAATAAAAAACGTATAACACTTAGTAGGAGAAAAATGAGTGAGAAGACAAGCTTAAAAGAAAAAAAGCACAACAAAACACACACACACACACACACACACACACACACACACACACACACACACACACACACACACACACACACACACACACACACACACACAACACACACACACACACACAGAGTGACCCCACACTTATACAGAGTCACACACACACACACACACACACACACACACACACACACACACACACACACACACACACACAACACACATGTACGTCTGGAATGCTGTTAAAAAGCAAAACATTTTCACAGAGCAGAATGTCAGATGAGCACACATTGTACAGCACCACTACTATATAACTATGACTGGTACCAACAGTACACACAGACATCATGGACAGCACCACCAGATTTCAGAGGCACATCAGAAATAGCCAGCAGAATCGGCCAAGCAAAAACAACATTCAAGAAGATGAAGAGCATTCTTACCAACAAATGTCTATCAATTAACATCAGGAAGAGAGTTCTTGAATGTTATATAGAACCAATTACTGTTGTACGGTTGTGAGGCATGGACAGTCAACAAGCAAAGCCAGAACAAGATTGAGGCAGCCGAGATGTGGTTTCTAAGAAAGATGTTGAGAGTTCCATGGACAGCAAAGAAAACAAACAAGACAGTCTTGATGGAGACAGACACAAGTAGATCATTCATAAGGAAGATTTGGGAAAAGCAGGCAACATTCATAGGCCATTTTATGAGGAAAGGGGAACTGGAACACCTGGTCACAATGGGAAAGCTGGAGGGAAGGAGAGCACTGGGTAGACCCAGGGAGAAGATACTAGATGGACTTGCAGAGTGGCTGAAGACAGGGAGGGTGGAAGAGATGCTTGAGGCAACAAGAGATAGAGAAAGATGGAAGTCCATAATCGCCAACGCCATGCGGCAAGGCACCTGATGATGATGATAATATCAACAGTACACACAGCCATCACGGACAGCACCACTACAATATAATTATGACTGATATCAACAGTACACACAGCCACCATGGACAGCACCACTACAATATAACTATGACCAGTATCAACAGTACACACAGCCATCATGGACAGCACCACTACAATATAACTATGACCAATATCAACAGTACATCATGGACAGCACCACTACAATATAACTATGACCAGTATGAACAGTACACACAGCCCTCATGAACAGCACCACTACAATATAACTATGATCAATATCAACAGTACATCATGGACAGCACCACTACAATATAACTATGACCAGTATCAACAGTACATCATGAACAGCACCACTACAATATAACTATGACCAGTATCAACAGTACATCATGAACAGCACCACTACAATATAACTATGACCAGTATCAACAGTACATACAGCCATCATGGACAGCACCACTACAATATAACTGTGACCAGTATTAACAGTACATCATGGACAGCACCACAACAATATAACTGTGACCAGTATTAACAGTACATCATGGACAGCACCACTACAATATAACTATGACCAATATCAACAGTACATCATGAACAGCACCACTACAATATAACTGTGACCAGTATTAACAGTACACACAGCCATCATGGACAGCACCACTACAATATAACTATGACCAGTATTAACAGTACATCATGGACAGCACCACAACAATATAACTGTGACCAGTATTAACAGTACACACAGCCATCATGGACAGCACCACTACAATATAACTATGACCAGTAATAACAATAACAGTACATCATGGACAGCACCACTACAATATAACTGTGACCAGTATTAACAGTACACACAGCCATCAAGGACAGCACCACTACAATATAAGTATAACTATGACCAGTATTAACAATACATCATAGACAGCACCACAACAATATAACTATGACCAGTATCAACAGTACCATAGCCATCATGGACAGCACCACTACAATATAACTATGACCAGTATCAACAGTACACACAGCCATCATGGACAGCACCACAACAATATAACTATGACCAGTATCAACAGTACACACAGCCATCATGTACAGCACCACTACAATATAACTATGACCATATTAACAGTACATCATGGACAGCACCACTACAATATAACTATGACCAGTATCAACAGTACATCATGGACAGCACCACTACAAATACAATATAACTATGACCAGTATTAACAGTACATCATGGACAGCACCACTACAATATAACTATGACCAATATCAACAGTACATCATGAACAGCACCACTACAATATAACTATGACCAGTATCAACAGTACACACAGCCATCATGGACAGCACCATTACAATATAACTGTGACCAGTATTAACAGTACATCATGGACAGCACCACTACAATATAACTATGACCAGTATCAACAGTACATCATGGACAGCACCACTACAATATAACTATGACCAATATCAACAGTACATCATGGACAGCACCACTACAATATAACTATGACCAGTATCAACAGTACACACAGCCATCATGGACAGCACCACTACAATATAACTGACCAGTACCAACAGTACATCATGGACAGCACCACTATAATATAACTATGACCAGTATCAACAGTACATCATGGACAGCACCACTACAATATAAACTATGACCAGTATCAACAGTACATCATGGACAGCACCACTACAATATAACTATGACCAGTACCAACAGTACATCATGTACAGCACCACTACAATATAACTATGACCAGTCTCAACAGTACACACAGCCATCATAGACAGCACCACTACAATGCAACTATGACCAGTATCAACAGTACATCATGGACACCACACTACAATATAACTATGACCAGTATCAACAGTACATCATAGATAGCACCACTACAATACAACTATGACCAGTATCAACAGTACATCATGGACAGCACCACTACAATATAACTATGACCAGTATCAACAGTACATCATGGACAGCACCACTACAATATAACTATGACCAGTATCAACAGTACATCATGGACAGCACCACTACAATATAACTATGACCAGTATCAATAGTACTTATTAGTAGTATAGTACATCATGGACAGCACCACTACAACATAACTATGACCAGTATCAACAGTACATCACGGACAGCACCACTACAATATAACTATGACCAGTATCAACAGTACGCACAGCCAGCATGGACACAGGGAAAGTCCTCAACACATGACTAAACTCATCCTGTGTGCTTCTGAACAGGCCGCAAGTTATACACACACAGTGCACACACACACACACACACACACACACACACACACACACACACACACACACACACACACACACACACACACACACACACACACACACACACTTACTCACACACACATACATGATCAAGCCATTCTGACAACCTCCCATTGCATACAAGAAACATTACAGAAAATCCAGATTGCCCACCTCCCAAAATCAATTTAGATTAAGGAATATCACTATCAGACTGAATTGAACTTGATATGAAGCAAGGACAACAGAAGATTGTCACAACAGTAGAAACAAAACATAAACATTGTCAGAAAATGTTATGACTATAGACATTTTATTGGTCTGGATGATCTTGACTTGACTGTCATGATTTCTAATCTTATGCCATTGCAACTCCTCAAACATCTAAATCACTGACCCGATACCCCAATCCAGTCAAGATTCTTTCAGAAACATCTGAGAAAATCTTAACACACACACACACACACACACACACACACACACACACACACACCACACACACCACACACACACACACATGTACACACACTCATGTATACACACACATATATACACACACGTGAACACACACACACACTTGAACACACACACACACACACACATACACACACACACAGTGACACAACACACACACACACACACACATGAACACACACACACATACACACACACATGAACACACACACACACACACACACACACGAACACACACAGTGTCACATGAGCAAACACGAAACACCTCTCTCCAGTCAGTATGAAACAATCCCCTTTTCCAACAGCTGAAACAATGGAAAAAAATCAATATGCCTTCATCACCCTTCCTACACACACTTATTTAATGAAGGAGGGTGGTACAGCACGGTCTTTTGTTCCCAAAGGTCTCCTCCCCTCCCCCCCTCTCTCTCCCAATGCGCCTACCCCATTTCTCACACTCTATTAGCTGCCTCACACCTATCTGTCTCCCAATCTTCTTGCATGTACCTCTCTCTCTCTCTCTCTTCTCTCTCTCTCTCTCTCCTCTCTCTCTCTCTCTCTCTCTCTCTCTCTCAGTCTCTGTATTTCTTTTATCTTCTCCCCGCTTCCCTCATCTTGTCCCTACCGTCTCCTACCCTTCTCACAGTCTTCTCCCTCCCTCCCCAACCAGAACAACTGCTGTGTGGGTCGTGATGTGTGAAGCAGTGACAATGTAAAGGGCTGCATGTTGTCAGGCAAGACAGACAATCAATGACTGACGAACAGGTAGCATCTGGAGGCTAGTGGGGCTGTAATAAAACAGCCCCTGCTTTCAGGACAAGATATTCACAGTGCACTGTCTGCCTCGTCCTTTGAAGAGTAAACGGAGTAAACACAGGTAACTGTCCTCAGCTTTTAATAACGCAGGTAACTGCCCTCAGCTTTTTATATCAGTTGCCATAGCGCAGTGGTTAGTGCAACGGACTGCCGATTGAGGGTTGTGTGTTCAAATCCCCATCGTTCACCCCTACCAGTTCCAACCCTGAGTTGAGTATGTTATGGGCACCCTAGGAAAATTGGGACCACAAAGTCCAGTTTCATACACCTCCTCACTGATGCATCACTGAGGGTGTTGCTCAAGTCTCCTATTACATGTTGCTGGTGTTTAATGCCAGGACACATGATAGTAAGCGTGGAGTACAGCCCTGTCACGCAGTCCCAATCACAGATGAAACTCCATAACATCATTAT
>JAPXFY010000018.1:36791815-36796815 GCA_030674185.1 Monoplex corrugatus | reverse complement strand
TTGTACTGTCCACTGGTTGTATGCTGTGTTGTCTAGTGTTGGTAGGTTTGCCCAGTGGACGTCAAGTTTGGACTTGATGGAGTTCACAGCTGGCAGTGTAAACCACTTGGTCTGGGAAGCTGTTTCAGGAGTTAATGACTCGTTCAGTAAAGAAGCTGCCAAGAACTTACGGTCTAATGTGTCCCTTTAATGAGATCGGATCGAAGTCCATATATAGATCATATTCTCAGAAATCCCTTCGTCAGAATGATATTCGTCCACATGTCCAACCAACAACCACTTGCCCTGTGCACTGAGTCACAAGAATTATCATAATCATGAAAATACGATGGATATGGACTGTCCCCACCAGGGGCATGTTATTCGAAGAGAGAAGGATAACATCACGTCTTCCTTCTGGTGTCCAGTGAAGGACTGCCCTTCGTCAGAAGGAAGACGTAAGAGAACAAGATCCAAGAACTCCGGGCGACGAAAGACTGAGCCTGAGACTTCAAGGTCCTGAGATCCTGACACCTGCAGATGCTGGTCCAGAAAAGGTAGCAGTGGAGAAACTTCGTTTCTGCTCTACATGCCAATGCCGAATTGTTGATGTAATCAGTTTACATTTACATCCCAACACAGAAAGCGATTAGGGACTGTGTTGTATTTTCTTTCGTCCAGGCAACATTACAATGGCACCATCATCAGCAACAGCAGCAACATCATGTGCATTTCCACATGGCCTGCCATATCAATTTATCTTTTGTCGCTGCAAGTAGGCATATAGGCCTGTCCCCCACCCTTTCTGTCCTCATCCACTCCACAAAACCGTCCAATATTTTCTCCCAGGGTTTACCTGGTGCTCTTTTTCTCTCCAGCTTCCCTGCTATGACTAGGTGCTCAAACTTCTCTTGCCTCTTAAAATGTCCTATAAATGTTGCTTGTCTTTTCTTAACCTTCTTCATTAATCCAAAAAACAAGTGTGATTTCCCGCGTACAAGCAAACAGGAACCAGAAAAAAAAACACACACACAAAAAACCACACACACACACGAAAGAAGAATACCAAATCGTATTTAATACAACAAACTGCCTCAATCTTATTCTGACTTTGCGTGTTAACTGTCCACGCTTCGCATCCGTACAACAAAATTGCGTCTATTGTCATGTCTTGTATCAAATACGCGTTCGTATTCTTCTTTCGTGTTTTTTTCTGGTTCTTCTTCATTAATGTTCTACAACAGCTGCCTCAATCATATTCTGACTTTGCGTGTTAACTGCAGGGCTTCAAACAGGAGGAGGAAAAAACTACTGAAACTAGGGGAGTCCGGGGGCATGCTCCCCCGGGGGAAATTTTTTTAAAAAATGTAGATCTATGCCATTTCGCGCTTTCTGGACATAATTTCAAGAGATATTTAGTGCATAAAAACTGCTGTAAACACATAATTATTACAGGAAGATATATTTGGAAAAAGGGGAGAAGGGGTTAAAAACATAATTAATAAAATGAACACTCACCCTTTAACTTGAGTGTTTTACAGGTGTTCACCAACTCAGAACTGTAGTCTTTGGACGAAATCTCACTTCTTGGGTTGCTCAATAAGTTTCACTTTTCAGGTTTAAATGATCACACAATATCAAGTTTGAAGTTGGAGCACACAAAGTCAGTAACTGCATCAAACACTTTAAAGTTCAGTCTCATATAGCCTAACAGAGATCAACTTGTGGAATCAGCACATTTTGAAAGTCACAATATCCAAATTTTGATAAATGAGATCAGCTTGTGGAATCAGCACATTCTGAAAGTCAACCAAATGTTGAAGTTCCTGGTAATCTTGTAGAATAGAATACGAAAATAATTGGAGCTAATTTCACGCACTTATACGGGTGTTTTCGGTTCTGCTCGATGTAAAGAGACGTAAGACACCCTTACCTACTCACTTTGACCAGTCCTTCCCCACAAACATGCACAAAATATCCCTGAATGACTGGCGATCACAGCTCCAGCAGTCACCTGCACGCCATATTTATAGACAACTCCCCACTAGTGATGACGTTGTGCAACCAAAATGGCGAGCAGGTGACTGCTGGAGCTGTGGTCGCCAGTCATTCAGGGATATTTTGTGCATGTTTGTGGGGAAGGACTGGTCAAAGTGAGTAGGTAAGGGTGTCTTACGTCTCTTTACATCGAGCAGAACCGAAAACACCCGTATAAGTGCGTGAAATTAGCTCCAATTATTTTCGTATTCTATTCTACAAGATTACCGAAGTTCCTAAATTATAATAAACACTGAAATACAGGATTTCCATTTGTTTTTAATTAAAGAGTCGTCAAAAGTCTGACCCGCTTGAACAATGTCTGCGCGCGCCGCCATTTTATTTTTTCAAAAAAGTCCGACCGGAAACTTTTTAAAGAAAAATCAGGGGCCATAACTTGCGCGCCGTTGCTATGAATGCTTGCAAGCCGATCACGGATGCCTTGCTCCTTTTTTTTTTTTTTACATACCGAAATCGCGGAATTCCGCCCAGACGCGGAACGTTTTAAGCCCTGTAACTGTCCACGCATCGCATCCGTACAACAGTATTGCTTTTAACACTGAAGAGCTCTCTTCCTGATGTTAGTGAGCAGAAAATAAGTACTTCATTCCATTATCACTTGTGACGTAACAGGAATTACATTCGCGGCTATTTACGTCATAATTGCACGCAAAGGCGCGTATTCCGGAAGTATGACTGTGTGTTCTTTCTGAAAGACCGTGTGTTCTTTCTGAAATGAAGTCTGGAGAAGAAATCTGTGGCGTCGGAAAATAGAAATATGGTGAGGTTGAAACACTGGCATTGTGTCAAGGAATCGTAACTTTGGGATTATGGTAAATCCTTCCCGTACAACATGGGTGTAAAAGTGCTGATAACAACTTTGGCACAACTTTGTTCAATTTTCATACAACTTAGATGAGCTTCCTTGACTTTGTTAATAACTAAATAAGACTACAGAGCCTGGATATGCCACGCTGTCCCCAAATGAAGCAAATTCAGCCATTAATAAATCAAAGAACAAACAAGAAAAACAGTGTAGTAATAAAACGTAATGAAAAATTTTAATTGACACAGTACTTTTTAATCAATATTGCATAATTCGTTCAACTTATGTGCATGCAGTCTTGATGAATTTCCATGTTAAAAGCAGATAATGTAAGATCTAGGTCTTCACTGGGGGAAGCACGAAAGAAGCAAGAACAAACGAAGAAACGGAAAAGAAAGTCTTTTCCCCACGTCCATAGAAACTTGTTGGGTAAAACTGTTACCTCTTTGAAATGAGATGTGTACATTGCATGCTTAAGGCATAACCAGTGAGAATGTCAGTATATCATATCATGTGTGCTTGTGTAGTGTGTGTGTGTGTGTGTGTGTGTGTGTGTGTGTGTGTGTGTGTGTGTGTGTGCGTGCGTGTGTGTGTGCACGCGCGTAATGGCAGCAAGAGCTGGAGTGAAAATATGTCTCTGGCTTTCCTTAACGCTGTCTAATCCTATGGCTATCGCGCTTAATACAGCATCGAGCAGAGCAGATTACCAGCTTGCCATGGGAGCACACTGTTCCATCCACTCTCCATGTAGTACACCAAGCAGCTGTCCTTCATGTTGAGTGTGCTGAACAGTAGGCCTAACGATGAACAGAACAGACACACCGCCAGGTCGTCACTTGACTTTACCTCACAAAACACAAATGCACAACAGCAGTTGAAGACGCTGATGAGCAAAACTTTCGCCAGCTTCAAGATAAATGACAAAAAGGAAGATGATCAAGGTGTCAAAGGTCACCTGGCACAAATCCCCTTGGATCCACCTGAACGAGCTTTGTGTAAAGCTTGGAGTACAGCTCCACCTTACTGACGACCAGCTGTACATAATGAAATATAAGAACAATAAGGGTTTCTGCTGTCTTTCGCCAACCCCAGGCATTTTTCACCAGTTTCAAATGCAGTTAGCTACAGGGCAGACTGAGGGACTGGAGACAGCTGGAGTGCCAGGGACGGCTGGCACATAATGACAACCTGACCTCTCACTGTCCTCCTCCAACCTGACCAATCTACACCTGACCAAACTGCACCTGACCAACCTACACCTGACCCACCTACACCTGACCAACGTACACCTGACCAACCTACACCTGACCAATCTACACCTGGCCAACCTACATCTGACCAAGCTGCACCTGACCAACCTACACCTGACCAACCTACACCTGGCCAACCTACACCTGACCAACCTACACCTGACCAACCTACACCTGACCAACCTACACCTGACCAACCTACACCTGACCAACCTACACCTGACCAACCTACATCTGACCAACCTACACCTGACCAACCTACACCTGACCAACCTACACCTGACCAACCTACATCTGACCAACCTACACCTGACCAACCTACACCTGACCAACCTACACCTGAACCAACACCATACACCTGACCAACCTACACCTGAACGACGCACTTGTCAACTTCGTGGTGAAAGTCAGACTGCTGCTACTTGAGTGTAATGCTCACCTACACACCTACTAACCCAGAGGTGTTCCCACAACAATGTGCAAGGTGTGGTTTCTGTATAGAAACAGCGAGTCGCTTGCTGAACGGTTGCAGGGAGAACAAGAACTGTATCCAAAACCACCACAACAGAATACTAAACTGTAAACATCATTGCAGTTAGTGTGACACTAATCGAGGTGCATACACACTGATAGACAGTCATTAAGCCATCACCTTATTTTCGATGACAGTATAATGCTTCATTTGAAGGTGTTATGCATACAAGGCCAGATATGTGTGTGACTGATGAAACAAACAAGACTTGTTTACTCGTAGAGGTGGCAGCCCGTTTTGATGAATTCGGTGGTGAATGCCACCAAAACAAGTTTAACAAGTACCTTCCAACTTGCCATCTCGGTTGGACCTCCATGTACGTTATAGACTAGGTAAAACATAAGGGCTCATGACGTGGCCAGCTCATGGGTTTATG
>JAPXFY010000018.1:36771815-36786815 GCA_030674185.1 Monoplex corrugatus | reverse complement strand
ACAGTGATGATGCTATACAGTTTTCATAATAATGCTATATAGTTTTCATAATGGTATGATGATTGTAATGGGATGACAGTGATGATGCTATACAGTTTTCATAATAATGCTATATAGTTTTCATAATAATGCTATATAGTTTTCATAATGCTATGATGGTTGTAATGGGGATGACAGTGATGATGCTATACAGTTTTCATAATGCTATGATGATTGTAATGGGATAACAGTGATGATGCTATACAGTTTTCATAATGATGCTATACAGTTTTCATAATGCTATGATGATTGTAATGGGATAACAGTGATGATGCTATACAGTTTTCATAATGCTATGATGATTGTAATGGGATAACAGTGATGATGCTATACAGTTTTCATAATGATGCTATACAGTTTTCATAATGCTATGATGATTGTAATGGGATAACAGTGATGATGCTATACAGTTTTCATAATGCTATGATGGTTGTAATGGGGATGACAGTGATGATGCTATACAGTTTTCATAATAATGCTATACAGTTTTCATAATGCTATGATGGTTGTAATGGGGATGACAGTGATGATGCTATACAGTTTTCATAATAATGCTATATAGTTTTCATAATGGTATGATGATTGTAATGGGGATGATAGTTATGATGCTATATACAGTTTTCATAATAATGCTATATAGTTTTCATAATGGTATGATGATTGTAATAGGGATGATAGTGATGATGCTATATACAGTTTTCATAATGCTATGATGATTGTAATGGGGATGACAGTGATGATGCTATACAGTTTTCATAATGATGCTATACAGTTTTCAAAATGATGCTATACAGTTTTCATAATGCTATGATGATTGTAATGAGGTGATGGTGATGATGCTATACAGTTTTCATAATGCTATGATGATTGTAATGAGGTGATGGTGATGATGCTATACAGTTTTCATAATGCTATGATGATTGTAATGAGGTGATGGTGATGATGCTATACAGTTTTCATAATGCTATGATGATTGTAATGGGGATGACAGTGATGATGCTATACAGTTTTCATAATAATGCTATATAGTTTTCATAATGGTATGATGATTGTAATGGGGATGACAGTGATGATGCTATACAGTTTTCATAATAATGCTATATAGTTTTCATAATAATGCTATATAGTTTTCATAATGCTATGATGGTTGTAATGGGGATGACAGTGATGATGCTATACAGTTTTCATAATAATGCTATATAGTTTTCATAATGGTATGATGATTGTAATGGGGATGACAGTGATGATGCTATACAGTTTTCATAATAATGCTATATAGTTTTCATAATAATGCTATATAGTTTTCATAATGCTATGATGGTTGTAATGGGGATGACAGTGATGATGCTATACAGTTTTCATAATGCTATGATGATTGTAATGGGATAACAGTGATGATGCTATACAGTTTTCATAATGATGCTATACAGTTTTCATAATGCTATGATGATTGTAATGGGATAACAGTGATGATGCTATACAGTTTTCATAATGCTATGATGATTGTAATGGGATAACAGTGATGATGCTATACAGTTTTCATAATGATGCTATACAGTTTTCATAATGCTATGATGATTGTAATGGGATAACAGTGATGATGCTATACAGTTTTCATAATGCTATGATGGTTGTAATGGGGATGACAGTGATGATGCTATACAGTTTTCATAATAATGCTATACAGTTTTCATAATGCTATGATGGTTGTAATGGGGATGACAGTGATGATGCTATACAGTTTTCATAATAATGCTATATAGTTTTCATAATGGTATGATGATTGTAATGGGGATGATAGTTATGATGCTATATACAGTTTTCATAATAATGCTATATAGTTTTCATAATGGTATGATGATTGTAATAGGGATGATAGTGATGATGCTATATACAGTTTTCATAATGCTATGATGATTGTAATGGGGATGACAGTGATGATGCTATACAGTTTTCATAATGATGCTATACAGTTTTCAAAATGATGCTATACAGTTTTCATAATGCTATGATGATTGTAATGAGGTGATGGTGATGATGCTATACAGTTTTCATAATGCTATGATGATTGTAATGAGGTGATGGTGATGATGCTATACAGTTTTCATAATGCTATGATGATTGTAATGAGGTGATGGTGATGATGCTATACAGTTTTCATAATGCTATGATGATTGTAATGGGGATGACAGTGATGATGCTATACAGTTTTCATAATGATGCTATACAGTTTTCAAAATGATGCTATACAGTTTTCATAATGCTATGATGATTGTAATGGGGTGATGGTGATGATGCTATACAGTTTTCATAATGCTATGATGATTGTAATGAGGTGATGGTGATGATGCTATACAGTTTTCATAATGCTATGATGATTGTAATGGGGTGATGGTGATGATGCTATACAGTTTTCATAATGATGCTATACAGTTTTCATAATGATGCTATACAGTTTTCATAATGCTATGATGATTGTAATGGAATGATAGTGATGATTCTATACAGTTTTCACTCGGACCATTGCTGACGGTACAATGGGGACAATAGAGATGAGGAGAAGAGAAATCTGACAACTTTCTTTTTTTTCTCCCTTTCCTTTAATGTAACGGCACAGATTTGAACCCAGTCCTTAGCTACCATAGCCCAAAGGCCTGGCTGGTGTAGAGACAGACCTCACGTCTCCACCTGATGTTTGCAGCCCCTGGTCTGCCATATGTGAATACGTTCCTGACCAGTTCAGGGTTGGGGAATGTAAAGCTACTGAGAAGAAGAGATTGCTGTTTTGTTATTGTTTACTTGTTTGTTTGGTGTGGCAGGCGTGCCAGTGGACTGGATGAAGACACGTACTTCCAGGTGTTCTCCATGTATGAGGACGCTGTGACCACCCAGCTGATAGAGACCGTCAGGGATGTTCTTGGTGCGTACACCATTCACAGTGTTCCCTGCATACGTATTAATGGTACTTATAATCCTAGTCCTGTCCATGTAGTAATATGTTTGTATTTCTGTTTTCTTTATTTCTGTCTTATCTATTCATTTCATGCCCTATTTTCCATGCTGTTATATAAAGGCCATCATCCCTGTTCCTGGTGGCTGGCCACCTGCATTTTTTTTGTGTGCATATGCACTAGCAATCTTTTGAAATCCATATACGTACATGCTTTTACTTTTATCTTTATTTATGTATGTACTATTTTATTTTCATTTGTTGTCTTATGTATGTAATATCTGTTTTATTTTCATTTGTTGTCTTCCAGTGACAGGCTGATAAAATACCAGAATAAAATGTGGACTAGGTAAAACATAAGCGAAGTAGGGCCTGAGGACCTGGCCAGCTCACGGGTTTATGTGCAGGCTCAAGGCTTGTGCCATGATTACCATACACATGGCACCTGTGACGTTAGTGCATATGGAATTCGTTCCGAGCGCGGAGACGTCATCTTGAGAAACTGAAACTGAAACTGTCTTGTTTTCCATGTTGCCCTAGTGACATTCAATGATTCATTACTCGCACACCACTCAGATCTTATACACACAGCGCCATTACTCTTCTGCTGCTTCTTCTTCTTCTTCTTCTTCTTCAGTCGTATTAACGTCCCAGCGTGATAACGATTAGGGACTGACACGTCATTACTCCTATACCACTCAGTTCTTATACACACAGTGCCGTTACTCTTACACCACTCAGTTCTTATACACACAGAGCCATTGCTCGCACACCACTCAGTTCTTATACACACAGAGCCATTACTCCTACACCACTCAGTTCTTATACACACAGAGCCATTACTCCTACACCACTCAGTTCTTATACACACAGCGCCATTACTCCTTCACCACTCAGTTCTTATACACACAGCGCCGTTACTCCTACACCACTCAGTTCTTATACACACAGTGCCATTGCTCGCACACCACTCAGTTCTTATACACACACCGCCATTACTCGTATACCACTCAGTTCTTATACACACAGTGCCATTACTCCTACACCACTCAGTTCTTATACACACACCACCATTACTCATACACCACTCAGTTCTTATACACCAGTGCCATTACTCGTACACCACTCTGTTCTTATACACAGAACCATTACTCATACACCACTCTGTTCTTACACACAGCGCCGTTACTCTTACACCACTCAGTTCTTATACACACTGAGCCATTACTCGTACACCACTCAGTTCTTATACACACAGAGCCATTACTCGTACACCACTAGTTCTTATACACACACCGCCATTACTCGTACACCATTCAGTTCTTATACACACACCGCCATTACTCGTACACCACTCAGTTCTTATACACACACCGCCATTACTCGTACACCACTCAGTTCTTATACACACAGAGCCATTATTCGTATACCACTCAATTCTTATACACACAGAGCCATTACTCGTACACCACTCAGTTCTTATACACACAGTGCCATTACTCGTACACCACTCAGTTCTTATACACACAGTGCCATTACTCGTACACCACTCAATTGTTATACACACAGAGCCATTGCTCGCACACCACTCTGTTCTTATACACACAGTGCCATTACTCGTACACCACTCAGTTCTTATAGACACAGTGCCATTACTCGTACACCACTCTGTTCTTATACACACGGAGCCATTACTCGTATACCACTCAATTCTTATACACACAGAGCCAAACCAAACTTCATTCAGTACAAATCCCAGCGCCATGAACTTCATGTGAGCTAGTGACGTGAAGTCGCCATGTGGTCACCCATAGAGACGACTCTGCACTGCTGCCACTGGCCACTTCCGTGATGTTCTTGTTGTGTCTGCTGTAATTCAACATATGCAGGACACTGCCCGCTATGCCCCCGACACATGATAGTGGTCTGTCAGTGCCATAGCCACACAGACAGAGTGAATATCAGCCCTGTTCCATGCCTTAGTAAACACGACTTGCTGCGGTGTCTTCACACACACACACACACACACACACACACACACACCACACACACACACACACACACACACACACACACACACACACACACACACACACACACACACATATACATATAAATATGGAGAGAGAGAAACAGAGAGAGAGAGAGAGGGAGAGAGAGAGACGAAGCAGTACGTGAACAGAAACGCAAACGACATAAACAATTCCCAATTTTTCGGCGGTACATCCGCCTTCCTCACGGGTGACTTTATTCACTGACTACGATATGCTAAAGCACATGGACTGTAAAAAAAAGAAGAATTATTCGCCAAATATAAAATTCACAAAGTGTTATGAATCAGATACAAAGCGTGCAAAACGCTGTCCTTGCCAAAGCATTAGTTGCTGTCCTTATTTACCCACATGCACGCCCACACACACACTAACTCTCCTACCAATTCATCCACCCATCTTCCTCCAAACACACATGCACATACACGCACGCACACACACACACACACACACACACACACACACACACACACACACACACACACACACACACACACACACACGCACACACACACGCCCCACTTCAGCACAGGCTTTACAATTATTACCAAAAACTCACACCAGCCCAAGCACGCACGAGCACACACACCATATGCATATACACATACAAATATCAATCAATCAATCAATCAATCAATCAATCAATCAATCAATCATTCATTCATTCATTTATTGATTCATTCAATCATTCAACTCAGTCAGTCAATAAAGACTGCAAATTGTGTTACTACAAGATGTTCTTATTCACAGTAACATTAGCGAGTATCTTGATATGAATGGGAAACAAAAGGGACAGTCAGGGTGGGGTTAGGGGAAGCGTGGTGTACGTCAGTGTTGTTTAGTCTCCTATCGTGAGGGACAGTCAGGGTGGGGGTAGGGGGAGTGTACGTCAGTGTTGTTTAGTCTCCTAACGTAAGGGACAGTCAGGGTGGGGTTAGGTTAGGGGAGTGTACTTCAGTGTTGTTTAGTCTCCTAACGTGAGGGACAGTCAGGGTGGGGGTAGGGGGAGTGTACGTCAGTGTTGTTTAGTCTCCTAACGTGAGGGACAGTCAGGGTGGGGGTAGGGGCAGTGTACGTCAGTGTTGTTTAGTCTCCTAACGTGAAGGACAGTCAGGGTGGGGGTAGGGGAGGGTACGTCAGTGTTGTTTAGTCTTCTAACGTGAGGGATAGTCAGGGTGGGGTAGGGGAATGTACGTCAGTGTTGTTTAGTCTCCTAACGTGAGGGACAGTCAGGGTGGGGGTAGGGGAATGTACGTCAGTGTTGTTTAGTCTTCTAACGTAAGGGACAGTCAGGGTGGGGGTAGGGGAATGTACGTCAGTGTTGTTTAGTCTCCTAACGTGAGGGACAGTCAGGGTGGGGGTAGGGGAATGTACGTCAGTGTTGTTTAGTCTCCTTACGTGAAGGACAGTCAGGGTGGGGGTAGGGGAGTGTCCGTCAGTGTTGTTTAGTCTTCTAACATGAGGGACAGTCAGGGTGGGGGTAGGGGTAGGGTGCTGTACGTCAGTGTTGTTTAATCTCCTAACGTAAGGGACAGTCAGGGTGGGGTTAGGGTTAGGGGAGTGTACTTCAGTGTTGTTTAGTCTCCTAACGTGAGGGACAGTCAGGGTGGGGGTAGGGGAATGTACGTCAGTGTTGTTTAGTCTCCTAACGTGAGGGACAGTCAGGGTGGGGGTAGGGAGCGTCCGTCAATGTTGTTTAGTCTCCTAACGTAAGGAACAGTCAGGGTGGTGGTAGGGGAATGTACGTCAGTGTTGTTTAGTCTCCTAACGTGAGGGACAGTCAGGGTGGGGGTAGGGAGTGTCCGTCAGTGTTGTTCAGTTTCCTAACGTGAGGGACAGTCAGGGTGGGGGTAGGGGCAGTGTACGTCAGTGTAGTTTAGTCTCCTATCGTGAGGGACAGTCAGGGTGGGGGTAGGGGGAGTGTACGTCAGTGTAGTTTAGTCTCCTATCGTGAGGGACAGTCAGGGTGGGAGTAGGAGGAGTGTACGTCAGTGTTGTTTAGTCTTCTAACGTAAGGGACAGTCAGGGTAGGGGTAGGGAGTGTACGTCAGTGTTGTTTAGTCTCCTAACGTGAGGGACAGTCAAGGTGGAGGTAGGGGTAAGGGGCTGTACGTCAGTGTTGTTTAGTCTCCTAACGTGAGGGACAGTCAGGGTGGGGGTACGGGTAGGGAGTGTACGTCAATGTTTATTTTTCTAATGTGAGGGACAGTCAGGGTGGGGGTGCGGGTAGGCGAGTGTACGTCAGTGTTGTTTAGTCTCCTAACGTGAGGGACAGTCAGGGTGGGGGTACGGGTAGGGAGTGTACGTCAATGTTTAGTTTTCTAATGTGAGGGACAGTCAGGGTGGGGGTAGGGGTAGGCGAGTGTACGTCAGTGTTTTTAGTCTCCTATCGTGAGGGACAGTCAGGGTAGGGGTAGGGGAGTGTACGTCAATGTTGTTTAGTCTCCTAACGTGAGGGACAGTCAGGGTGGGGGTACGGGTAGGGGAGTGTACGTCAGTGTAGTTTAGTCTCCTAACGTGAGGGACAGTCAGGGTGGGGGTAGGGGAGTGTACGTCAGTGTTATGTAGTCTCCTAACGTGAGGGACTTTCAGGGTGGGGGTAGGGGAGTGTCCGTCAGTGTTGTTTAGTTTCCTAACGTAAGGGACAGTCAGGGTAGGGGTAGGGGAGTGTACGTCAGTGTTGTTTAGTCTCCTAACGTGATGGACAGTCAGGGTGGGGGGTTAGAGGCAGTGTACGTCAGTGTTGTTTAGTCTCCTAACGTGAAGGACAATCAGGGTAGGGGTAGGGGAGTGCGCATCAGTGTTTTTTTTATTCTCCTATCGTGAGGGACAGTCAGTTTGGGAGTAGGGCGAGTGTACGTCAGTGTTGTTTAGTCTCCTAACGTGAGGGACACTCAGGGTAGGGGTAGGGGAGTGTGCGTCAGTGTTGTTTAGTCTTCTAACGTGAGGAACAGTTAGGGTGGGGGTAGGGGGGGGTCTACGTCAGTGTTGTTTAGTCTCGTTACGTGAGGAACAGTCAGGGTGGGGGTACGGGTAGGGTAGTGTACGTCAGTGTTGTTTAGTCTCCTAACGTGAATTCTATTGCAGGTATGAGAAGACAATGACCTTTTGCGTACATCGTATCTTGTTTATCTGGCTGCTCTTCTACCATATTTTGTAATATTTCTGTAATTCGGTGCGTGTGGTAGTCTAGTGGGCATATGTGGGAATTCCACTCAGAAGGTCCTGGGTTTAATCCGCCTGGACGCCTCCTGGTGTGTAACAGTGGAGATGTTTCCCATCTTCCAGGTCAACATGTGTGCAGACTTGCTAGTGTCTAAACCCCATCTGTGTGTGTATATGCACGTAGAGTATCAAACATATACTTACGCACACAGTATATCACATATGCACGTTAAAGATCCTTGCCAAAACCCTATCCATGTATCTATACACGCAGAATATTAAACACATACATGTACTTACGCATGCAGAATTTCAACTTTTGGGCGTTAAAGATCCTATAAGTACTATCAATGCCTGGCTTATGAAAACAGAAAAACACTCAGCGTGCACACGCATCGAAGACAGTGTGCAGCAACATACCGCCTGCACAATATTGGTGCTCTACATGCACACATGCATCCGAATATTCTCGTGCCTAAACCCCATCTGTGTGTGTATATGCACGAAGAGTATCAAATATATACTTACGCACACATAATTTCACGTATGCACGTTAAAGATTCTTGCCAAAACCCTATCTATGTATTTATGGGATTTTGAGTTCATGGCTATATAAAGAACCAGCCAGCCTGCAAAAGATTGAAAGACTGAATTTCACATCTGCATTAAAACAGCTTAGTGCTCTAACCAACTGAGGTAATGGCTCACTACACACACACACACGCACACACACACACACACACACACAAACACGCGCGCGCGCGCACACACACACACACACACACACACGCACACACACACACCACACACACACACACACACACAATCACACACACATTAATTGAAAAGAATCTTCAGTTCAAGGGTAAAACCAGAAATGTTTACTTACAGAAGTGTCAATCTTCAGTTCAAGGGTAAAACCAGGAATGTTTACTTACAGAAGTGCCGCTGAACACAGTGCTGAAGGAGTTTGGCATCTACTTTGTGATGTACTGTCTGCAGCATGGCTATGACAGCATGTTGTTAACACTGGGTCAGGACATGTACAGCTTCATCAACAACCTGGACAGTCTACACTCCATGCTGTCCTTGTCTTACAGGGGCATGCTCACGCCTTCCTTCAGGTTAGTGCCAGAACATCTGGACAGTCTATGGTTCTCTTCAGGTCTACCCTGTAAAGGCATTGTACTCATTTAAGGCCTTTGGTAAGAGTTGCCACTACACTGGCAGTAACAGAAAGAGTATAGGCAGTAGTGGCAGCAGCAATAACAACAACAGTAACAGTAGAAGAAGTTGTGAGAAAGACAACAGCAGCAATAGAGACAGTCATCATCATCATCATCAGGTGCCTTGCCATATGGCGATGGCGATCATGGACTTCCATCTGTCTCTATCTCTTGTAGAGACAGTAGTATCAGCAATTATAGCAGTAGTAGTGATAGTTGTATCTTCCTGATCTTCATTGTTGTGCTGCCGCTCTTCAACCAGTACTATCTGTTATTACTACTTCTTCCTCTGCTGTTGCTGTTACTACTATTAATACTACTTTTTCCTTTGCTGTTACTGTAACTACTATTAATACTACTTCTTCCTCTACTGTTACTGCTATTGGTACTACTATTAATACTACTTCTTCCTCTACTGTTACTGTAACTACTATTAATACTCCTTCTTCCTCTACTGTTACTGTAACTACTATTAATACTACTTCTTCCTCTACTGTTACTACTATTAGTACTACTTTTTCCTTTGCTGTTACTGTAACTACTATTAATACTACTTCTTCCTCTACTGTTACTACTATTAATACTACTTTTTCCTTTGCTGTTACTGTAACTACTATTAATACTACTTCTTCCTCTACTGTTACTACTATTAGTATTACTTTTTCCTTTGCTGTTACTGTAAGTACTATTAATACTACTTCTTCCTCTACTGTTACTGCTATTGGTACTACTTTTTCCTTTGCTGTTACTGTAACTGCTATTATTATTACTTCTTCCTCTACTGTTACTGTTACTGCTATTAGTATTACTTCTTCCTCTGCTGTTACTGTTACTGCTATTAGTATTACTTCTTCCTCTACTGTTACTGTTACTGCTATTAGTATTACTTCTTCCTCTGCTGTTACTGTTACTGCTATTAGTATTACTTCTTCCTCTGCTGTTACTGTTACTGCTATTAGTATTACTTCTTCCTCTACTGTTACTGCTACTAGTATTACTTCTTCTACTGCTGTTACTGTTACTGCTATTAGTATTACTTCTTCCTCTACTGTTACTGCTTCTAGTACTACTTCTTCCACTGCTGTTACTGTTACCGCCATTAGTACTACTTCTTCCTCTGCTGCTACTACTGCAAGTACTATCTCCTCTTCTTCTGCTACTACTGCTACTTCTACTGCTCTCGCTACAGCAATGACGATTTATCTGTAAATTAATTGATTTATTGATCAACATTTAAGAGAAAGAAGGAATGTTTACAGTGATAATGCAAAGTTACTCGTGATCAAATAAGTCGATGTATCAGGTGTGAAGACGACGGGGATGGCAGCCTGACAGTCCATTACTACAGCTCGAGAGAGGGACTGTATCCTATGGTGACTGGTATGTCTACCTACACCTACACCTACATCTACACCTACATCTACACCTACACCCACATCTACACCTACACCTACATCTACACCTACACCTAGACCTAGACCTACACCTACACCTACACCTAGACCTACATCTACACCTACACCTACATCTACATCTACATCTACATCTACACCTACACCTACACCTACACTTACACCTACATCTACACCTACACCTATATCTACACCTACATCTACAACTACATATACATCTACACGTACACCTACACCTACATCTACACCTACACCTACATCTACATCTACACCTACATCTACACCTACATCTACATCTACACCTACACCTAGACCTACACCTACCCCTACACCTAATCTAACTCTACACCTATATCTACACCTACATCTACACCTACATCTACACCTACACCTACATCTACATCTACACCTACATCTAACACCTACACCTACATCTACATCTACAACCTACACCTACATCTACACCTACACCTAGACCTACACCTACACCTACACTTACACCTACACCTACACCTACACTACACCTACACCTACATCTACACCTACATCTACACATACATCTACACCTACACCTACATCTACACCTACACCTACACCTACATCTACACCTACACCTACATCTACACCTACACCTACACCTACACCTACATCTACATCTACACTACACCTAGACCTACACCTATACCTACCCCTACACCTACATCTACACCTACACCTACACCTAGATCTACACCTACATCTACACCTACACCTACACCTACACCTACACTTACACCTACATCTGCACCTACACCTACACCTACATCTACACCTACACCTACATCTACACCTACACCTACACTTACACCTACATCTACGCTTACACCTACACCTACACCTACATCTACACCTACACCTACACCTACAACTACATTTACACCTTCACCTATCTATCTGTCTGTCTGTCTATCTATCTGTCTGTCTGTTTATCTATCTATCTATCTGTCTATCTATCTGTCCATCTATCTATCTATTCTATCTATCTATCTATTCTATTATCTATCTGTCCATCTATCTATCTGTCTATCTATCTATCTACTTGTTTGTTTGTCTATCTATATCTATGTCTATGTCTGTCTGTCTGTCCCTCTCTTTATCTATCTATCTGCATATCTGTCTGTGTGTCTCTCTGTCTATATTTATATGTATATCTGTATATATCTATATATACATATATATACATATATGCATATATATATATATATATATATATATATATATATTATATATATATATATAACACACACATATACACACACACAAGCATATATATTTCATTCTCTCTTTGTGTGCGTGCGTGCGTGCGTGTGTGTGTGTGCGTGGTGTGGTGTGTGTGTGTGTGTGTGTGTGTGTGTGTGTGTGTGTGTGTGTGTGTGTGTGTGTGTGTGTGTGTGTGTGTGAGCAAATTGTGGTGTTTTTAATGATTTATATGAAAACACATGATACAACCCAAGAAAGAGATAATGATAATGATGATGATGATGATGATGATGATGATGATGATTATAGTTTCTTGTGCATGCGTGTGCTTGTACGTGTGCTTGTGCGCACGTGTGTGTATATTTGTGTATGTGTATGTGTATATGTTTGTGTGTGTGTGTGTCTATTTGTGTGCGCGTGTATGTATGTGAATGTGTTATGTGTGTTTCTGTGTGTGTGTATGTGTGTGTGCGTGTGTGTATGTATGTATGTGTGTGTTGTTTGTTTGTGTGTGTGTGTGTGTTTGTGTGCATGGGTATGTATGTATGTGCGTACATATATGTGTATGTATGTGTGTGTATGTGTACACGTGTGTGTATGTGTGTGCGTATATGTGTGCGTATATGTGTATGTGTGTGTGTATATGTGTGTTTGTGTATATGTGTGTTTGATATGTGTGTTTGTGTATGTGTGTTTGTGTGTGTGTGTGTGTGTGTGTGTGTGTGTGTGTGTGTGTGTGTGTGTGTGTGTGTGTGTGTGTGTGTGTGACACCAGGACTGGTGGAGGCAGTGGCCAAAGACCTGTACAACCAGACAGCCAAACTGACCCTGGTCAGTCAAGACAAGGTTCAGGTGGACACCAACAAGTTCAAGATTCACCATCTCATAAAGGTAGTCATTTTCAGCATCGTCACCGTCGTCCTCCTCATTGTTATCATCATCATCTTTGTCATCATAACTACCTCCGGCACATCCTCCTCTTCTTCTCCTTTCTCTCTCCTCCTCTCATCATCATCGAAGTCGTCGTTGTCAACATTATCGTCATCATCTTCTTGACTTCGTGATGGACGTCCTCGACATTGTTGTCGTCATTGTCACTACCATCGTCAACGTCATTGCCTCATTATGTTCATCAGCATGATTATAATCGCCATGTAGTCGTCATCATTGTGATGATTATAATCATCACCATCATCTCACTGTTGTCATCAGTATCATTATCATCGTAGTCATTGTTGTCGTCATTTTCATTATTGTCTTCGTCTTGATCATTGTCATTGCTCTTTCCAGCCACCGCTACCAACATCATCATCATCATCATCGCGTCGTCGTCGTCGTCGTTGTCATCACCATCATTACCATCATCATTACTCTCATGACTAATAAAGTATTATCAAAGTTTTGTGTCATGTTTAATTTCACTATCATTGTGTAGCTGCTTCTTGAAATGCGTGATATATTTATGTTTATATTTATGTTTATATTTTTTGTTTATCCCTCTTGTCCGTGAAAGATTATGTATAATCATTTTCAGTCTGTCTGTCTGTCTATCTGTCAGTCTGTCTGTCTGTCTGTCTGTCTCCTCTCTCTCTCTCTCTCTCTCTCCTCTCTTTCCCTTTCCTCCTTCTGTCTCTCTTTTTCTCCTTCTCCCATTCTCTCTCTCTCGTTTCCTCTTTCTTTCTATGTCTTTCATTCTGTCTCCGTATCTCTCTGTCTCGCAATCTCTCTCTTGGTCATTTCTTCTCTCTCTCGTACAACCTGATTTTGATTATGACGTGACTGTCGTTGTACAAAGATAAAATAGTTAAGTGTGATTTTGTGATTTGACTTCACTGACGTGGCATGATCTGAATTGACTGATATGACTTAAACTGACTTGACATGATTTAAACTGACTTGACATGATTTAATTGACGTGACATGACTTAAACTGACTTGGCATGACTTAAACTGACTTGACATGACTTAAACTGACTTGAGATGACTTAAACTGATTTGACATGACTTAAACTGACGTGACTTGACATGACTTAAACTGACGTGAGGTGACATGACTTAAACTGACGTGACATGATTTAGCCGACTTGACATGACTTAACTGACTTGACATGACTTAAACTGACTTGACATGACTTAACTGACTCAACATGACTTAAACTGACGTGACATGGCTTAACTGACTTGACATGACTTTACTGACTTGACATGACTTGACTGACGTGACATGACTAGTTAAGCTGACGTGATATGACTTACTGACTTGACATGATTTAAACTGACTTGACATGACTTAAACTGACGTAGATGACATGACTTAAACTGACGTGACATGACTTAACCGACTTGACATGACTTCACTGACTCAACATGACTTAAACTGACGTGACATGACTTAATTGACTTGACATGACTTAAACTGACTGACATGACTTAACAGACTTGACATGACTTAACAGACTTGACACGACTTAACTGACTCAACATGACTTAAACTCACGTGACATGACTTAAGTGACTTGACATGAATTAAACTGACGTGATATGAATTAAACTGACGTGAAATGACTTAAGTGACTTGGCATGAGCTGAAGTTATGTACCACTAACGACAACAACCAATTTTGTGAGCAGGTGGATCTGCAGGACCGTAGTCGTGGTAGCGGACTGGTGTCAGGGAAGACGTACAGCTCCAACAAGCCCAGGAACTGGCGACAACACCCTACCTCCGACCAGCAGTTGTCGGCCCTGCTTCCCGACACCCCTGTCATCACGTTAGTATGTTTCTGTCTGCCCATTAACCCTTTCACTCCCTCACCCTCTTCACCAGCTTCCTGATTTGTCAGTGATAATCATCATCATCGGGTGTTGGCGATCATGGACTTCCAACTGTCTCTATCTCTTGTTGCCCCAAGCATCTCCT
>JAPXFY010000018.1:36726815-36764315 GCA_030674185.1 Monoplex corrugatus | reverse complement strand
TTGTGTGGTGTAGTGTGTGGTATTAAATGTGTTATTGATGTGGTGGGAGTGTGTGGTATAAATGTGTTATATTGATGTGGTGTGCGTGTGTGGTATAAATGTGTTATTGATGTGGTGTGCGATTGTGTGTGTATAAATGTGTTATTGATGTGCGTGAGTGTGTGCTATAAATGTGTTATTAATGTGTGGGTATGTGCTATAAATGTGTTATTGATGTGGTGTAGGTGTGTGGTATAAATGTGTTATTGATGTGGCGTGAGTATGTGCTATAAATGTGTTATTGATGTGTGTAGGTGTGTGGTATAAATGTGTTATTGATTGTGGTAGGTGTGTGTATAAATGTGTATTGATAGGGTGTGAGTGGTGCTATAAATGTGTTATTGATGTGGTGTAGGTAGTGTGCTATAAATTGTTATTGATGTGGCGTGAGTATGTGCTATAAATGTGTTATTGATGTGGTGTGAGTGTGTGGTATAAATGTGTTATTGATATGGCGTGAGTGTGTGCTTATAAATGTCTTATTGATGTGGTGTGAGTGTGCCGTATAAATGTGTTATTGAAGTGTGTGAGTGTGCGTATAAATGTGTTATTGATATGGCGTGAATGTGTGGTATACGTGTGTCTTTGATATGGTGTGTGTGGTATAAATGTGTTATTGATGTGGCTTCAGTGTGTGTGGGAGTGTGTTCTGATGTCATATAAGTGTGTTTACAAACATTCATTTGCTGTTCTAGCTATAAAACATAGGCGATCATTTTATATCATACGGAAAGAAGTCGGGCGCATGCGCGTGTGTGTTGTTGTGTTGCTTGTTGGTGTGTGTGTATGTGTATGTATGTATGTTGTGTGGTGTGTGTGTGTGTGTGTGGTGTTGTGTGTGTTGTGTGTGTATGTGTGTGTGTGTGTGTTGTTTTGTGTGTTGTGTGTTTTGGTGTGTGTATGTGTGTGTGTGTGGTGTGTTTGTGTGTGTGTGTGTGTTGTGTGTGTGTGTGTGTGTGTGTGGTGTGGTGGTGTGCATGTGTATGGGGTGTGTGGTGGTGTTGTGTGTGTGTTGTGTGTTGTGTTGTTGGTGTGTGTGTGTGTGTGGTGTGAGAAAAACTGACCAACCATCATTGTATTGTGTCTCTGTCTTTAAGTGTGTAAAACAATCAAATCAAAACAAACAAAAACAAACAAAAACAAAACAAAACAAAACAAAACAAAACAAAGTGTAAACTGTTAACTGTGAACTGTTGTGTATGTATGTATGTATGTGTATGTGACGGACAGCAAGAGACTGGACGAGACGACCCTGAAGTTCAAGGAGATGTCTCTGGCACTGGAGGCAGAGAAACGCAAGGCAGAGGAAATGCTGCATGAGATGATGCCCCTTAAAATCGCCAGGCAGCTCACCATGTTCGGATATGCCAAAGCTGGTGAGAACACCGGTTTTTAACCCTTTAACTCCCGCGCACTGTCCACCGGCATCCTGCATTGTCAACCATTCTAGCAAAAGAAAAACTTAACCCTATCACTCCTCACCCTATCCACCAGTTTTCTGCAGGAAGCTTGTGGATAAGGCCAGGGTGTCAAAGAGTTAACTTTTTGGAGTTTGTAGATTTGTGCGAGAGTCAAAGGGTTAAAATCTGCAGTAAAAAAGATAAGGGAGATAATTTCATATTATCTGGTACTATTTCATACATCCGGGAGATCTCTCTCTCTCTCTCACTCTCTCTCTCACTCTCTCTCACTCTCTCTCTCACTCTCTCTCTCTCTCTCTCTTCTCTTTCTCACTCTCTATTTCTCTGTCTGTGTCTCTCTCTGTGTCTCTTTGTCTTTGTCTGTCTGTCTGTCTCTGTCTCTCTCTCACTCTCTCTGTCTCTGTCTCTGTCTGTCTGTCTGTCTCTGTCTCTGTCTCTGTCTCTCTCTCTCTCTCTCTCTCTCTGTCTCTCTGTTGAAGATCATGTAAGTCACATAAGTGGTTGGCCGGTGGAAACGTACGTATCACTCAAACTGCAAGCAACAGCAAGTTTTTAAAAAAAAACGGCTTTTAGCAAATAACTTCTACCGTTCGAAATATACTATCATAAGCGTATTATCATTATCTGTCAGTTATGTATGCAACCATATCATTCTGCCGGTTACCAAAATGGTGTGTGTGACTATACCAGTCTGCCTGTTACCATGACGTATGTGATTATACCAGTCTGCCTGGTACCATGATGTGTGTGACTAAACTAGTCTGCCTGTTACCATGATGTATGTGACTATACCAGTCTGCCTGTAACCATGATATATGTGACTATGCCAGTCTGCCTGTTACCATGATGTATGTGACTACACCAGTCTGCCTGTTACCATGATGTATGTGACTACACCAGTCTGCCTGTACCTGTTATTACATACCATCTGCTGTACCAGATGTATGTGACTATACCAGTCTACCTGTTTACCATGAGTATGTGACTACACCAGTCTGCCTGTTACCAATGATGTATTGACTATACCAGTCTGCCTGTTACCATGATGTATATGACTACACCAGTCTGCCTGTTACCATGATGTATGTGACTACACCAGTCTGCCTGTTACCATGATGTATGTGACTATACCAGTCTGCCTGTTACCATGATGTATGTGACTATACCAGTCTGCCTGTTACCATGATGTATGTGACTATACCAGTCTGCCTGTTACCAGATGTATGTGACTATACCAGACTGCCTGGTCCAAGAGCAGTGTATACAACAAAGCATTTCTCAGCTGTCTGTCAGTGAATGTTTACGAATTGTGAGACATATTCGTAGACCATTCAGTCACGAATGCATACAAACAGAATAGAATTGGTCAAGGAACACATAAAAAAAACATTCAGTCACGAATGCATACAAACAGAATAGAATTGGTCAAGGAACACATAAAAAAAAGCTTACAAGTACAGTCAGCCCTGTTTGAGGAAGGCACGTTCACAGCGCTGTGTCAGGAATATCTGACAATATGTGATACGTGTGTTCGCTATGGTGACACTGTACCGCTGTCCCCGGCTGACGTACAGTTGTGTTTCTCTCCTACCTGTCTGTCTGTGCAGAGAAGTACGAATGTTGCACGATACTGTTCTGTGACATCGTCACCTTCACCAACATCACGGCCATGTGTGAGGCCTCACAGGTCATCAACATGCTCAATGACTTGTATCGAAGATTTGACATCCACACTGATTTTCATGGAGTCTACAAGGTTACGTTCTCTCTACCGCCCTCTCTCTTTCTCTCTCTCTCTCTCTCTCTCTCTCTCTCTCTCTCTCTCTCTCTCTCACTATCTGTCTCCGTCTCTCTCTTTTACTCTCTCTCTCCTTTCTCTCTCTCTCCCTCTCCTCTTTCTTTCTCTCTCTCTCTCTCTCTCTCTCTCTCTCTCTCCTCCCTCCTCTCTCTCTCTCTGTGTCTCTCACGCACTCACTCACTCACTCTCTGTCTTTTTGTCCCTGTCTGTTTCTCCCTCCCTTCCTCCCTCCCTCCCTTTCTTCCTCCATCTCTCTCTCTTTTAAAATCAGTGTGGTTCCAATGAAACGTACAAATCGTCTACATTTACATTCACATTTACATTCTTATAATTTTCATTTGGCCTATGATGCATGTGACAATGATTGCATGTATGTCAGTGGATGTGCGTGTATGTATGTATTCGTGTCTGAGTGTGTGTGTGTGTGTGTGCGTGCGTGCGTGCGTGCGTGTGTGTGTGTGTGTGTGTGTGTGTGTGTGTGTGTGTGTGTGTGTGTGTGTGTGTGTTGTGTGAGTGAGTGTCTGTACGTATGTGTGTATATACATGTATAGATAGATACATAAATATACATGTGTGTGTGTGTGTGTGTGTGCGTGCGTGCGTGCGTGTGTGCGTGTGTGTGCGTGTGTGTGTGTGTGTGTGTGTGTTTGGTGGTGGGGATGGTAGTGATGGGGACGTTAATGACGACATTGAAGATGTATCTCAGAGACTTTAGCGACGTTGATAATGACGACAACGACGACGGCGATGAACACAATGACAACAACGATATCGATGATAATGAAATCATGAGAATGACAGTGATGCCCGCAACGATTTTTGCTACGAAAACGACAACAACAACAGTGATGACGATGATGGTGACAGGTGGAAACGATAGGCGATGCCTACATGGCGGTGACAGGGGTACCAGAGGTACAGGAGGACCACGCAGAACTGATGGCAGACTATGCTATGGACGTGCTGGAAGAATCTGGCAACGTCCTGTCACCTGCCACTGGACTGCCACTGCAGGTTCTGGTTTTTGTTTTTTGTTTTTTTTAATCTCCTTTTTGCTTTCTCATGTTGCTTTTTAAAAAAAATTATTTGTATGTGATGTTAATCAGAAGGGATGTGCGTGTGTATGTGCGTGCGTGTATGTGTATGTGTGTGTATGTGTGCATATGCGTGTATATGTGTGTTCGTGTATGTGTGTATGGTGTGTGTATGTGTATGCACGTGTGTGCGTGTTTGTGTGTGTGCGTGTATGTGTATGTGTGTATATGTGTGCATGTGTGTATGTATATGTGTGTATGTATGTGTATGTGTGTGTGTGTGTGTGTGTGTGTGAGAGAGAGAGAGAGAGAGAGAGAGAGAAGAGAGAGAATATGAGTGTTTCCCCCAAATACACCCACCCAAATCTTGGCACATCTACAGAGTGAAATTAACTCCATCGTCTAATATCACTCATAGTGAAAAGACGTTCAATCAAGGATCAAGGAAGGAAGGAACGAACATAAACTCCATACTACCTACTTCGGCTTTCCCAACATGCCACTATACCCACATACGGCCATCTTCTTCCCATTAGGTTTACTGCCAGGAGCTTCACTACCAAGTTACTGTGAAACCACACGTTGCTGATGGCTATAATTTGTGTGGTGTTAATTCTTTCTAATATTGTATTGTATTGTATTGTATTGTATTAGCATCCGTCTGTCACGGGAGTCAATGGAAATTGCGCCTTGGAAGTGATTTTGCGGTGGAATTGCAGCGCCGGCTGTGGCTGTAGAGCCCAATCATCGAATGGCAGATCCTGTTGCAGTTGCTGCACGTGAAGACGGTGTCGTCCGAAGGCGCTGACCCTGCTCTCTGGCGTCTGCGTGCTCTTCTTACTTCCTACTGCTCCTCTCTCCTCTGCTCTGATGTCTTGATGGCCGAATTGATGGCAAGTTGCCAGCTGCAGCGGTCTGCTGCTATCACTTCGAAGCCTGCTGGTGCAATGCCACTCGCCTTGAGGTCCCGCTTGCACACATCTTTGTAGCGGAGTATGGGCCTTCCCGTGGGTCTGGAGCCAGTAGCAAGCTCGCCATACAAAATATCTTTGGGTATTCTGCCATCTTGCATGCGGGTAACATGGCCAAGCCAGCTCAAGCGTCTCTTTGTGAGCAGGGCAAACATGCTGAGAGTTCCTGCACGTGCTAGGACGTCCTTGTTGGAGACGTGGTCCTGCCATGAAATGCCAAAAATCCTTCTGAGGCAGCGTAGGTGAAAGGTGTTGAGCCTGCGTTCTTGACGGGAGTATAGAGTCCAGGTCTCGCACCCATGCAACAGTGTGCTCAGCACGCAGGTTTGGTACACTTTAGTCTTTGTCTTGATGGTCAGCATGGAATTTTCCCACACTCTCTTTGACAGGCGGGCCATTGTTGCTGATGCCTTGCCGATCCTTGAGTTCCGCTCGGTGTCCAGGTTGAGACTGCTGGAGATGGTGGAACCAAGGTATGTGAAGTCTTCCACCACGTCGAGAGTGCAGTCACCGATGGAAATGCGGGGGGCCCAGGTGACATCTTGACCCAGGACGTTGGTCTTCTTTATGCTGATCTTTCTAATAGCGTTCTAATTTTCTCGGATGCATATGTGCACGTTGTTTTTGCACAAACTGTGCAGGCAATATAATGCCGCACAGTCTGCATGCTTCATGTTGGGGGTGAGCGTGTCTGTTGTTGTGCTCAGGTCTGTATGAGCCACCTGACACTGTCACCACTTACCGGATCTTTTAACCTGCATGTTTTGTGTTCTGCCTGTTATACGCACGAAAGGGGTTCAGTTACTAACAGGCGTGTATAAACATTGACCTGGGAGGTGGAAAGAGTCTTCTCCCTTTACCCACCAGGCGAGAGGTACCCGGGCAGTTGAAAATGCGAGGTCTTTCTGACTCGGTTATACTGGTCATCAGCTGAACTGTATGCATAAACCCTTTGGGTTACTGAAACTTATGTCTAAAGCCTTTTGTTTACTGAAACTTATGTCTAAAGCCTTTTGTTTACTGAAACTTATGTCTAAAGCCTTTTGTTTACTGAAACTTATGACTAAAGAGTTTTCTTTACTGAAACTGACGCTAAAGCCTTTTGTTTACTGAAACTTATGTCTAAAGCCTTTTGTTTACTGAAACTTATGACTAAAGCTTTTTGTTTACTGAAACTTATGACTAAAGCCTTTTGTTTACTGAAACTTGTGTCTAAAGCCTTTTGTTTACTAAAACTTATGTCTAAAGCCTTTTGTTTACTGAAACTTATGTCTAAAGCCTTTTGTTTACTGAAACTTATGTCTAAAGCCTTTTGTTTACTGAAACTTATGACTAAAGAGTTTTCTTTACTGAAACTGACGCTAAAGCCTTTTGTTTACTGAAACTTGTGTCTAAAGCCTTTTGTTTACTGAAACTTGTGTCTGAAGTCTTTTGTTTACTGAAACTTATGACTAAAACCTTTTGTTTGTCTGCCATTCCAGATACGTCTGGGGTTACACACGGGGTCAGTAGTGGCAGGGGTGATCGGCAAGAAGAAGCCACGCTTTGACATTTACGGGGACACCGTGACCACAGCGTCACGCATGGAGAGTAACGGCATTGCTGGTCGGATACACCTCAGTGAACGGACGTTTGAGTACGTGTACTTATGGCCTTGTGCCAGTCACCAAACGTTTGAGTACGTGTACGTATGACCATGTGCCAGTCACCACACGTTTGAGTACGTGTACGTATGACCTTGTGCCAGTCACCACACGTTTGAGTACGTGTACTTATGACCTTGTGCCAGTCACCACACGTTTGAGTACGTGTACGTATGACCTTGTGCCAGTCACCACACGTTTGAGTACGTGTGCGTATGACCTTGTGCCAGTCACCACACGTTTGAGTACGTGTACGTATGACCTTATGCCAGTCACCACACGTTTGAGTACGTGCACTTATGACCTTGTGCCAGTCACCGCACGTTTGAGTACGTGTACTTATGACTTTGTGCCAGTCACCAAACGTTTGAGTACGTATACTTATGACTTTGTGCCAGTCACCAAACGTTTGAGTACGTGTACTCATGGCCTTCTGCCAGTCACCCCTGTGCTGTGGTTAGCAGAACAGACTTATAACTGGCAGGTTGTGGATTTGAATCCCATCATCCTGTCAAAATCACTGTGGGATCTTTCGATCCCGTCTGGAGCCTATCCATAGTTGAGCGTACTATGGGCTCTCTGGGAAGACTGGGACCACACGGTCGTCTCATCCATTTCACGGATGTGTCATTGCGGATGTTGTATAATTTCCGACCAACATCGCTGTTGTCTGTAGTTCTGGGGCATGGTTGGCACCAGGTTACATCATCAAAGGAGTGCAGAGTACAGGCCTGTCAAGCGGTCTCGATCCATAATAGAACTCCACAACATCATGATTAGCTCTGTCGTTCCCATGGTGATCATCTCATATCATCATCATCATCATCATCATCATCATCATCGTCATCATCGTCGTCATCGTCGTCGTCGTCGTCGTCATCATCATCATATCACCATCATCATCACCATCACCCATCATCATCTCCACCATCTCCACCACCACCACCACCATCATTACCATCATCATCATCATCATCATCACCACCACCACCACCACCATCATCATGGTCACCACCATCATCACCATTACCATCATCATCATCATCATCATCATCATAGCATGATGGAAAATTATCCCAGACTCTCTGACCGGTCAAACGACGCAGACAGGAAACAGAGCAAAAAGATTTTATGGGACAGTTAGCACGTTGTGTTTCAGATTGAACTGCTGCCTTAATCACAGTCTGCACTCTGTTTTTCTGACAAAAATATGCTGTCTTTTTTCTCAGCTGCAGGGTATGAAGAGTGTGGTCCGATCTCATGGCGAACAACAAAACAAACAAACAAACAAACAAACAAACAAACAAACAAAAAACAGAAAAAAGAAAGCAAAAAAATGACAGTCACACCGTGTTCCTTTCCACATGAAATTACAGACAGCTGACAGAGTCATACCGTGTTCCTTTCCACATGAAATTGCAGACAGCTGACAGAGTCACACAGTGTTCCTTTCCACATGAAATTACAGACAGCTGACAGAGTCACACTGTTTCTTTCTACATGAAATTTACAGACAGCTGACAGAGTCACACTGTGTCCCTTTCTACATGAAATTACAGACAACTGACAGTCACACAGTGTCCCTTTCTACATTAAAATTACAGACAACTGACAGTCACACTGTGTCCCTTTCTACATGAAATTACAGACAACTGACATTCACACAGTGTCCCTTTCTACATTAAAATTACAGACAACTGACAGAGTCACACTGTGTCCCTTTCTACATGAAAATTACAGACAGCTGACAGAGTCACACTGTGTTCCTTTCTACATGAAATTACAGACAGCTGACAGAGTCACACTGTGTCCTTTCTACATTAAAATTACAGACAACTGACAGAGTCACACTGTGTCCCTTTCTACATGAAATTACAGACAGCTGACAGTCACACTGTGTTTCTGTCTATGTGAAATTACAGACTACTGACAAAGTCACACTGTGTCCCTTTCTACATTAAAATTACAGACAGCTGACAGAGTCACACTTTGTCCCTTTCTACATGGAAATTACAGACAACTGACAGAGTCACACTGTGTCCTTTTCTACATGAAATTACAGACTGCATGTTCATTTTTGTCACAACCTTTTTCAATGATAAAATGTTGTTCATTCATTGGTTATTCTGACATATAAAAATAGGAACAGCTCATCTTTCCAACACCATCAGTCATGTCCAACGATTACAATACATCGCCACAGGCACGTACACACCATCTCCTGGAAAAAAAATTGTGATGACGAAGATTTTTCCTATGGTTTGAACATTTAGCAGACAATCATACACACATTACGTTTATGAATCACAATGTTAGTGTTGAATGGTTTATCCTTTGTCTTGCAGAAGACTGTATCCCCATGGCTATGTGTTCAAAACGAATGGCCAGATAGAGATCAAGGGCAAGGGGAAGATGACGACTTATTTCTTGGTGGGCACGCTGGACCGTGACCTGCAACAGCCAGACGACAAGTTTTCCTCCTTGCCAGATGTCTTTGACCCGGAACTGGAAGCCGATCCTTGGCGGAAAAAAATCATCAAGCGGACGCTACCACCTCTTCCTCCAGAGGCCATCAGTATCGTGGACAACCAGGCCAGACAGAACCGCCGCAGGTCTGTTACCTGGAAATCTCTGGCAGAGAAAGTCAGGAAGATACACAGAAAGGTCTCATTCCACAGAGGGCCTCAAGGCGTTGCCAGTGATGGTGAACCATGGCTTGCCTCATCTGCTATGCGTGAACTCCCCACATCCACAGCCTACAACAGGGTTTCAACATCTTCTGCTTTACAGAGTTCTCTGGCAGAAAGCGTGGAAGAAAATGTTTACCCCACCACCTCTACAGGAGCAACATTCTCTTTTTTACCAAATGTCTCAGAAATTGGAAAACTCATTCTTCCTGTCCCATCATCACCACAATCTTTTTCAGGTGGATCTGCATCGTCCAGCATGCCCACGTCTTCTCAGGATCCCCGAAAAGCATCAGCCCTCAAGAGGGTGGAACTTTCGCCTTTCCAGAAATATAGAAAGTCTGCTGCTATGCCAGAGAAGGACCAGCCCTACACCAACCAGCAGATGAGCATCTTGCCTTTCGGGGTTGATAGTGAAGAAAATGAACTGCACAATTTATTCTTTCGCAAACCATTGGCTAAGAACAATTGCACTGTCTTGTAAGTGAAAAGGCATTTAACTGATGGATGATGCCAATCAACGAGGCATATTGAACTAGCTGGCTCCGTGAAACAAAGCCATGACATCAGATTGTGATTTTTGGATATCAGTTCCACCTACAACACAGAAAACTGGCCTGTCTGCTGCTTGTCTCGGTGTGTTTGTCATTGCGATACTGTCAGCTAACTGACCTTACACACGTCATCACGATGTAACCGAGATTGTTCCAATGACAGATTGATACAAACACTAGTATAAGATACAAAACCCATAGGCTCCGTAGGACCTCAGGACCTGGCCAGCTCATGGGATTATGTGCAAGCGTAATGCTTGTGTCATGATCGTTTTGAAAGTTCTCCATCACATGGTACCAGTGACGTCAGTGCATATGGAATTCATTCCGAGCGCGGAGACGTCATCTTGAGAAACTGAAACTGGAATCGACCTTTCTGTTGCTCATGTCAGTGTGTGAGCCATTGTGATGGTGTCAGCTTGGTGTGTTCAAGGTTCTGTCTGTCCTCACCTTCCATCTCGGGACCTTGTCAGCACATAGTGATTTGAGCAGATCACAGAAACTACCGAAATCTGTCCAAATACGATGATTCCCTCCGGGAAAACTTCCAGTTCCAATTGACCGTTTGACGAAGTCGTTAAACAGATGCTGTTACTGTTGAAAGCTTTTGATGCTATCACGGACCTACCAGTCTATAGAAAATTGTAAACTGTTGACATTTGAAGACGTTTTGTTTGTGTTGCTGATGCTTAACAACACAGGGTTAAATGTTGTAAAGTGTTGTTTAAATTTGCTATCGAACTGTTCACATTTGTTCCATAGTGCATGTTGTTATTGTGTCCTGAAGTGATCCCTTGGATCGACGATGATTTAATTAAGATGAAACGATGGCACTTTGGCTCACTGGTAAAGGCACCTGCCCAGAACGCGAGAAGTCCCATATCCGGATTTTTCTTCATCTGCCAAAGATCCTGAGTGGTGGGATTGGTGCCAAACTTTCGGAAGAGGTAAATCAAGGTGTCGTGTGCAGCACGCAGTCAGCGCAGGTAAAGGAACCCACGACAACAAAGGAGACGTCTTTTGAACAGTGCTGTTGGATATTTTTCACCTCTACAGGAAACAAATAAGCAGAACTAAAAAGCAAAACCACTCCTATCCAAGAACAAACAAACAAACAAACAAACAAACAAACAAACAGAGCAAGACAACAACAAAAAAGAAAAAGACAAACCCAAGATGGTCAAACCATATTAGCAATCTATTTTTATACAAAATTTATGACAGAAAACAGAAAAATCAAGATTTCTAGTACTCAAGGTTAGCACGATCTTCAAAAGAGAGAGAGAGAGAGAGTGTGTGTGTGTGTGTGTATATGTGTAAGCGTAGTTGGCCTTTATGTAAGGGAGATTATCACACTCATAAAACCAAACAGCCCTAGTCCTCCTCGATCATCCGTTTAGTTTGAGAAGTGTGCTCTACTTTATGCATTTTATATAGTCCATGTCTTGAACTGAATGAGCCCAAGATCTTCATCAGGATTGGATATGTAAGGTAATATAGCTTGCATGCTAAACACACACACACACACACACACACACACACACACACACACACCACGCACGCACGCACGCACACGCACGCACACACACACACACACACACAATAATGAAGTCAGCCAAGAAGTCCCAGTTTCCATCCCGGTTTGACAAGTCATTTTCACTCCCGTCACTAGCCACTGACTGGTGGTCTGCATCTTTCCAATGGAACAGTAAACTGAAGTTCTGTGTGCAGCCTGCACTTGACATATGTCTTAAAACCCATGACAGCAAGAACTGTCCCGGGCAAAACTAAGCAAGCAAGCAAGCAACCAACCAACCAACCTTAAAACCCATGACAGCAAGAACTGTCCCGAGCAAAACTAAGGAAGCAAGCAAGCAATCAACCAACCAACCAATCAACCAACTATCCAATCAACCAGCCAATCAACCCAGCAACCAACCAGCCAACAACCAACCAACCAACATACAAACAAAAACATCATTTAAATATGTAAAAATAAATCAACACAGAAAAAAATACAGCACAGGAGTTTCCCAAGGCAAAACTGTATAAAAAAAAAAAAAAAGCAAAGCAATCAAACAAACAAAGATACTTAAATATGTAAATAAATACGAAGAAAAAAACAAACAAAAAACAAGAAGAAAAAGAAAACGTCGTTCTGGCGAAAGGTGCGTACAAGCGACTATAGACATTTCCCTAGGCAAAACGGTATTAAAAAAAAAAAGCAAAGCAAACAAACAAAGATACTTAAATATGTAAATAAATATGGAAAAAAAAAAAAAAATCAAGAAGAAAAAGAAAACGTCGTTCTGGCGAAAGATGCGTACAAGCGACTATAGACCGAAAGTTTGTAAAGGGACGGAACCCTCTCATCAATCAAATGTATCCCTGTTGGAGTTGTCGACCCTGACCCAGCTCGTACCCAGATATGAGCGTGTTGTGGGCTCGTTGGGAAGGCGGGGACCAGACAATAGAGTCTCATCCAATTTACGGATATTTCATTCAAAGGTGTTACTGAATATTTTGGCCAACATCGGCTTGTGTCTGTATCATCCCTTGGGCCTGGTTCATGCAAAGTTAAACAAATCAAGCGGAAAGTACAGTCCTGTCCCACAAGTGTAATCAGAACCAGAACTCCATAGCATCATGAATGTCGCCCCACTGTCTTCAGCACAGCACCGTAAGAACATTGTCCCAGGTTCTCTGGTCATTCATTCTCTCTCTCTCGTGGAGAGCTGTTTTCTCGGTCCCTCCCCTCCCTTCCCCATGTCCATTTCAAGACCTTGCCAGTGCACGGATTTTGTGCTGGCTAAGAGGAGTCTGCCAGATTACAGCAGGCAGTTTTGGTGGAGCGCATATGGAGTTGTCCGGGTTCAAAGAATAACTCTTGAACAAACTCCAAGCTCCATGGGGTTGGGGGTGGAGGTTTCCTCAGTTTCAGTGGGTGTGGTTGTGTGTAGGACAGGCCAAGTGAGCGGCATGAGAACAGTAAGACAGGAAGCCGTACAGAAGATAAAAGGAGGAAAATCAATAAAACGACGTTCCGTGTCCATTGTCACTTAGCGCACGTTAGACAACCCACGGCAAAAATGCCGCAATGTCGTTCTTGATTATAACGCTCTGATAAATGCTCTACCTAATATTTGGACAAAAAAAAAAAAGGATAAATAACTGTGACATAGATAGATATAAATATCTATAACGAAAACAACAAACCCAGAAAAAAAAACACGCAAAAAGAGTAAGAACGCGTATTTTATACAACCAGACAAGACAGGCGCAAATTTTCGTTGGCCTTTGTTAAGCGTAAGATCACAAACAAACAAACAAACAAACACCGGATGAAAAAAAAAATAGAAAAAGACTGGAACTCCCCTGCTGCTCCGTCCAGTGTGAGAAAAGGAATCAACTGTCTTATCTTGTATCAAATACGCATTCTTATTCTTTTTTCGTGTTTTTTTTTTCTTCTGGTTCCTGTTTGCTTGAACGCGGGCAGTCACACTTGTTTTGGAAAACAAAACAAACAAATATACAAAAAAACATGGATTAATGGAAGAGTATACAATACTAAAGCAAACATCAATTTGTTTTGGAAAACATAACAAACAAATAAACAAACAAAAAAACATGGATTAATGGAACTATTGGAAGAGTATACGATACTAAAGCAAACATCAATTGTACATGTAGGCCTACATACAGCAAAAGGTGTGCTGTGCTTCAGACGTGGTGGCGAGCTGTCCCCAGAGAAAAGCAGCCCAATTTCTACACGGTAAGTCCACTGTGATTATGATATAGAGATTCAAAATAAAATTCGCAACTACGTCACGAAACTAGTGTACACTGAACATATCGCAATACCAGTAAGTGTGATATATCAAACATTTCGTAGTTCATATGTTTACTTTATGAGTTCTTCGTATTTCAGATCTGACAAATAATTCATCGGTATACATGTACATTGTCATGCTTATTAGCATCGGGAGAAAATTCAAATAATTAAACCTTTAATTAAGTTACACGTGATGTGTATTTTTGCAGACTTGAGCGACGTCATTCCGTGCAACTTTTCATTTACCAACATTCTAATTCTGCCGATGCAGACAACTCTGACGTTTATCATTGATTTTTCATCACGCCATTTTGACGTAAAAAGTGTGTCTGAAAAGAAGTCAAAAAGAGAACATGGCGTCCATTTCTGGAACACACATTCCCGAGTCCTGGTTTAATTAACAGTATTTGACACTGACCACTTTCTGCTAGCGTATTCGGAATATGGTGAGTGATTTTTTTTTACTTATAAAACTTGCGCTCTTTTCACAAGTAGACGGTACATTTCTCTTCATGTCCTTTCTGTCGTATGATGTTGTTTCCATAATTTGGTTTCCTTGTCTTAAACCATAGGCTACCTATTGGTTTAAACAATAAACACACTTGTCCCAGGTGTTCTGGTCAGATCTACTATGTTTGATTGTACAGGATGGAACGATATGAGTCAAAATAGTAATGATGTGTGTGTGTGTGTGTGTTGCATGCATGTGAATGTTGTGGTGTGTGTGTGTGTGTGTGTGTATGCCTTCCCAGATTTTGGTTGTTTTAGTTTGAAAACAATGAATGTGCAGGAGAGAGAGAGAAAGAGAGAGTATCATCACTAGTACAAATTCCAGCCTTTACTTTGTCTCTCACTCTCAGTCTCATTCTTTGGCTAACCCTCTGTCTGTCTTGGACTAACTGTAAGACAGTTCTAACGGGACCTAATGCTAATTGCCATTATACCTGAATAACAAAGTATCCCTGAAACCTTTGTATCTTTCTTTGTTCCTTTCTTCCTTTCTTCCTTTTCAATTCTTTATTGCATCTTTTAATGCTTTTGAGGCTTCTTTTTATTGTATTTCTTTATTGTTAATGTTATTATTAAGTCATATTTCATTTTTATATTTGTATGCTTATATTGCATGTTAAGAATAGCAGGGGCTATTTGTATCTTGCTATTCTATACATGCAGTGTAACTGTTTAACGAAAGGACAGGTCCGTGTGGACTGAATCCTACGATCATGCAGATGCGCATGCACACACACACACACACATGCGCACACACACACACACGCCACACACACACCACACACACACACACACACACACACACACACACACACACACACACACACACCACACTTAGTTTTCAACTTTAAGGTTTCTGTGTGTCAATGTGTCATTCCTTCTGTCAGGCTGTGTGTGTCTCAGATAAAGTGTAAATGAATGACAGAGAGAGAGAGAGAGAGAGGGCCGGGAGAGAGAGAGAGAGAGTGTGTGTGTGTTTTGTGTGTGTGTGTGTGTGTGTGCATACGTCATTACGTGTGTGCTTAACTACATACATTATTACATACCTATGAGCTCGTGGCTGTCGCTTGTTTTCATGTTCTTGTTTGCTTGTCTGCCCGTCTGTGTCTATGTTGGTTCGTTCGTTGCTTGATTTAATGTCTTTTCACTATAAGTGATATTAGACGGAGAAAAATGGCATGGAGGATGAAATTAGGGGAGGGGGGGGGGGAGGGGGAGGGGAGAGGGAACAGAGTAAGAAACGGAAAAAAAAATTAAAAGGAAGCGGTAAGGTCTTAAGAAAAAGGATATGGATGAACAGAGAAATGAAAACTAGAACAACGCTAACATCAATAATGTAAAAGAAAAATCGTCATCAAAACAAAACAAAACAAAAATAATCATAAGTATAATAATAATTTTAAAGTAACGCATTAACAGGACTGTGAACCAATGATTCTGAAATTTTAACTAACAAAACTTGATCCGATACAACTTCTTTAAAATGCGTTTCAAGATAGTTTCCTTCTGTAAACATCTTTGGTAAAAAGGAACGAAGCTTTCTGCAGTAAAACAAACAGTGATACAATGTGAATTGTTCGCCCCAAATACATAAAACGTTTTTACAATATTTTGTTTTCAAAGCGTTCAGTTGAATACGAAAATATGTGATAACAATTAATCTCAAATGATATAACGAGGAATACTAGCGAGTTGTAAGCTTCTTTTACCGAGGTGTTAATATGTAATTCTATGGAATTTTCAGAATGGAGGGCACCGGATTTAGCTGCTCTGTCAACTACGTTGTTGCCATGAAGACCAACGTGAGAAGGCACCCAGCATAAATTGATTTCCGAACCATTTATCTTTAAACAATGTATTAGATGATTTGCCTCAATAATTAAATCAGGTCTTGTGTCTGTATCAAAAGACTGTAAGGCATATAATACAGATTTTGAATCAACAAAGAGAACTACTTTGAAAGACACAGGCCGAAGGCTTATTAAATAACGCAACGCTTGAACAACAGCGACCAATTCTGCTGTATATATAGATACATTTGCCCCAATGAAAAAAGACTTTTTAATGTTAAATTTTGGAACATAAAAGGCTGCTCCAGCGCTCTGATTTGCTAAGACTGACCCATCGGTAAAAATGTGGAGGTGGATACGGTACTTTTCATCGATGTGTTCACAAGCTGTGGATAGCGTAATGTTGACATTATTATCATTTTTAACGTTTGCATAATCGAGATCAAATGTGGCCTTTAGCATTTCCCGTGTAGGGATAGGCGTTATCGTTGGTTTCTCGACTATTTCATCCATAGTTATGTTGGACTGTTTGATCAGGTCAGATATGTAAGTTGCGGCTGTAATTTGTGATGAAATGTGTTTTGCTCGTTTTGAAAAGTCAGTATCAGACCTGATCTTAATTTCTTTGCTCACAAAATTATCCGCTTGTGAAGTAGTTCTAATTGCAAACTTTGCTGTAGCTAGCTCATGATGGTTGTTTAAAGGTAGAATTCCAGCAACTTTGTACGTTTCCAGATAAGAAGCATGATTTGGTACACCTAGTGCAATTTTAAGACTTTTGCAGTCCAAGCTCTGAATCTTTTTTAGTAAATATTTCGGTGCATTGAAAAAACTTCTTGCGCGTAGGATAATTTAGACCTGACCAGCGCTGTTGACAAATGAATCAGTACATTTGTATCCATTCCCCAGGGTAATTTGCTTATTATCTTTAGAAAATTTAAGGTTTTTCGCGCTTTTGTTAAAATATAATCAAAATGGACATTCCAGCTTAATTTCGACGTGATGTAAACTCCCAGAAATTTTACGACCTATTTGTAATTCAACACTTCACCAAGCAATTTGAAAGTAGGCAAGTTATTTGAGTTACCACCAGGATCAAACAGCATCATGTTATTTTTTTCTGCTGACAACGACAGACCATTTTCTAGCATATAGTTTCCAAGATTATCAAGATCAATTTGATACAACTTCCTGATGTAATTCCGCATTCTCTGTGGAGTTGTCTTTTTTAAAGTGATATTCATCCAAGTGCATATATCATCAGCATACTGTACTAAAACAAACGATTTGAAAGAGCTTTAGGAAGATCCTGTATAAGGATATTAAATAAAATAGGTGCTATCACTGAACCTTGTGGTATCCCCATGTCGAGGCATCGTGAAGAAGAATAACTAGCTCCCACTCTTGCCTGAATTGTTCTATTAGCTAAAAAAGATTTAATGTAATTGTACATATTGTCAGATAAACCAACAGATTTTAGCTTGAACTGTAAACGGTTATGCCAAACTTGATCGTAAGCTTTTTTTATATCAAAGAAAGTAGCTAAAACACTTTTCTGCGGGCAAACTGTTGTTTGATCTGAGTTGTAAGCTTAACCAGGTGCTCAACTGCGGATCTCCCTTTTTTAAAACCTGCCTAGTTTACCGGAATAACGTTATTTTTATCACAGTTGTGTAAAAGTCTGTTTAACTTTAAGACCAATCTTTCCATTAGTTTGCTCGTGTGGGACGTCAAAGCAATGGGTCTGTAACTGTTTTTATCGGTTTTCGATTTTCCTGTTTTTAATATTGGTATAACTATAGACTTTTGCCAGATTTGTGGTACAGTTCCGCTAACCCAGCATTTCTGCAAACTTTTGTGTAGGAAAATAAGGTAATTTTCAAGGAGATGTTTAATCATTTCAGTCGAAACTGCATCAACACCTACCGAACTCTTTTTGTTGTGTAGAGACAGTACTGTGTTTTTTTTAGCTCTTCTAAGGTAATTGGAGAATTAAACCAGAGATCATTCTGTGGTACTGGATCAGTGTATATTGGGTAGTTATCTTCCATTTCTCTTCGATGTTTGCAGTCAGGAGATAAACCTTCAACTTTACTGTTTTCAGCAAACAGATCCACAAAAGTTTCTGCTTTGTCTATGTTGGTGTGTAGGTCTATGTGTATCTATAGAGATTACTCGAAGTCTGCACGGGCATGCAGGGCTATGCATCGAAAAGTGTTTATCGGCTTAGTTGTGCGTGTGTGGTGTGTGTGTGTGTGTGTGTGTGTGTGTGTGTGTGCGTGCGTGCATGCGTGCGTGCGTGCGTGCGTGCGTGCGTGTATACAAAAGTGTGAACGTATATAAATGTGTGTGTGTGCGTACGTGTGCGTGTGTGTGTGTGTACACATAAGTGTGTAAACGTATATAAATGTGTGTGTGTGTGTATACATAAGTGTTTAAATGTATATAAATGTGCGTGTGTGTGTGTGTGCGTGCGCGTGTGTGTGTTCCAGTGTTTTTTTAAAAGTTTTTTTTTAGTGTCTATGTTAACGTAGGAGAGCACTGAACTGGGTGCTCGTGAACTGGGGTTTGTGTTCTTGTCCCCTGTGTCATTACAGTCATGATAACAAGTAGTATTGTTAAAAGAAAAATCAGTTTTGTTTGATCATTATTTTATTTGCTTGTTTGGTTTTCCGCGGAGTTGTTGTGCTGGTGTGTGTGTTCGAACCTGCGTGGGCTGGTGTGAGTTTTAGTTCGTAAGTGTAAGGTGTGTATGTGTTGTGTGTGTGTGTGTGTGTGTGTGTGTTTGTGTATATCTATCTATCTATCTATCTATCTATCTATCTATCTATCTATCTATCTATTATCTGTCTATCTATCTATCTATCTATCTATCCATCTATCTCTGAGCATATATATGTATATGTATATATATATATATATATATATATATGTGTGTGTGTGTGTGTGTGTGTGTGTGTGTGTGTGTGTGTGTGTGTATGTGTGTGTGTTTTGGAGGAAGGTGGATGAATGATTGGGTGGGAGAGTTAGTTGTGTGCTAGCGTGTATGTGGGTAAACATGGACAGTAACGAATGTTTTGGCAAGGACAGCATTTTGCACGCTTTGTATCTGATGCATAACTCGTGAATTTTGTATTTGGTGAATAGTTCTCGTTTTTACTGTCCAGGTGTTTTAGCATATCGTAGTCAGTGAATGCAGCAAAATCATTGAAGAAAGGCAAGTCGGCAGGAGTGGACAACATTCCCTCAGAACTGGTCCAGGCAGGAGGAAAGGCCATGATAGATATGTTACTCATCATCTGCAATAAGATTTGGCGGACAGGTGAGTGGCCAACACCTTGGACCCAGTCCCTGATCATCACTCTCCCGAAGAAAAGGCAACCTACAACTGTTCCAAAACTACCGTACCATCAGCCTGATCAGCCATCCAAGTAAGGTCATGCTAAAAATCCTTCTGAGTAGACTGAAGCCACAAGCTGAGGAGATAATAAAAGAAGAGCAGGCAGGTTTCAGACCAGGAAGAAGTACCACAGAGCAAATTTTCAACCTCAGATTGCTCTGTGAGAAATACCTGCAACACCAGCAAGGCCTTTACCACGTCTTCATGGACTTCAAGAAGGCATTCGACAGAGTTTGGCACGCAGCCTTGTGGGCAACCATGAGGCTGTACAACATCAATGCCAACCTGATCAGAACCATAGAATGCCTCTACGAAAAGGCGACCAATGCAGTCTACCATGACAACAACATAGGAGAATGGTTCCGAACCACAGTTGGAGTACGCCAAGGATGCCTGCTCTCCCCCACTCTCTTTAACATCTTCTTAGAGAGAATGATGGCTGACGCACTTGAAAACCACGAGGGAACAGTCAGCATCGGAGGTAGAACAATCACAAACTTGCGTTTTGCCGACGACATTGACAGACTAGCTGGGCAAGAGCAAGAGCTAGTCAGCTTGATAAAACATCTTGATGAGGCCTCCACAGCATATGGCATGCAGATCAGTGCAGAGAAAACCCAGTTGATGACAAATAATACCAATGGCATCAGTACTGACATTACCATAGACAACAAGAAACTTGAGACCGTCCATAGATTTAAATATCTGGGAGCTATAGTATCAGATGAAGGATCAAAGCCCGAAGTATTTTCCAGGATTGCCCAGACCACAGCTGCAATGACCAAGCTAAAAGTCATCTGGAACGACAAGAATATCGCAATCGCCTCCAAGATCAGACTGATGCGTTCCCTGGTCATGTCAATATTTTTGTATGCATGCGAAACATGGACCATAACAGCAGACATTGAAAGAAGGATACAGGCAATGGAGATGAGATGCTTCCGCAAACTCCTTGGTATCTTGTACAAAGATCATATAACCAATAAGGAAGTGAAAACCCGAATCGAAAACGCCATCCGGCCGTATGAAGACCTCCTGACCTCAGTGAAAAGACGAAAACTGAGGTGGTACGGGCACGTCACACGATCATCTGGACTGGCCAAGACCGTCTTGCAGGGAACAGTTCAGGGAGGGAGACGAAGAGGCAGACAGAAAAAAAGATTGGAAGACAATATCAGAGAGTGGACTGGCCTTGAATGGAATATCATTCTGCGGAAAGCTGAGGACCGTGAGGAGTGGAGGAAGTTGGTTGCAAAATCTTCAGTGGTGCCCCAATGGTCAACCAGACTACGGGACTGATGATGATGAATATGAGTCAGTGAATAAAGTCCCCATGCGGAAGGCGGGTGTACCGCCGAAAATTTGGGAATTATTTATGTCGTTTTGTTGTCTCCCCCCCCCTGCTCTCTCTCTCTCTCTCTCTCTCTCTCTCTCTCTCTCTCTCTCTCTATATATATATATATATATATATATATATAAAATTGTATATGTATACGTATACACCACACACACACACACACACACACACACACACACACACACACACACACACACATATATATATATGTGTGTGTGTGTGTATGCGTGTGTGCATGTATGTGTGCGCGTGTGTGTGTGTGTGTGTGTGTCTGTGTGTGTGTGTATGATTTTGTGTGTGTAAGTATGGCTTGTTGCACATCTCTGTGTCTGTATGTATATCTATATCTGTATCTATATATCTATATCCGTATCTCTGAGCATATACATGTATATATGAGCCAAGGTCAAAAGGTGCTTCTTGCTTTTGTCCAAAATGAAAGAGTTTTAAGGCATTAGATTTATCATGTTTTAAGAAGTATGGACATCAATGTTCAATGTTTATACAGTGAAAATTGTCTATTTTTGGTATCTCTGCTCATAAATGTTTAAAAAATGTCTGGTTTCACTCGTGACATGTGACGACAAACATATTCTTACCCATGTCATTACTGATTAAAATATGATTACTTCATGGAAATTTGTGGTGTTTTCAGGCTTGAGACGTTCTAAAAATGGAATATCTAAAACAAACTATACTTTTGGGCCAGTTAAATTAGGGAGAAAATAACTGCTGTTAGTCGTTACGGTCACAAATGACACCATCTTATTCACAGACAAGACAGCTACAGTGAAAAGCAAGAAAGTAGGACAGTTTCTTATATTTTATTCCAAAGAACACAGTGAAAAGATTTATGAAAAGGATGCAAAAGTTAATACACCAAATATTACAAAGCATAGCAACAAAATAAGTTTCATCTGTGACGATTGCAGTGTGACACCAACACACCTTTCTGTATATTTGTGCTCATAAAAACACAAAGCAAGCAATTTTTTTTTAATTATTCTGATATATTCCTAAGAACACAATGAGAAGATTTATGAAAAGAATGTCAAAGTTAATACATCAAATATTTCAAAGCATAGCAACAAAATTTCATCTGTGACAATTGCAGTATGACTCGAACACAATTTCCTGTAGCATGTTATGAATGACTCCTCCATTCAAGTTTATGAAAATATAAAACAATACCAAAGTAAAAATAACATCTGTAATTAAAAGACGTGAAAGATAAAACAATGTAGATCTAAGTGCTATCATACACTGACTCGCTGCAAAAAAATGTTCCTAAAACCGCGTTCCCACTGTGGGAGTGAAAGTTGTGCGTGAAAGTTCTGAGTGATCGTGGAGCACTCAGGAGTGAAGCGACAAAGGGCCCTTTCACTCCAAAATAGTGGGAATGCATTTGGGTGATCGGTGTGAGTGATCTATTTGGGGAGCTGACCCAAGCATTTCCTGTGGGCCACGCTCGCCTCGCCTCGCCTCAGACTGTGGCTGGCAAGGCTCGCACGCAACCGAAAATTTTCCCGCGGTATGCAAATTGGACACGATGGATGCAGTAGGTGCCACTTGTGTTTAAACATGTTTGAACACAAATCTCGACCACGGAGTGATCTGACCGTGCACAATCACTCAAAGCTGGCTAGGAGTGAAAGGGTCTGGTAGTGGGAATGCTACAGGATTCATCGAGAACTTTAACGAATTTTGGCCCAAAAACACGATCACTCCGTCATTTCGCTCATAGTGGGAAGGGGGTGTAAGCTAGAAATAATGCTGTGTTACAAAATGCAGCGGAAAAGATCAAGAAATCTATGGCAGATATAGATCTGGGCTGAGTTCAACCGCACACTGTCAGTAGATCAATGTACAATATGCGCACACTTTGACAGCCAGCGGAAAGGGGGGAGGGGGGAGAGATAGACCCCCCAAAAAACAAAACAAAAACGTATGCACCAAAACGTGAATGCATCTCTAGATCTAGAAATCAGCATTGAGTCTTTGTGTGGAATATGTGAAAACTCAGTGCTGTTCTGTGCCCTGTACACCTACATTACGGCACCGCCTCTTGCTATTTACAGTTAAGTGTCCCTGCGATGTTTCTTTCGGCATGGCATCATGCATTCATGCATCTTTCATCATATGTATAGATTAACGGCAAGAGAAATAAACTGCTTACTACACGACCAGTTCAAAACGCATGTATTTTGCATTATGACAGTCAGTTTCTTAACTTAGTTTTTTTTCCCATTAACTTTCAATGTGTTGCGACAGAGTACTTTCTGTTGGTTTCATCAAAAATCTTACAGCTATGATGAGTCGGACATAAATGATGTAGAACCACAGACACTAGATCTACAATTTACCATGGCCAGTGGCGTGCAGCTTAATGCTGACACTTAAAGAGCAGACCGTCGCTTTGTACGATTCCCTGGCACTGAGCAGCTGTTTTGTCTTTCGCGGTGGCTCAGTGAGTGCATTCAACTAAACAGTAGGCTGTGCACAGCCTATGTTAATTAACATACTACATTAATGTTTGTACGTTTAGATTGATGTTGAAAACATTTATAGACATTTTCAACAACTGAAATCTTCTTGCAAGCTAAAAAGTCATATCTATGATAGAAAACATGTGACTCAGTTTAATCTGTGATTTGAACAGTTAAATAGTTTCATCCATGACAAGAAAAATGGTGTGACAACACAACTTGTCTTACTCATCTTGATCATGCTCAGCCATTTTGGCAGGAAAGAAATATTCCATCACGTCTTGAATGCTCCTTGATCAAACAAAATGTTGGACTGGCTTTTCCAGAGGCAGTAGCTCATATTTTATAGGGCATAGTTTCATCCGTGACAGGTATTACACGAACGCTAAAAACTCACGTAGTTTCCAAAGTATCCATTTGATTGCAGCGCTGATCAGTTGTATTCATACAGTTTTATGCATAAAACTTGAAAAGCCCTATTTCATTGCAGTTTTTAATCATTTTTTTCCACTGTGATTGATCAAAGCACTGTAGGCCTGTGACACAAAAGTGTCACGAATGAAACCTTATATTTACACTTTAATATAGCAGAATATATGAAAAAAAAATGGCAAAAAACCCAAATGAGATTATAAACTAGTGAGTAACCAAAGAAACCAAAAAATACGTACATAGGTACAACCATTGGTTTAACACCAAACTTTATTCTCAGCCTACTACACCTATCTGTAAAAGGAAGGTTGAAATTTGAGCAAAAGTGTAAATATAAACTTGATTGGCTAATAAATGATTTGTTCAACTTCCATGAATTCATGTCTACTATTTGATCTGACATTTAAAGCTCAATATCTAGGATTGTTCAGGCTGTGTAAAGGCAAGAAAATTAGTTGCAGTGATTTGAACTAGGAAAGTCACCCCAAAGCACCTTTTGACCCTGGCTCATATATATATATATATATATATATATATATATATATATATATATATATATATGTGTGTGTGTATGTGTGTGTGTGTGTGTATGCACATACATGCATACATACATACACACACATGCATATATAATATCTATCTATCTATCTATCTATCTGTCTGTCTATCTATCTATCTGTCTCTCTTTCTCTCTCTCTCTATCTATCTATCTATCTATCTATCTATCTATCAATCTATCTATCTATCTATCTATTTATCTATCTATCTGTATATACATCCATCTATCTATCTATCTATCTATCCATCTATCCATCTATGTATGTATGTATCTATCTACCTATCTGTCTGTCTATCTATCTATCTATCTATCTCTCTTTCTCTCTCTCTCTATCTATCTATCTATCTATCTATCCATCCATCCATCCACCTATCTATCTATTTATCTATCTATCTATATATCTATCTATCTATCTACCTATCTATCTATCTATCTATCTATCTATCTATCTATCTATCTATCGATCTATCTATCTTGTCATTGTATGTTTGTCAGTATGGCTTGTTGCACCTGTCCATCATGGAAATGGTAAAAGCCAAATTCGGAGTTGGGGCATGGAACGAAGTTCTGTGAGTAAACATTCTGGGTATGGACATGCTGTGTATTTGTGAGTGTATGTGTGTGTGTGTGTGTGTGTGTGTGTGTGTGTGTGTGTGTGTGTGTGTGTGTGTGTGTGTGTATGTGTTGTGTGTGTGTGTGTGTGTATGTGTGTGTATGTTTTAAAATGTATTAGCAAGCTGTTTTCAGCTGTGTCTAGATGGATCCTTGGCGAAGCTGGTTGAAAGGCAAGGAGTGTCAAACATAAATTCACAGGTCATGGCACATAGTCAGTGTTACACAATTTTAAACAGTGTCAAACATAAATTCACAGGTCAGGGCACCAAGTCAGTGTTACACAAATGAAAACAGCGTTAAACATAAAGTCACAGGTCAGGGCACCAAGCCAGTGTTACAGAAATAAAACAGCGTCAAACACATAAATTCACAGGTCAGGGCACCAACTCAGTGTTACAGAAATGAAAACAGTGTCAAACACATAAATTCACAGGTCAGGGCACCATGTCAGTGTTACATAAATAGAAACAGTGTCAAACACATAAATGCACTGATCAGGGCACCAAGTCAGTGTTACATAAATAAAAACAGTGTCAAACATAACTTCACAGGTCAGGGCACCATGTCAGTGTTACATAAATATAAACAGTGTCAAACACATAAATGCACAGATCAGGGTACCAAGTCAGTGTTACATAAATAAAAACAGTGTCAAACACATACATTCACAGGTCAGGGCACCAAGCTTTGTTACATACAAAAAAAAGAGAAAAAAAAACCTGTCAAACACATAAATTCACAGGCCAGGGCACCAAGTCAGTGTTACACAAACATAAACAGTGTCAAACACATAAATTCATAGGTCAGGGCACCAAGTCAGTGTTACAGGAATAAAAACAGCGTCAAACACATAAATTCACAGGTCAGGGCACCAACTCAGTGTCACTCAAATAAAATCAGTGTCGTCATCATCATCAGGTGGCTTGCCGCATGGCGTTGGCGATCATGGACTTCCGTCTGTCTCTATCACTTGTTGCCTCAAGCATCTCTTCCACCCTACTTGTCTTCAGCCACTCTGCAAGTCCGTCTAGTATCTTCTCCTTGGGTCTACCTGGTGCTCTCTTTCCCTCCAACTTTGCCGTTGTGACCAGGTGCTCCAATTCCCCTTTCCTCATAAAATAGCCTCTAAATGTTACCTGTCTTTTCCTAATCTTCCTCATGAATGATCTACTTGTTTCTGCCTCCATCAAGACTGTCTCGTTTGTTTTCTTTGCTGTCCATGGAACTCAACATTCTTCATATAAACCACATCTCGGCTGCCTCAATCTTGTTCAGGCTTTGCTTGTTGACTGTCCACGCTTCACAACCGTACAACAGTATTGGTTCTGTATGACATTCAATACACATAAATTCACAGGTCATGGCGCCAAGTCAGTGTTACATAAATATAAACAGTGTCAAACATAAATTTACAGGTCAGGGTACCAACTCAGTGTTACACAAGTACAATCAGTGTCAAAGACATAAATTCACAGGTCAGGGCACCAAGTCAATGTTGCACAAATGAAAATTGTGTCTAACGTCGTTTCTTTTTGAAATGTAGGAACAGCTCTTTCTCAGAAACTTCGGACAACCTGTTAACCCTTTGACTCCTCTCACTGCGAAAACTTTAACCTATTCAGTCCCCCACACTTCCCAGCAGGTTTCGGTAGGAAGCTGGTGGATAGGTTAAGGGATTGAAAGGATTAAGTTTTTGCTTTGCTGTCACGGCTGACAACTCAGAAAGCTAATAGACAAGGTGAGAGAGCCATAGAGTTAGTTTTGTTTTCACTGTACGGATAGTCTACCATTGTCTGCCTTCATTAAGTTTCATGTCATCTGAAGTTACCGTCACCTTGAGAGGTGCAACATCTGAGGGTTTATTTTCTATTGAAAGGGAGATTGTTAGAATGGCTTCACCATCTTGTGTTTTTCTTATCTGTCTCATACACACTGTCTGTCTCACGGTTTCTGTTGTCTGTCTGTCTCACCTGTCTGTACCATAAGAAAAACCAGACTGTGTCTTTGTCAACTGCAGGAAAAGAAGCGAACTGGACGAAGACGAGCATTTTCTGATGTATCGCTGGTACCCAGACAGCGACATCGTCAATCTCTTGCAGACTGTATCGCAGACATTGCGTAAGTGGAATCCATCCATCTATCCATCCATCCATCCATCCATCCATCCATCCATCCATCCATCCATCCATCCATCCATCCATCCATCCATCCATCTCCTCCTATTATTATCATCATCATCTGTATCGTTTTTATTAACATCATTAGACATTGAGCAAGTGGAATCCTCCATCATCATCATCATCATCATCATCATCATCGTCGTCGTCGTCGTCGTCGTCGTCATCATTACCATCATTATCATCATCATCGTCGTTGTCGTCAGTGGTATCGTGATTGTAATTATCATCATCGTTGTCGTTGTTTTCATCACTATCATCTTCCTTGTCATCGTCATAATTGTCATCGTTGTGGTCATCTCATCGTTGTTGTATGCTATTGTAGCTTTTATTATTTGTTGAAATACAGTTTGAATACAAATATTGACAGAGGTTTTTTTTTTCACTCCATGTCATATACATTGCATACATTCAAGAAACAATTTGAATCTTTCCAGACCAAAATTAGACATATATTTAAAAGGAGCATCTCCTGTACTGGAGCGTATCTGTGAAATACCTTACCCACCATCATCACATCGTTCACATTACTGACCAGATTTCAATGGATGCTTCATGGATACACATTTGCTATTCAACAGAGGAGGGAAGCAGAACCCATGACCACATGATTCTTTCCTATTCACTGCCTTGGGGAAGAACATGTATTTTCAAGATGGGTCTTGTATCTCACATGAAGACCCATACCAGCAGACAGGGATCCCTTGCCGGTTCATCCGGCGAATGGACGGGAGCGTCCGTGAGTCTACCAATATCAAATAGAGAGAACAGTGGCAGAATGGTTCAGATGTTCGCCTGTCAGTAACTAAACTCGAAGTTTCTGCGTTTGTTTCTCTTTAAAGTTTCGACTTTTCTCCACAGTTTGATACAAAAATCGAACCTAAAATCTTGTCCCTTGGAAGGGGATGAAAAACAAGTCGGACGTGTGTGCCTTCTGGCCTTTACACGCTAAAGATTCCACGGCAGTCGAAAATCGTGAAGAGCAAGGCTTTCACACGGCTGCCCTGGTATAAAACATTGGAAAAAGAGGTTGATTTCTCAGGTCTCTTCACTTGAAAGCCAATTAACCTTCTTGCTATTCTAAAGTCTTGGTTAAAAAAAAAAAAAAGGGTAGCGCTGCACTGCAACAACGTGCTCTCAACCGGGACAGCCGCCGCAGTTTCACATGGCAAATCCATTGTGGCGAAAAGAAGTAAATATGAATATGAATGAATGTAACGTAATGATGTGCAGGTATGTCATACAATACAGTACTGGAGAATTTCGGGGACTACCACATACAGCACTTGAGTCGCTGCGGTTACCGGCAATTCCTGTCCTTTGTGGGTGTGGATTTTGTCACTTTTATGCAGAACCTGGACTCGCTACATTCCTTGGCTACCTACGCTTTCTCGGTACACAGAATGCCATCTTTCAGGTTGGATTCTCTCTGTTTCTCTGTGTCTGTCTGTCTCTCTGTCTGTCTATCTGTCTGTCTGTCTGTCTCTTTGCCTATCTCTATGACTGTCTGTCTCTCTGTATGTCTCTGTCTCTGTCTCTGTCCCTCTGTCCCTTTGTCTCTGTCTGTCCGCCTGTCTCTCTCTCTCTCTCTGTCTCTGAGGAGAGTGCAGGAAGAATGTATCATGTGTTTTGTTTGTGTGTGCATGTGTGAGCGGGATGGAAAGACGACAAGTAAGGGAGTCTTTGTGTGTATCCCTGTTTTACTCAGTGTGTGTCGTGTGTATCCCTGTTTTACTCAGTGTGTGTCGTGTGTATCCCTGTTTTACTCAGTGTGTGTCGTGTGTATCCCTGTTTTACTCAGTGTGTGTCGTGTGTATCCCCGTTTTACTCAGTGTGTGTTGTGTGTATCCCTGTTTTACTCAGTGTGTGTTGTGTGTATCCCTGTTTTACTCAGTGTGTGTCGTGTGTATCCCTGTTTTATTCAGTGTGTGTCGTGTGTATCCCTGTTTTACTCAGTGTGTGTTGTGTGTATCCATGTTTTACTCAGTGTGTGTTGTGTGTATCCATGTTTAAGTCAGTGTGTGTTGTGTGTATCCATCCATGTTTAAGTCAGTGTGTGTTGTGTGTATCCATGTTTAAGTCAGTGTGTGTTGTGTGTATCCATCCATGTTTAAGTCAGTGTGTTGTGTGTATCCATGTTTAAGTCAGTGTGTGTTGTGTGTATTCATGTTTAAGTCAATGTGTGTTGTGTGTATCCATGTTTAAGTCGGTGTGTGTTGTGTGTATCCATGTTTAAGTCAGTGTGTGTTGTGTGTATCCATGTTTAAGTCAGTGTATGTTGTGTGTACCCATGATTTACTCAGTGTGTGTTGTGTGTATTCATGTTTAAGTCAATGTGTGTTGTGTGTATCCATGTTTAACTCAGTGTGTGTCGTGTGTATCCCCGTTTTACTCAGTGTGTGTTGTGTGTATCCCTGTTTTACTCAGTGTGTGTTGTGTGTATCCCTGTTTTACTCAGTGTGTGTCATGTGTATCCCTGTTTTATTCAGTGTGTGTCGTGTGTATCCCTGTTTTACTCAGTGTGTGTTGTGTGTATCCATGTTTTACTCAGTGTGTGTTGTGTGTATCCATGTTTAAGTCAGTGTGTGTTGTGTGTATCCATCCATGTTTAAGTCAGTGTGTGTTGTGTGTATCCATGTTTAAGTCAGTGTGTGTTGTGTGTATCCATCCATGTTTAAGTCAGTGTGTTGTGTGTATCCATGTTTAAGTCAGTGTGTGTTGTGTGTATTCATGTTTAAGTCAATGTGTGTTGTGTGTATCCATGTTTAAGTCGGTGTGTGTTGTGTGTATCCATGTTTAAGTCAGTGTGTGTTGTGTGTATCCATGTTTAAGTCAGTGTGTGTTGTGTGTATCCATGTTTTACTCAGTGTGTGTTGTGTGTATTCATGTTTAAGTCAATGTGTGTTGTGTGTATCCATGTTTAAGTCAGTGTGTGTTGTGTGTATCCATGTTTAACTCAGTGTGTGTCGTGTGTATCCCCGTTTTACTCAGTGTGTGTTGTGTGTATCCCTGTTTTACTCAGTGTGTGTTGTGTGTATCCCTGTTTTACTCAGTGTGTGTCGTGTGTATCCCTGTTTTATTCAGTGTGTGTTGTGTGTATCCCTGTTTTACTCAGTGTGTGTTGTGTGTATCCATGTTTTACTCAGTGTGTGTTGTGTGTATCCATGTTTAAGTCAGTGTGTGTTGTGTGTATCCATCCATGTTTAAGTCAGTGTGTGTTGTGTGTATCCATGTTTAAGTCAGTGTGTGTTGTGTGTATCCATCCATGTTTAAGTCAGTGTGTTGTGTGTATCCATGTTTAAGTCAGTGTGTGTTGTGTGTATTCATGTTTAAGTCAATGTGTGTTGTGTGTATCCATGTTTAAGTTGGCACCCGTCAGAAACTTTCTCAGCTGCCTACTCTTTCTCTCCCATTATGTAACACATCAGTCCCAATTTCTGATTCAGCTAAAAACCTTGGTGTCTGCATTGACTCTACCCTCTCCATGAACAACTTTGTTTCTCAAACTGCCAGATCCTGCTACTATCATCTCCATCGTATAAGGCTGATCAGGAAGTATCTCTCTGTCGAAACAACTGCAAAACTCGTTCTCTCCTTCATAATGTCTCGCATTGACTATTGCAATTCACTCCTGTCTGGTCTTCCTGCCTCCACCATTCACATCCTACAGCGCATTCAAAACAATGCTGTACGCCTTGTACTCAAAAAGAAAAAAGCTGACCACATATCTCCTCTCCTGGCACAACTTCACTGGCTCCCTGTATCAAAGCGCATACAGTACAAACTAGACACCATGTGCTACAAAAGCCTCAATAACGCAGCCCCCGATTACCTGTCAAGCCTACTTGAGATCTATGTTCCCTCACGTACCCTCCGCTCTGCCTCCGATCCTCTGACTTTTCGCTTTCCACGCACTAAGCTCAATACCTATGGTCCACGAGCCTTCTCTGTTTCTGGTCCACTCTCCTGGAACAAACTTCCTCTCTCAGTCCGTCAGCAACCTACTTTTGTCTCCTTCAAGTCCGCTCTCAAAACTCACCTTTTCTCCTCCGCATAAAATCCTAACCCCCTCTGCAGCCTGTCTCCGCTCGGAGGGAATCACATGGTTATAATATATAATTGTATATGCTATGCTCTCTATAATTTTCCATTGCTTTTATTCTTGCTTTTATTGCTTTTATTCTTTCTCCCCATTTATAGCCATGCGTGTGTGTGTGTGTGTATGTGTGTGTGTGTGTGTGCGTGCGTGTGTGTGCGTGCGTGCGTGCGTGCGTGCTTGCGTGTGTGTCTGCTTCAGCGCTTAGATTTGATTTTATCAAGATTTTGCGCTATATAAAAAAATATTGTAATATTGTAATTAATTAATTAATTAAGTCGGTGTGTGTTGTGTGTATCCATGTTTAAGTCAGTGTGTGTTGTGTGTATCCATGTTTAAGTCAGTGTGTGTTGTGTGTATCCATGTTTTACTCAGTGTGTGTTGTGTGTATTCATGTTTAAGTCAATGTGTGTTGTGTGTATCCATGTTTAAGTCAGTGTGTGTTGTGTGTATCCATGTTTAACTCAGTGTGTGTCGTGTGTATCCCCGTTTTACTCAGTGTGTGTTGTGTGTATCCCTGTTTTACTCAGTGTGTGTTGTGTGTATCCCTGTTTTACTCAGTGTGTGTCGTGTGTATCCCTGTTTTATTCAGTGTTTTTCGTGTGTATCCCTGTTTTACTCAGTGTGTGTTGTGTGTATCCATGTTTTACTCAGTGTGTGTTGTGTGTATCCATGTTTAAGTCAGTGTGTGTTGTGTGTATCCATCCATCCATGTTTAAATCAGTGTGTGTTGTGTGTATCCATGTTTAAGTCAGTGTGTGTTGTGTGTATCCATCCATGTTTAAGTCAGTGTGTTGTGTGTATCCATGTTTAAGTCAGTGTGTGTTGTGTGTATTCATGTTTAAGTCAATGTGTGTTGTGTGTATCCATGTTTAAGTCGGTGTGTGTTGTGTGTATCCATGTTTAAGTCAGTGTGTGTTGTGTGTATCCATGTTTAAGTCAGTGTGTGTTGTGTGTATCCATGTTTTACTCAGTGTGTGTTGTGTGTATTCATGTTTAAGTCAATGTGTGTTGTGTGTATCCATGTTTAAGTCAGTGTGTGTTGTGTGTATCCATGTTTAACTCAGTGTGTGTTGTGTGTATTCATGTTTAAGTCAATGTGTGTTATGTGTATCCATGTTTTACTCAGTGTGTTGTGTGTATTCATGTTTAACTCAGTGTATGTAGTGTGTATCCATCCATGTTTTAATCAGTGTGTGTTGTGTGTATTCATGTTTAACTCAGTGTATGTTGTGCGTATCCATGTTTAAGTCAGTGTGTGTTTGCCATTGTGTGTGTTGTGTGTATCCATCCATGTTTAACTCAGTGTGTGTTGTGTGTATTCATGTTTAAGTCAATGTGTGTTATGTGTATCCATGTTTTACTCAGTGTGTTGTGCGTATTCATGTTTAACTCAGTGTATGTAGTGTGTATCCATCTATGTTTAAGTCAGTGTGTGTTGTGTGTATTCATGTTTAAGTCAATGTGTGTTGTGTGTATCCATGTTTAAGTCAGTGTGTGTTGTGTGTATCCATGTTTAAGTCAGTGTGTGTTGTGTGTATCCATGTTTAAGTCAGTGTGTGTTGTGTGTATCCATGTTTTACTCAGTGTGTGTTGTGTGTATTCATGTTTAAGTCAATGTGTGTTGTGTGTATCCATGTTTTACTCAGTGTGTTGTGTGTATTCATGTTAAACTCAGTGTATGTAGTGTGTATCCATCCATGTTTTAATCAGTGTGTGTTGTGTATATCCGTGTTTAACTCAGTGTGTGTTGTGTGCATCTATCCATGTTTAACTCAGTGTATGTTGTGTGTATCCATGTTTAACTCAGTGTATGTTGTGTGTATTCATGTTTAACTCAGTGTATGTTGTGTGTATCCATGTTTAACTCAGTGTATGTTGTGTGTATCCATGTTTAACTCAGTGTATGTTGTGTGTATCCATGTTTAACTCAGTGTGTGTTTGCCATTGTGTGTGTTGTGTGTATCCATGTTTAATTCAGTGTGTGCTTGCCATTGTGTGTGTTGTGTATCCATGTTTAACTCAGTGTGTGGTTGTTATTGTGTGTGTTGTGTGTATCCATGTTTAACTCAATGTGTGTTTGTTATTGTGTTGTGTGTATTTAACTCAGTGTGTGTTTGCCATTGTGTGTGTTGTGTGTATTTAACTCAGTGTGTGTTTGTCATTGTGTGTGTTGTGTGTATTTAACTCAGCGTGTGTTTGTCATTGTGTGTGTTGTGTGTATTTAACTCAGCGTGTGTTTGCAGTTGTGTGTGTATTTAATTCAGTGTGTGTTTGCAGTTGTGTGTATTTAATTCAGTGTGTGTTTGCAGTTGTGTGTACTTAACTCAGTTGTGTTTGCAGTTGTGTGTGTATGTTGGATGCACTGGGGGTGGGGTGGGGAGGGGGGAAGTCTGTCTGGTGGTCAAGACTCTGTACTCAAGATATTTGTTTGTCTTTTACAAAGCAGAAAGAAAGTTTGACCTGCAGGCGTGTCTCAGTGTTGTGTATTACATGCACACACACACACCAACACTCACACACACCAACACACACACACATACACACACACACACACACACACACACACACACACACACACACACACACACACACACGACACACACACACACACACAGACACACCACACACACACACACACACACACACACACACACACACACACACACACACACACCACTCTCACACACTCACACGCATGTGCACATTTTGCTCGCAAGGCTGCTGGCACATAGGCTAAGATAAATGTGAAACTATTTCTCTACCCAGGTGACATGAGTCCATAGCAAGTTTAACTTCAAATATGGAATGTTTGTGTAGGTGACATCCGTCCATAGCAAAGTTAATCTGAAATGTGGAACTATTCGTCTATCCGGGTGACATCCGTCCATAGCAAAGTTAATCTGAACTGTGGAACAATTCGACCATCCATTGACATCAGTCCACAAGAAGCTTAATCTGAAATGTGGAACTATTTGTTTATCCGGGTGACATTCGTCCATAGCAAGGTTAAAAAGGGCATTAGAGGATAAACTCCATTTTTTACCTCGCACCTTCTTCCTCGTTCCCGCCTAGTTTCAACTTCATTCCTGTGTCTCCACCAGCACTGTCATTGGTGTATTTCTCCCTCTGGTTGAGCATTGATACCCATGGCTTTTATGTCTCACTCTCACACGTCTTTGAATTGAAGTTACGGGTGTCCTGGTGATCTTAAATCATCAGCCGCCTTGCCGTAGCGGTCTTCGGGAAGATGCCATGGTTAATTTCGATTTTTTTTTTTATCATATGGCATTTGTGACGTTCAGAATCATCCGTGCACTGAAGTGAAACAGTCACCCATAAATCTAGCAGTACTGACAACTGACCTGCATGTTACATGTTAATGTCACGATGTAACCGACCTGTATTTTGTTTGTTGTAGATGCCACGAAAAGGAGGACGGAACAGTAGTGATACATTATTACAGTGAAAGAAATTTCCTCCTTCCTACGTGCGTTGGTGAGTTTCTGTACATGTGAATTTCCTCCTTCCTATGTGGGTTGGTGAGTTTCTGTACATGTGAGTTTCCTCCTTCCTATGTGCGTTGGTGAGTTTCTGTACATGTGAATTTCCTCCTTCCTATGTGGGTTGGTGAGTTTCTGTATATGTGAATTTCCTCCTTCCTATGTGTGTTAAACTGAGCAAATAGCCAGGATCGTGGACGATGGCGGGCGGTTGTGGATGGCCTATGCCCCTCTGGGCTCAAGGCCTAAGTAAGTAAGTAAGTATGTGTGTTAGTGAGTTTCTGTACATGTGAATTTCCTCCTTCCTATGTGTGTTGGTGAGTTTCTGTACATGTGAATTTCCTCCTTCTTATGCGTGTTGGTGAGTTTCTGCACATATGAGTTTCCTTCTTTATATGCGCGTTGGTGAGTTTCTGTATATGTGAATTTCCTCCTTCCTATGTGCGTCAGTGAATTTCTGTACATGTGAATTTCCTCCTTCTTATGCGTGTTGGTGAGTTTCTGCACATATGAGTTTCCTTCTTTATATGCGCGTTGGTGAGTTTCTGTATATGTGAATTTCCTCCTTCCTATGTGCGTCAGTGAGTTTCTGTACATGTGAATTTCCTCCTTCTTATGCGTGTTGGTGAGTTTCTGCACATATGAGTTTCCTTCTTTATATGCGCGTTGGTGAGTTTCTGTACATGTGAATTTCCTCCTTCCTATGTGTGTTGGTGAGTTTCTGTACATGTGAATTTCCTCCTTCCTATGTGTGTTGGTGAGTTTCTGTACATGTGAATTTCCTTCTTTATATGCGCGTTGGTGAGTTTCTGTACATGTGAATTTCCTCCTTCCTATGTGTGTTGGTGAGTTTCTGTACATGTGAATTTCCTCCTTCTTATGTGTGTTGGTGAGTTTCTGCACATATGAGTTTCCTTCTTTATATGCGCGTTGGTGAGTTTCTGTACATGTGAATTTCCTCCTTCCTATGTGTGTTGGTGAGTTTCTGTACATGTGAATTTCCTCCTTCCTATGTGTGTTGGTGAGTTTCTGTACATGTGAATTTCCTTCTTTATATGCGCGTTGGTGAGTTTCTGTACATGTGAATTTCCTCTTTCCTATGTGTGTTGGTGAGTTTCTGTACATGTGAATTTCCTCCTTCCTATGTGTGTTGGTGAGTTTCTGTACATGTGAATTTCCTCCTTCCCATGTGCGTCGGTGAGTTTCTGTACATGTGAATTTCCTCCTTCCTATGTGCGTTGGTGAGTTTCTGTACATGTGTATATCTCTCTCTTCCTGTCAGTACAAGTAGATCAGCAACAGCAGATGGATACAAGCTGGTCTGTGTGCTAATCTCCATCACGACTGGAAACGCACAACGGACCATGATTAATGACCAGTTGGAATTTCCGTGTGCGTGTGGAAGGAGATTCACCACCAAACGCGGCATGAAGATCCACAGGACAAAAATGGGCTGTTTGAAGACACATACGAACCAGCAGCAGCGCACTGCGATAGCAGGTGAGACGTTGGATGACCAAGGCCAGGAATTAAACCATAGTGCCAAGGACATCCACGCTGACGGTTCTGATGCGGATTTTGCACAAGCTCTTAACGCCAAACGTGGAAAACTCAATTTGCCGCCTGCCGGTGCAAAAGAACAATGGGAGAAATTAGATGAGGAACTTGTCCTTAAGCTGAATGCGCTAATAGGGAACAGTACGCTGGAACACAAACTTGACACATACGGAGACATCATATACTCTATCTGCAGGGACACTTATGGGGTGAAGCAGCCAAAGACAAAAACGCCTCCCCAGAAATCCAGAAGACAGCAACAGATGGAGAGCATCCGGAGGGAGAAAAGGAAGCTTAAAAAGCGAATGAAAACTGCCTCAGAATTCGAGAAGCAAGGGCTCCTGGAACTCTGGAAAGATCTGAAGGCCAAACACAATGCTCTCAGCAAAGTGGAATCAGCAAGGCGAAGAAAGAGCAAAAAGAAGAAGACTCAAGATCGTTTCTTCAAAGATCCCTTTGACTTTGCAAGAAAGCTGTTTGAACAACCCAAATCAGGGACTCTCACAGTGGGCAAGGAAACCCTAGAGCAGCATCTCAGGGAAACATATTCCGATTCTCAGCGCGAGGCACCACTTGAAATCCAAAATCTGGTTTGGCCTGCAGCGCCAGAAGGAAAATTCAATAACAAACCACCAACACTGGATGAAGTGAAGAACGTAGTAAAGAAAGCCAGAGCCAAGTCAGCACCTGGACCAAACGGAATACCATACCTGCTCTACAAGAAATGCCCAAAAGTGCTCGAGTGGCTCCACAAGATGATTCGATCAGCATGGAGGAACCAGAAGATCAGCGACCAATGGATGAGAGCTGAAGGAGTGTACATTCCGAAGGAGCAGAACTCCAGCAGCATCAATCAGTTCAGGCCAATATCACTTCTGAACGTCGAGGGGAAAATCTTCTTCTCTGTTATGGCAGCAAGATTGACAAAATACCTGACTGAAAACAAGTATCTGGATATGTCAGTCCAAAAGGGAGGCATACCAGGAATGCCTGGATGCTTGGAACATGCCACGTTGATTTGGGATGCCATCCAAAAAGC
>JAPXFY010000018.1:36716815-36721815 GCA_030674185.1 Monoplex corrugatus | reverse complement strand
GATGCCCACCTATTTAGAATCCCACGCTTCCGCAACAAAACTCTTGGTGAACGTGCTTTTTCTTATCAGGCCCCCTCTATTTGGAACAAACTTCCCTTTCTTCTCCGCTCTACCTGTACCCTTTCTTCGTTTAAGTCCAGTCTAAAAACCACTCTTTTGAAATCCTAGCCTGTAGTTCTGTACTCTTACTTCAGCTGCCACCTTGAAATCTGTGCCCGCGCGCGTGTGTGTGTGTGTGCGGGTGTGTGTGTGTGTGTGTGTGTGTGTGTGTGTGTGTGTGGTGTGTGCGGTGTGTGTGTGTGTGTGTGTGTGTGTGTGTGTGTGTGTGTGTGTGCTGGTGTGTGTGTGTGTGTGTGTGTGTGTGTGTGTGCGTGTGCGTGTGTTGTGTGTGCGTGCGTGTGTGTGTTTACTGTAAGCGCTTAGGGCTTTTTTTAGATTAAGCGCCATAAATGTTCACTATTATTATTATTATTAATATAGTACAATACTGTTATACGTGTTGTCTCATAACCATGAAGATAATAATAATAATAATAATAATGTTTATTTGTATAGCGCATATTCCATATAAAAACATGCTCACCAGTGCTTTACATTTCGCAAGAAAGGCAAAAGGTGATAAAAAATGTTCACAATTACATACACAATAAGATAACAACAAACATTAAAGCTATACAAGTAAGAAGACACATAAGAAACCACAGAATATTAAAATGTAAACACTGACTTATGTAATGAAGAAAGATTAACAGATTTTTCATATGAATAAAGAGGCATACTGTGTTTATATATTGCTGCGTGTGTGTGCTTGCGTACGTGTGTGTACATGTGTGTGTGCGTGCGTGTGCGTTGCTGTGCGCGTGTGTTTGTAAGAATGTGTGTGTGTGTGTGTGTGTGAGAGAGAGAGAGAGAGAGAGAGAGAGGTGTGTGTGTGTGTGTGTGCGTGTGCTATGTTTGCATGCGTGTGTGTGTGTTTATGCATGCAATAGTTGTACATAAAATTATAATCAATATTTTGAATGAAGATAAAAACAGAAAAATTCTAATCCATATACAGGAAAAACATTACAACTTCAGTATTACAGCATTAATACCTTGACAATCAAAATTCCTCACAAATTATGAACTATTCGCATATCATACATCACAATTTACATACAAACAAAGATTTGAAAAAGTTTCTTAAAGTATTTCAGTCTCTTTCCCACTCAATTTCTCCCCTATCCCTTCCTCAGCTGTACACATACAGTGATACACACACATGCTCACTCAAGCACACACACACACACACACACACACACACACACACACACACACACACACACACACACACACACACACACACACACACACACATACACACATGCACGCACACACACACCTTGCTCTATAGGCCCTTATACAAAATACTGTTATACAGGCAGGAGAGATTAGTCTGATGACAGACTTGCAAACTAAGGCTCTTCAGGTTAGATGAGTTTGAAAGAGGTGGGTTTTCAGGTGCCGTTTGAAGGTTGAGAAACACTTAGTTTTTCTGAGAGACAGTGGTAGAGAGTTCCATACATTTGGGCCAAAGACAGAGAAAGATTTTTTACCAAAGGTGTCTAGAGAGAAGCGAGGAACAGTCAACAGTGAGGTGTCAGAAGAGCGGAGCGTTCGAGAAGGTTTGTAACCCTGCAGGAGGTTGGCAAGATAGGATGGCATGTTCTCGTGATAGATACACTGAAAGCAGAGACAGGCAACTTTATATTGAATCCTAGCCTTTACCGGGAGCCAATGAAGTGTTTTAAGCAGAGATTTTGCACTCTCACGCCTGGGCTTGCGGAGAACAAGGCGAGCCGCGTGGTTCTGTACGCGCTGAAGTTTAGATAGTTGATTGTCATGGAGACCTGCGAATAGAGAGTTAAAATAGTCCAGTCTAGATAGTATGAAAGAGACAGCAAGCTTGTTGGTAGCATCAGTGGAAAGGAAGGAGCGAATCTTACCAATTCTGCGTAGCTGATAGTACAGAGTACGGCACAACTGTTTGATATGGGCTTCCATAGACAGTGTTTCATCCAGATAGAAGCCAAGGTTTCTAACAGTTTGTGAGAAAGATACATCACAACCAGAGATAGACATGGGGGCATGAGTAACCTGATTGACCTTTGACTTAGTACCAGTAACAATAAGCTCAGTTTTATCATCATTCATCTTCAGCTTGTTTTCACTCATCCACTTGGAGACATCCTCTATACAATCTCTCAGACTGCACGCAAGAGCGTCAAAATCTAATGGGGCAGAGGAGCTATGCAGCTGTGAGTCATCCGCAAAGAAGTGGTATGAGTGACCTGACTGATGAATGATAGCGCTGAGAGGTTGTGTATACATAGTGAACAGGACAGGTCCCAAGACAGAACCTTGTGGAAAGATGTGTGTGTGTGGGGTGGGGGTGAGTGTGGTGTAAATATCTAACATTTCTGGAGGCCAGCAGAATAAGGCCTGTGGTCACCTCTTCTTCCCGGCTACTTTACCTTTCTCAACCATGTACAGACAGACAGATGTACGTGTTCACAGTGGCTGGAAAAGAAGCGGCTCACACAAAAACATATTTTGGATGAGACTCACACCCGCGCAAGTCCAAGCAATCAGTTTGGAAGACAGGAGCTCCAGTCTTCCGTCTGTTGGGCCTCTCTCGGTACATACAATACAATATAACATAATGGAATACAATACAACGTAATGGACTACAGTTTAATCAAATACGGTACAACAGGATACAATACGGTACAGTACGATACACTTTAATACAAAGAAATATACTACAATGCAGGTGCAGCTGATGGATGGGGCGGGGGAGAAGAGGAGGGTGGACTGGGCCATGGGAGACCCGCATCAGTACCAGAAGATAAGGAGACACAGTTGTCTTGGTTCCGCATATGCACTACACGACCACCCTGGCACTGAAACCATTCTCAGGTCACTTTCCTTTTACTTTAAAGATTTATTTTCTATTCGTTTGTTCTTTCTGTTCTTTCATTTTATATTCTAACGTAACTTTTGGCTTTTTGTTTTTTTGTTTTGGTTGTGTTGTTTTGTTTTCTTTCTGGTTTGTTTCACACGTCCATTACTTGCTGCCACGTCCTCCATGCTGCCTCAGTACCATTGCTTCCGCACCATCTATTGGTGATGTCCATCACACCACCATCCACTGGTGATGTCCAACACACCGCCATCCATTGGGGATGTCCAACACACCGCCATCCATTGGGGATGTCAAACACACTACCATCCATTGGGGATGTCAAACACACCACCATCTATTGGTGATGTCCAACACACTGCCATCCATCGGGGATGTCAAACACACCGCCATCCATTGGTGATGTCCAACACACCGCCATCCATTGGGATGACAAACACACCACCATCTATTGGTGATGTCCAACATACTGCCATCCATTGGTGATGTCCAGCACACCACCATCCATTGGTGATGTCCAACACACCACCATCCATTGGTGATGTCCAACACACCACCATCCATTGGGGATGTCCAACACACCACCATCCATTGGTGATGTCCAACACACCGCCATCCATTGGTGATGTCCATCACACTGACATCCATTGGTGATGTCCAACACACCGCCATCCATTGGTGATGTTCAACACACCGCCATCCATTGTTGATGTCCAACACACCGCCATCCATTGGTGATGTCCATCACACTGACATCCATTGGGGATGTCAAACACACCACCATCCATTGGTGATGTCCAACACACCACCATCCATTGGTGATGTTCAACACACCGCCATCCATTGTTGATGTCCAACACACCGCCATCCATTGGTGATGTCCAGCACACCGCCATCCATTGGTGATGTCCAACACACCGCCATCCATTGGTGATGTCCAACACACCGCCATCCATTGGTGATGTCCAACACACCGCCATCCATTGGTGATGTCCATCACACTGACATCCATTGGTGATGTCAAACACACTGACATCCATTGGTGATGTCCATCACACTGACATCCATTGGTGATGTCCAACACACTGATATCCATTGGTGATATCCAACACACTGACATCCACTGGTGATGTCCAACACACTGATATCCATTGGTGATGTCCAACACACCACCATCCATTGGGGATGTTCAACACACTGACATCCATTGGTGATGTCCAACACACCGCCATCCATTGGTGATGTCCAGCACACCGCCATCCATTGGTGATGTCCAACACACCGCCATCCATTGGTGATGTCCATCACACTGACATCCATTGGTGATGTCCAACACACCGCCATCCATTGGTGATGTTCAACACACCGCCATCCATTGTTGATGTCCAACACACCGCCATCCATTGGTGATGTCCATCACACTGACATCCATTGGGGATGTCAAACACACCACCATCCATTGGTGATGTCCAACACACCACCATCCATTGGTGATGTTCAACACACCGCCATCCATTGTTGATGTCCAACACACCGCCATCCATTGGTGATGTCCAGCACACCGCCATCCATTGGTGATGTCCAACACACCGCCATCCATTGGTGATGTCCAACACACCGCCATCCATTGGTGATGTCCAACACACCGCCATCCATTGGTGATGTCCATCACACTGACATCCATTGGTGATGTCAAACACACTGACATCCATTGGTGATGTCCATCACACTGACATCCATTGGTGATGTCCAACACACTGATATCCATTGGTGATATCCAACACACTGACATCCACTGGTGATGTCCAACACACTGATATCCATTGGTGATGTCCAACACACCACCATCCATTGGGGATGTTCAACACACTGACATCCATTGGTGATGTCAAACACACTGTCATCCATTGTGAATGTCATTTTAAAATAATATGTTCTTCAAAACAAACCAGTTGATGAGTAAAAATCGGAGATTTCGCACAGCATTGACAGTAGTCAAACTGTACATGGCCTAGGTATGTCATGTCACAGTGTACCA
>JAPXFY010000018.1:36704315-36711815 GCA_030674185.1 Monoplex corrugatus | reverse complement strand
AGTCCCAACAATCACCAACAACGACCAAATCTCCAGGGCACTAAGCACACGAAAACTGGGAGGGGGAAGAATTGATTCTTGAATCAATATTTGGCGCCTTATAAATAATAATAATAATAATAATAATAATAATAATAATAATAATAATAATAATAACAATAATAATAATAATATAATAAATAATAATAATAATAATGATAATGATAATAATAACAACAACAACAATAATAATAACAGTAGTAATAATAGTTGTAGTAGTAGTAGTAGTAGTAGTAGTAGTAGTAGTAGTAGTAGTAGTAGCAGCAGCAGCAGAAGTAGTATTACATCTATTTCTTAAAATCTACAAATTTTGCAAGGAGCTTATTTATTTTGTTTGCTTGCTTCGGTTTGTTATGGAAACAGACAACTTCGGCTCTTGTCAATACTGGTGTCATTTAATCTGAAGACTGATTGAACTGTAAACGATGAAAACAACAATCAAACATATCAACAACAAAAAAAGAAACAACAACAACCAGATTAATTCAATCGTATCTTTCCTATCTTCCTATGTAATAACTGTCCAATTACCTGGAGGCCCACACTGCTGGATCATTTCAAGTTTTGTTCATAACAGACAGTTGTGTTCTGACGTCTGTATTTTCTGAGCACTGGCAATCGTCTTGTTTTCAGACTGTGTTTCGGAAAACTTGAAAATAGACTTTTATGTGACATTGATATCACAATAGACCTGTTGTAAGCCTTTTCAAACACAACTGGTCAGAAGTATGTCTGGTCCATGACAGAAAGAAACAGGACGAAATACGACTGATGCTGAAAAAGATGTCCAGAATTCTTGAAGAAGAGAGACGGAGATCAGAGGACCTGTTGCATGAGATGATGCCAAGCAAGATCGCCCAGCAGCTGATGGAAGGAAACATTGTCCTTGGGGGTGAGTTCATCATCTGCCTGTGTAGTCGCATTGATCGTCTTAACTTTTTACCGTATAGTTTAAATAGACAACTTACTGAGGTCAACAAAAAAAAACAAAAAAAAACTATATGCAATTTTGGACAAGACCCAAAACAAGTGCAACTGCCCGTTTTCAAGCAAACATGAACCAGTAAAAGGCAAAAGTACTATATCAGAACAAGTATCTAGTACAACCAGACATGACCGTTTCATGCATTGTTGTCAATTAGTTTCTAAAATGTTTTATACGAGATGAAATATACACTGCAATCCTTGAAACATTGACAGCATTTATCATTTCCACCTGCTACATACGTTCGTGTGACATGTGTGTACAGTTTCATTCATAAGTGTTGTGTCTTTAATGTTACTAGCTGTAGATGTGGGTTTCTCCATTCTACGTTCATACAGCACAGTGAATTCGATCAGACAAATTTATTTTGGTGAATGGTAGTGGAGAACCTATATCCAGTCTCATGACACTCTTGCTGATAATTTCTGGGTGTTTCTTTACATCGTGGAAGACTAGCTATGCACTTCCAGTCGTCACTCCGTCCAGTAGACCTTGTTTCCATGGTCCGGATGTCACAGCTTTTTCAGGCCATAGTTTGCTGCCTCCTGTTGTCTAGAACATTGCTTAAGTTTCTGGTGACACGTTTTCCCCTGGCAGTACTGATCATTTGTGCGATCTCCTGAAGCACTTGATTGTGCTTCCATGTGTACCTTCCTTGGGTTAGCTCTACCTTGCATGAATTCAGGACATGTTCCACTGCCTGTCTGCCCTGGCAAAACGGGCACACAGGTCATCTGCTTTCCCCCATTTCCCAGATTTGCATTAAAGGACAGGAGGTCATATACGAGTTTGAGGATGAACGTGATCTTGAGAAGGGCACAGACGCCACTTGTCATTCCAGCTGAGACTTTTTCGGAGTGCATTTTCAACGTCGTCTGTTGCCTCTCTTGGCCTTGCTGGACTGCCCTCTTGATTTTTTCAGTATTTTCTTTTTTCTTCATCTCTTCTATTGTCATATCCATTTTTGCTTTTCCGTTGCCTTTGACGGCCATTCCATTTTTACTGATCCCAGTCCATGTCGGTCTGTGTGTGCTCTATTATTTATCTGGTGAGTGAGGCTTTCTATCGATGTGTCTACTGCCTCTCAGACTTTCCTTTTTCCGCCAGTCCTCAGCTTGGGCTGGACTGATTTCATAACTTTGTCTCCAGAGTCCTCAAACATGTTATGAAGCCTGTCCTTTCCCACCTTGTATCCCTCGACAATGGATTTGAGCGGTAGCTGCGGCTTTGCCTGGTGACAGTGATCGCAACGTCAGTGAGACTGAGTGGGACACCGAGACATTTCTTTGTGTTATTGCTGATTTTGGCCTCCGTTGATTTTACTACGCTAGTATAAATATTGTATATCGATAGAGCCAGAAAAGCTTTGGAATCAACATGATCTGTAGCCACCAGACTGACTTTATTTGCCAAGGAACCACACTGTACTAGTAATTGCAGGCTTTCTTCTACCATTTGCTTGGTTTCCTTGCCCCTTTTTGTATCTGTTAACAAGTCATCGTACATCTTCCAAGGCTCTTGGCCAGTTCTTCTGTCACTGTAGGAATGGATTGAGTGTTGACATGAAGACAGTAAACGTCACTGTTTCGGCTGCTTCACCTTATCCCCGTGGGGGTCTGCAATGTATGTTCTGTTGTTTAATGGAAGTACGTGTAGGTAAGCAGCAACAGATACGTAAGTTGGCCTGTCTTCTAACATCCACATAGTCGGAAAATATATTCAGTTTCATCTGTCTCTCTCTTTCTCTGTCTCTCTCTGTCTGTCTGTCTCTCTCCCTCTGTCTCCCCCCTCTCTCTATCTCTTTCCTTCCCCCTTTTCTCTATCTCTCTCTCTTATCTTCTCTCTCGCTCTCTTTCTTTCTCTCTCCCTCTTTCCTCTCTTCTCTCTCTCTGTTCGTCTCTCTCCCTCTTTCTCTTTTCTCTCTTTTTTTCTCTCGCTATGGCCCCCCCTCTCCTTGTTTGTCCCTCCATTTTCAGTTTATGGCTAATGAAACGCGTGTAAATGGATACCAGTGTGTTTTACATACACTGTACTGCCATAATGACCACAAACATTAACACACTGTCACAGTATATACACTATGTGCATTCATGGCGGTTTCATCACCAAACGAAATCTGTCCTTTCTTCATGTATCATTTCTTGTCTTTTATTTCCTTCCTTTGCCTCTTCACGGAACATAGTGTGATGGTGTTATGGATGGGTATGTGCATCTCTGTATGTATATGTATGTACGTTTGTGCGTGCGTGCGTGCGTGACTGCGTGTGTGTATGTATGTATGTGTGTGTGTGTTTATGTTTAAAGGGCTTATGGGCATGCTTTTGCTGTGATCATTTTAGATGTTCTTTATTACCTGACATCAGTGGCCTCAGCGCATATGGAATTTATTGCAAGCTCACAGACATTAGCTTGAGGAACTGAAACTGACGCTAAAACTAACATGTCTGATAAAAAGAATGCAGTCAAAGAAGTCTCAGCAGTTTGTAGGTGGACTTTTCACCAGATCAGACTTATGTTTCTTTTAGAAACCATAAGTGCCAAATTGTGGACCGGAACCATCCACCAGAAAGTTCAAAGTATAGAATGAACGGTCCACTAGGGTGGATCACAGTATTGACTGACACGGTCCTTTAGGATTGTTTAAAATAAGACACGAACTTGCCACTACATTGACTGAAAGTAATAGACTGAAATTGTCTGCAAGATGGTTGCAGTTATGGACACAGACGGTCCACTAGTGTGGTTTAAAGTAAGAGACGAACGGTCTACTAGTGTGGTTTAAAATAAGAGACGAACGGTCTACTAGGGTGGTTTAAAATAAGAGACGAACGGTCTACTAGGGTGGTTTAAAATAAGAGACGAACGGTCTACTTGGGTGGTTTAAAATAAGAGACGAATGGTCTACTAGGGTGGTTTAAAATACGAGACAAATGGTCTACTAGGGTGGTTTAAAATACGAGACGAATGGTCTACTAGGGTGGTTTAAAATAAGAGACGAACGGTCCACTAGTGTGGTTTAAAATAAGAGACAAATGGTCTACTAGGGTGATTTAAAATAAGAGACAAATGGTCCACTAGGGTGATTTAAAATAAGAGACAAATGGTCTACTAGGATGATTTAAAATAAGAGACAAATGGTCTACTAGGGTGGTTTAAAATAAGAGACGAACGGTCTACTAGGGTGGTTTAAAATACGAGACAAATGGTCTACTAGGGTGGTTTAAAATACGAGACGAATAGTCTACTAGGGTGGTTTAAAATACGAGACGAATGGTCTACTAGGGTGGTTTAAAATAAGAGACGAACGGTCCACTAGTGTGGTTTAAAATAAGAGATAAATGGTCTACTAGGGTGATTTAAAATAAGAGACAACTGGTCCACTAGGGTGATTTAAAATAAGAGACAAATGGTCTACTAGGGTGATTTAAAATAAGAGACAAATGGTCTACTAGGGTGATTTAAAATAAGAGACAAATGGTCTACTAGGGTGGTTTAAAATAAGAGATGAACGGTCTACTAGGGTGGTTTAAAATACGAGACAAATGGTCTACTAGGGTGGTTTAAAATACGAGACGAATGGTCTACTAGGGTGGTTTAAAAAACGAGACGAATGGTCTACTAGGGTGGTTTAAAATACGAGATGAATGGTCTACTAGGGTGGTTTAAAATACGAGACAAATGGTCTACTAGGGTGGTTTAAAATAAGAGACGAACGGTCTACTAGGGTGGTTTAAAATAAGAGACGAACGGTCTACTAGGGTGGTTTAAAATACGAGACGAATGGTCTACTACGGTGGTTTAGAATAAGAGACAAATGGTCTACTAGGGTGGTTTAGAATAAGAGACAAATGGTCCATTAGAGTGGTTTAAAATAAGAGACAAATGGTCCACTAGGTAGTTTAAAATAAGAGACAAATGGTCCACTAGAGTGGTTTAAAATAAGAGACGAATGGTCCACTAGGGTGATTCAGTGTATGGACATTAATGGTCCACTAGGGTGATTCAAGGTATGGACATGAGGGGTCCACTAGGGTGATTCAATATATGGACATGAATGGTCCACTAGGATGATTCAGTGTATGGACATTAATGATCCACTAGGGTGATTCAATATATGGACACGAACGGTCCACCAGGGTGATTCAAAGTATGGACATGAATGGTCCACTAGGGTGATTCAGTGTATGGACATTAATGATCCACTAGGGTGATTCAATATATGGACATGAACGGTCCACCAGGGTGATTCAAAGTATGGACATGAATGGTCCACTAGGGTGATTCAGTGTATGACATTAATGATCCACTAGGGTGATTCAGTGTATGGACATGAATGGTCTACTAGGGTGATTCAATGTATGGGCATGAACGGTCCACCAGGGGGATTCAAAGTATGGACATGAACGGTCTACTAGGGTGATTCAATGTATGGACATTAATGGTCCGCTAGAGTGATTCAATGTATGGACATGGACAGTCCACCAGGATGATTCAAAGTATGGACATGAACAGTCTACTAGGGTGATTCAATGTATGGACATTAATGGTCCACTAGGGTGATTCAGTGTATGGACATTAATGGTCCACCAGGGTGATTCAAAGTATGGACATGAACGGTCCATAGGGTGATTTAATATATGGACATGAACGGTCCACTTGGGTGATTCAATGTATGGACATGAACGGTCTACTAGGGTGATTCAATGTATGGACATGAACGGTCTACTAGGGTGATTCAATGTATGGACATGAACGGTCTACTAGGGTGATTCAATGTATGGACATGAACGGTCTACTAGGGTGATTCAATGTATGGACATGAACGGTCTACTCGGGTGATTCAATGTATGGACATGAACGGTCCACTTGGGTGATTCAGTGTATGGACACGAACGGTCCACTAGTGTAATTCAAAATTGGACACAAATGGTCCACTAGAGTGTGGTCCAAAATTGTACACGAACGGTCCACTAGGATATCTTTGAGCATGGACTGGATCGGTCCACCACAGTGATTCTGTCCACCTGTTTGAGAAGAGGTTTTAACTTAGTTTGGGACAAATGGGTAGCGTGGTATAATTATATTTCTGTAAGTTTTATGCAGTTGGACTAGGCCAAGGTCACACAATACATTTACAAATGTTATCAAAGAAGTCTGGATCATTTGGACGGATTCTTGTTCTGACTGAATGTATATCGTTTCTTTATTTAGCGCATGGCCTCACCTGCATAGTACAACACTTGGATTTGTGGAGTTAAACTTGTAAAAACGAATAAGTAGGCTGCTTACGTCTTTGCTGTTTATGAAACGATTTGAATAAAATGTTTGTCGTAATGTAATCGCCAAACGATCCGCGAAATAAGTAGACACATTACTTTATTTTTTTTAATTTTTATTTTTTTATTTTTTTGCTTTTCAAAATAAATGTATCGTAATAGTTTATCAATTAATGATATGGACTGATCATCTCTTTTTCCAGAAATATACGAAACATGTACAGTGCTGTTCAGTGACATTAAGTCGTTTACGGAAATTGCGTCAAAGTGTTCAGCCGTTGATGTCATCCACATGTTGAACGAGATGTACTACCGCTTTGACATGCACACTGATGAGCACAAGGTCTATAAGGTTTGTGTGTCCTGAGTGCCCCACTTTCTGTACTATGACTTCATTTCCATGATCCTCCAATTGCTCGTTTCAAGGTTTTTAATGCTGATAGTCTGTGTGTAGAATAGGGAGGACTGGCTGTAAGACAGGTCCTATGGGATTTGATTCTACTACCCTTGAGTAATAAAGTGTTCTGAAGTCTGAAGTCCTTGACCTACTGCCAGAAGTCCACGTTCATTCAGTATCACTACTGAGTCACCTTCGGTCCACTCACTAAGGTGTAGTCACTTTTAGTTCATGTTTTAGATTGCTTGTTGAATCAGCTTCCATCAACTATTCAACAACGAAGCAGATTTTCCAAGTGTTCAACAGACAAGCTAATCAATCAAACGGCCAACCGGCCAATCAGTTGATCAAATGACCAAACAACCAGTCAATTGACCTACCATCCAGTCAACCAAGGACCCAGCTGACGAGTGGTATTGTCAAGAAACCAATCAATTGCACAACCAAGCTGACAAATTCTAAAGACATGTTCAAGAAACAGGTGACGTGGAGAATATTTACTACGTACATGAAAACGTGGCCGCTGTCTTTGGCCATCAGTGTGAAGCCAGATGAATCATCATGTGGTGATGTGTTGAGGGTTCACTGGACTGTTTGATTTAAGTGGTATCAGATCTCGAACTGTACATGAACAGTTGGATTTTAGACAAACGTACTTCTTTGTTTTCCCAGAGTAGACAGAAGATGATAAATTGAGGATCTTTGATCGTTTCTTGCAACAGACAGATTTCTCTCTTGCAGCAGATGGATCTGGGCACATTTCTTAAAGTTTCGGAAGTAAATATAGATCAAGGTCTACTTTA
>JAPXFY010000018.1:36644315-36699315 GCA_030674185.1 Monoplex corrugatus | reverse complement strand
ACACACACACACACACACACACACACACACACACACACACACACACACACACAAACAAACGCACATAAGCACACACATAAACACACACACACATAAACACACACACACACACACACACACCACACCACACACACACACACACACACACACACACACACACACACACACACGTATATATTTCTCTCTTTCTAAAGAGATCAGTGAAACACAAGGATGTTGTTTTTTGCCAACAAAAAGAAGAATGTTTGACTAATTTGACCAACTTATTCTTGTCATTAATTGCTTTTGTATTCTCTCCTTCTCTTCATTGTCCTTCTCTGATCTTCTCTGTCCGCTTTCTTCTGTTTTTGTTTTAAGTAGGTTAACAATGGCACATATGCACATTTCCCTGTGCAAATTAACAATGGTATATGTATCTAATACATATATCTAATGTGTGTGTGTGTGTGCGTGTGTGTGTGTGTGTGTGTGTGTGTGTGGTGTTGTGTTGTGTGTGTGTGTGTGTGTGTGTGTGTGTGTATGTGTGTGTGTGTGTGTGTGTGTGTGTGTGTGTGTGCGTGTGTGTGTGTGTTTTTGACCTATGCAGATTAACAACTAAATGAAATTTATGACACCGGAAAAATCCCCAAAGATATGTCAAAATCAATTTTCATTGCACTTCCAAAGAAGACAGGGGCTATAGAATGCGAACTCCATTGCACAATCAGTTTGATGAGTAATGTAACAAAAATCCTGTTAAGAATAAAATCATGATGAGGACAAGGAATAGAATCAAAAGAGAAATAGCAGAAGAACAGTGTGGATTTGTAGAGGGGAAAGGAACTATTAATGCCATATACATCCTAAGAACTATCATAGAGAGGTCAATTGAGATGAATAAGGATTTGTATTTATGCTTTGTTGACTATACCAAGGCTTTCGATCGGGTACGACATGATGAATTGATCAACCAACTGGAGAGACTCAATGTCGATGGAAAAGATCTACGAATAATCAGGAATATGTACTGGGAACAAACAGCTGCATTGAGAATAGAAAACAATATAAGCTCTTTTCAAAACATCAAAAGAGGAGTCAGACAGGGTTGTGTTTTGTCACCAGATCTGTTTTCACTATATAGCGAAAACATCATGAGAAACCTAGAAGAAGACCCTGGATTAAAGGTTGGAGGAAAAATGATAAACAACATTCGGTACGCAGATGACACCGTGCTAATTGCAGAAAATGAAAGGGACCTACAAAACCTTGTGAATATACTAGAAACAGAAAGCAAAGGTAAGGGGTTGGAACTAAACAGCAGGAAGACTGAAGTCGTGGTGATCAGTAAAAAACATGAAATCCCCTCATGCAAAATAAAAACAAATGGCACAACCTTGACACAGGTTAATAAGTTCAAATACCTGGGAACGGTCATTTCATCAGACGGCAGAAGCACATCGGAAATAGCCGGCAGAATCGGCCAAGCCAAAACAGCATTCAAGAAGATGACAAGCATTCTTACCAACAAATGCCTATCAATTAACATCAGAAAGAGAGTCCTTGAATGTTATATAGAACCAATACTGTTGTACGGATGCGAGGCGTGGACAGTCAGCAAGCAAAGCCAGAGCAGGATCGAGGCAGCCGAGATGTGGTTTCTAAGAAGCAAAGAAAACAAACGAGACAGTCTTGATGGAGGCAGACACAAATAGATCACTCATAAGGAAGATTAGGAAAAGACAAGCAACATTTATAGGCCATTCTATGAGGAAGGGGGATTTGGAGCACCTGGTCACAACGGGAAAGCTGGAGGGAAAGAGAGCACCAGGTAGACCCAGGGAGAGAATGCTGGACGGACTTGCAGAGTGGCTGGGGATGAAGAGGGTGGGGCAACGAGAGATAGAGATGGTTGGAAGTCCATGGTCGCCAACGCCATGCGGCAGGGCACCTGATGATGATGATGATGAGATTAACAACAGTATTAGTCTGTACAATTTGGCGTATGTAGATTAAGAACGACAGGTAGGTCACACAAGATATACTCTGTGCTATCATTCATACGTTAGAAATAAACTAATTTTTTTTTTTTTTATTTCGTCGTTTTTTTTTTTTTATCTCTTTTGCGTTTATTTTCATATCTTATTTCCTCGTAAACTGCCATTTTCTCCTGCTTTAATTGTTTAATCCTACGACATTGTCCATATATATTTTTTTCTTTTCTAAAATCTTCTGTCCATTTTCGTTATCCCGTTTACTTTGCGTTAAGTGTAGATTGTTTACTTTTGCTGTTGTTGTTGTTGTTGTTGTTGTTGCTGTTGTTGTTGATGATGATGTTGTTGTTCTTGTTGTTGTTATTGTCGTTACGTTATCTACCTCACCGTCTAATTTTCATTTTCAGCCTTCTGTATCCGTCTGGCTACAAGTTTCTGGTAAGGGAACAGGCCCACATGAAAGGGAAAGGAAGCATGAAGACATTCTTCCTGGTTGGTTACCTGGACCGAAACATTCCGCAGCCTGAGGACAAGCACGAGACCTTACCGGCCATCCTCGCTCCAAACCCGACGACAGCAAGGAGAACAGACGTCCATTCATTCAGAGCTCTAGGTCCCATCACCAAGAAACTGTCCGTCATAAGCACTCACGAATATTCGGAGCGGACAAAGGGATCCAGGAGACGCAGCCTGAAGAGTCGCATCGTTAAAATGAGTTTTGTTTTCTCCTCACTTGGTCGTGGTTCTGAAAGACCCAAGTTCATTGGGTTCAGAAGAAATCAGAACTCCTTGTTGTCAAGCCCTAACATCGCTGTCCAGAAGACACTGATAGATGAAGGGACGGGAACGTCAAGGACTGGTGGTGACCTACAGAAAACCAAGTCAAGGTCACTTTTTGCGGGACAATGGTCAGCGAGGGTGTCGCCCCAGACCTCCTCTGTCAAGACCAGCGTGGCTACCATGGGTGCAGCAGACACGCTCACAGTGTTTGGGCCTGTCAGTGTGGTACCCTCTAAGGAGTTGGTATCTTCCAGTGGAACGATGTTCAGTCCTTACTTCGGCAAACACTCGGATGAAGAAGAGGAAGAATACAGAGGCAGATGCCGAAAGATTTGTGCCTGCGTCTTGCTGTGAAGAAAGAAAAGACATCGGGGAAACGAGGTCATTAAAGACACCGAGTTCAGTCCTTGGTTCATCCACAAGGAAGGAGGGACATGTCAACAGACTGGCATCTGCACAACGCTATGAACACATGTGATTGTTGTGTCATTCCAGACACGTGTGACTGTTGTGTCATTTCAGACACGTGTGACTGTTGTGTCATTCCAGACACGTGTGACTGTTGTGTCATTTGGGACACATGTGACTGTTGTGTTATTCCAGACACATGTGACTGTTGTGTCATTCCAGACACGTGTGACTTTTGTGTCATTTGGGACACATGTGACTGTTGTGTTAATCCAGACACGTGTGACTTTTGTGTCATTCCACACACGTGTAACTGTTGTGTCATTTCAGACACGTGTGACTGTTGCGTCATTTCAGACACGTGTGACTGTTGTGTCATTTCAGACACGTGTGAGTGCTGTGTCATTTCAGACACGTGTGACTGTTGTGTCATTTCAGACACGTGTGACTGTTGTGTCATTTCAGACACGTGTGACTGTTGTGTCATTTCAGACACGTGTGACTGTTGTGTCATTTCAGACACGTGTGACTGTTGTGTCATTTCAGACACGTGTGACTGTTGCGTCATTTCAGACACGTGTGACTGTTGTGTCATTTCAGACACGTGTGACTGTTGTGTCATTTCAGACACGTGTGACTGTTGTGTCATTTCAGACACGTGTGACTGTTGTGTCATTTCAGACACGTGTGACTGTTGTGTCATTTCAGACACATGTGACTGTTGTGTCATTCCAGACACGTGTGACTGTTGTGTCATTTCAGACACGTGTGACTGTTGCGTCATTTCAGACACGTGTGACTGTTGCGTCATTTCAGACACGTGTGACTGTTGTGTCATTTCAGACACGTGTGACTGTTGTGTCATTTCAGACACGTGTGACTGTTGTGTCATTTTAGACACGTGTGACTGTTGTGTCATTTCAGACACGTGTGACTGTTGTGTCATTTCAGACACGTGTGACTGTTGTGTCATTTCAGACACGCTTGACTGTTGTGTCATTCCAGACACGTGTGACTGTTGCGTCATTTCAGACACGTGTGACTGTTGTGTTATTTCAGACACGTGTGACAGTTGTGTCATTTCAGACACGTGTGACAGTTGTGTCATTTCAGACACGTGTGACTGTTGTGTCATTTCAGACACGTGTGACTGTTGTGTCATTTCAGACACATGTGACTGTTGTGTCATTTCAGACACATGTGACTGTTGTGTCACTTCAAACGTAGTGTTTTTGCCTTGTTCTGACGAACAAGCTGACGAAAACAGGCCGTGCTTTGCAGTGAAAATGATCTTCACGACATGATGTCGTTGTGCACATTCTTTTGGAGAAAAACAAAAACAAAAACAAAAGAAACCGACAAACGACAAGAAGGAAACGTGTGAGCTCTGGGAAATTGTTCTTGTCGTTTGACGTCAGATGGTCAATCTGGTCTGTAGAACAACATCTGCTGTTCTGACCAGATCCCGTGATGTCTCATGAAACTTGTCTTGGAGTGTTGTCTGGCCAGATGGTCCTGCTATGGGCGAACGGCGAACTGTGGGAATGGTGTCAGTGGAGAAGTCTGGGAATGGTGTCATGGAGAAGTGTGGGAATGGTGTCAGTGGAGAGAAGTGTGGGAATGGTGTCAGTGGAGAAGTGTGGGAATGGTGTCAGTGGAGAGAAGTGTGGGAATGGTGTCAGTGGAGAGAAGTGTGGGAATGGTGTCAGTGGAGAAGTGTGGGAATGGTGTCAGCGGAGAACTGTGGGAATGGTGTCAGTGGAGAAGTGCTGCTTGACGCTTGTTTCCACAAATGTGTCGGCAGACAGAGAATGAACTGCATACTGTCGTCAACAAGATCCCAGTAAACCATACACACAAACTGTTCAAAGTAAACGATAGTTGTTCCCTCTGAAACTGGAACGCCGCTTGAAGATGACATGGACTGGGCACACACATGACACTGATAAGGCCACAGCAAGAAACACAAGCAATGTTTAACAGTCACAGGTAAACACCAGTAGTCTTTAAACAGTCACAGGTGAATACAAGTAGTGTTTAAACAGTCACAGGTAAATGCAAGTAATGTTTATTAAACAGTCACAGGTAAACACAAGTAATTTTCATTAAACAGTCACAGGTAAACACTAGTAATGTTTATTAAACAGTCACAGGTAAACACAGTAATGTTCATTAAACAGTCACAGGTAAACATTGGTAATGTTTATTGAACAGCCACAGGTAAACACTGGTAATGTTTATTGAACAGTCACAGGTAAACACTGGTAATGTTTATTGAACAGTCACAGGTAAACACAAGTAGTGTTTAAACAGTCACAGGTAAACACTGGTAATGTTAGTAAACAGTCACAGGTAAAGACTTGTAATGTTTATTAAACAGTCACAGGTTAGATAAACACAAGTAGTGTTTAAACAGTCACAGGTAGACACAAGTAATGTTCATTAAACATTCACACGTAGACACAAGTAATGTTTATCAAACAGTCACAGGTAAACACTAGTAATGTTTATTAAACAATCACAGGTAAACACTAGTAATGTTTATTAAACAGTCACAGGTAAACACTAGTAATGTTTATTAAACAATCACAGGTAAACACTAGTAATGTTTATTAAGCAGTCACAGGTAAACACTAGTAATGTTTATTAAACAATCACAGGTAAACACTAGTAATGTTTATTAAACAGTCACAGGTAAACACAAGTAGTGTTTATTAAACAGTCACAGGTAAATAAAAGTAGTGTTTAAGCAGTCACAGGTAAACACAAGTAATGTTTATTAAACAGTCACAGGTAAACACAAGTAGTGTTTAAGCAGTCACAGGTAAACACAAGTAATGTTTATTAAACAGTCACAGGTAAACACAAGTACTGTAGTGTTTAAGCAGTCACAGGTAAACACAAGTAATGTTTATTAAACAGTCACAGGTAAACACAAGTACTGTAGTGTTTAAGCAGTCACAGGTAAACACAAGTAGTGTTTCTTAAACAATCATAGGTAAACACAAGTAGTGTTTAAACAGTCACAGGTAAACACAAGTAATCTTCATTAAACAGTCACAGGTAAACACAAGTAGTGTTTAAGCAGTCACAGGTAAACAAAAGTGATGTTCATTAAACAGTCACAGGTAAACACATGTAATCTTCATTAAACAGTCACAGGTAAACACAAGTAATGTTTATTAACAGTCACAGGTAAACACAAGTAATGTTTAAACAATCACAGGTAAACACAAGTGGTGTTTAAACATTTACAGGTTAGATAAACACAAGTAGTGTTTAAACAGCCACAAGTTAGGTAAAGGCTTTTCCCTGTTGCACAGACAGCAGGGAAGCGAAGTCGCAGACAGCTCAACATTTCCTGGGGCCTGGACCATTAAGAGGGCTGTGACCATCTCCTCTCCCTCTCTGCTTTACCTTCCCCAACCATGGACAGGGCCAGGTACTTTTCGCGGCCAGGATGAATATAGGGGCAGCACTCACAGTCTTGCCCGAGTCAGACTCAAACTCGTGATTTCAGATTGAAAGTGTAAGGTAATAGCACTTCTGTGTAAAGCTGGTCTCAACTATACACATCGATGTAGACGAGAGAGAGACCACGAATTATCCATCTGTGATCATCTTGGGTTGGTGTGTGTGTGTGTGTGTGTGTGTGTGTGTGTGTGTGTGTGTGTGTGTGTTGTGTGTGTGTGTGTGTGTGTTGTTGTGTGTGTGTGTGTGTGGTGTGTGTGTGTGTGTGTGTGTGTATGTGTACGTGTGTGTGTGTGTGTGTGTAGTGTGCGTGTGTGTGCTGTGTGTGTTGTGTGTGCGCGTGAGTGCATGTGTGTGTGTGTGTGTGCGTGTGTACGTGTCTGTGTGTGTGTATGTGTACAGTTGCGTGTTTGTGTGTAGTGTATTTATGTGTGTGCAGTGCGGCGTGGTGCGTGCGTGCTATGTGTGTGTGTTGTGTATACGTGCGCTGTGTGTGCGAAGGATTTAGCTTTTAATGAATTATCCTTTGAAGTTACGTAAATAACTGATCCTAATATGTGATAAATTTCTGTTATATCTGTAATGTTATTCTCGCTGTCATTGGGTGATTCCAATGTTTTAGTGCCTAATTTTAGAGACGGCAGTTTTGTTCTGGAGGAGAGAGAGAGAGAGAGAGAGAGAGAGGAGAGAGAGAGAGAGAGGAGAGGAGATGAGAGGAAAGTAAAAAAAAAAAAAAAAGAAGAAAATGAAAACGGGAAAACGATGAAGGGATAAAATCAATTCATTAAACAAAAAGAGACGACCTGATCCGTTCCTCCCATCGCCTGTCTCCATCTCTATGTGTGTACAATCTGTGTGTGTGTGTGTGTGTGTGTGTGTGTGTGTGTGTGTGTGTGTGTGTGTGTGTGTGTGTGTGTGTACGTGTGTGTGCGTGCGTACGTGCATGCGTGTGTGCATATGTGTATGTGTGTGCGTGCGTGCGTGCGTACGTGCATGCGTGCATGTGTGTGTGCGTGCGTGCGTGTGTGTGTGTGTGTGTGCACATGCACGCACACGCGTGCCGGTAAGTAAAAAAAACTCAGAACAAAGCAGACTGATACTATTTCCGTCACTGCTACAATACAGATCACAGTTGTCATCATCTTGACCTTTGACGCTCAAGTCCAATTTGTGTTTCAAAATAACCCCTTCAAGAGCTCATGGAACAAGACCAAAAAAAAAATTTAAATTGATAAATAAATCAACAAAGTCGACAGCCAGTATAAAGAATACACACGAGAAAAGAGCTGGAGTTTGTTCAAGAGGGATTCAAGGCATTGGGATGATTCCATACGTGCTCCACCCAAATCTCAGCTATTAACTGCCAGACTCCTTAAACCTGCACAAAAACCCTTCGCATTGACAAGATCTTGAAACGGGGAAAAGAGAGAAGGGATATATGAAACTGTGAGCTGACACCACCAGAATGATGGAAACATTAAAGTGGGCAGCCAACAGGCCAGTGAACCTGTGGAACACTAAGCTGACACCACCAGAATGATGCAAACATTGAGATGGGCAGCCAACAGGCCAGTGGACCTGTGGAACTCTAAGCTGACACCACCAGAATGATGCAAACATTAAGATGGGCAGCCAACAGGCCAGTGGACCTGTGGAACACTAAGCTGACACCACCAGAATGATGCAAACATTAAGATGGGCAGCCAACAGGCCAGTGGACCTATGAAACTGTAAGCTGACACCACCAGAATGATGCAAACATTAAGATGGGCAGCCAACAGGGCAGTGGACCTATGAAACGTTAAGCTGACACCACCAGAATGATGGAAACATTAAGATGGGCAACCAACAGGCCAGTGGACCTATGAAACAGTAAGCTGACACCACCAGAATGATGAAAACAATAAGATGGGCAGTCAACAGGCCAGTGGACCTATGAAACAGTAAGCTGACACCACCAGAATGATGGAAACAATAAGATGGGCAGCCAACAGGACAGTTCCTATTATTGCGGGCTGGGATTGAACCTGGGGTGATATCAGATTTTGAATCCACAGGTTTGTGTCAAGAACCACCCAACCCCCGTTTAGAATCAAACAAACGCAGAAGCTGTTGATAAGGAGACAAGATGATCACGATGTTCAAACAGTCTCATTTTTTTAAGTAAATTGATTATTATTGATAACCCATAACTAAGGACTAAAACTGCTTCTGAAAGTCACATTTCCTCTGAGCCAAAACTGCTGTCAATACGTGTACCGGATTATCAGTCCTGAGAAATAGTATGTAATGCTTTATAGAGCACAGGCAGGTGAACAGACCAGCAAGGCAGATATACAGTTTATATGCACACAGGCACACACCACACACACACACACACACACACACACACACACACACACACACACACACACATGCACACACACACAGACATACACACATGCACGCACACACACACACCACATACACACACACACCACACACACAGAAAATGAAAGGGACCTACAAAACCTTGTGAATATAATATAAATAGAATTCCAAAACAAGTGTGACTGCCCGCGTTCAAGCAAACAGGAACCAGAAAAAAACACGAAAGAAGAATATGAACGCGTATTTAATACAACAAAACAAGACAGGCGCAAATTTTCTGCCAACTGGCCTTTGTCAAGCGTAAGATTACAAACAAAAAAACAGTAGGTACAAAAAAATTGAGAAAAAGACTGAAACTTTCCTGCTGCTGTGTTCAATGTGAGAAAAGGAAAACAAAGAGTTGGAGCTAAATAGCAAGAAGACTGAAGTCATGGTAATCAGTAAAAAAACAACAACATGAAATCCCCTCGTGCAAAATAACAGCAAATGGCACAACTTTGAGACAGGTTAAGTTTGAGCATCTGCTAACACACATTTCACCAGGCAGCAGATGTACATTAGAAACAACCTGCAGAATCGGCCAAGCCAAAACAGCATTCAAGAAGATGCAAAGCATTCTTACCAATAAATGCCTATCAGTTAACATTAGGAAGAGAGTTCTTGAATGTTACATGTATATAGAACCGATAATGTTATACGGTTGTGAGGCGTGGACAGTCAACACGCAAAGCCAGAACAAGATTGAGGCAGCCGAGATGAGGTTTCTAAGAAGAATGTTGAGAGTTCCATGGACAGCAAAGAAAACAAACGAGACCGTCTTGATGGAGGCAGACACAAGAAGATAACTGATAAGGAAGATTAGGAAAAGACAGGCAACATTAATAGGCCATTTTGTGAGGAAAGGGGAATTGGAGTACCTGGTCACAACGGGAAAGCTGGAGGGAAAGAGAGCACCAGGTAGACCCAGGGAGAAAATATTGGACGGACTTGCAAGGTGGCTGAGGACAGAGAGGGCCATGATCGCCAACGCCATGAGGCAGGGCACATGATGATGATGATGAATGTGTAACAGAGACAGGCCAACACTGTGAACATTGCTATACCCAACAGGCCGCTTATCTTTCTCAACCTCATCGACAAAGAAATTGGAATGTAGATATCAGCTGCGGGCAAGAGCTGAAAACCTCTCTGTGTGTGTATATATATGTGTGTGTATATGTGTGTGTTTGTGTGTGTATGTGTGTGTGTGTGTGTACGTGTATGTGTGTGTGTGTATGTGTGTGTGCACGAGCGCGCGCGTGTGTGTGTGTGCACATACCTTTTTGCGCTAGTTCTTGTGCATGTATACTTGTGTGTGTCTGAGTGTCTGTGCATTAGAGAGAGACACACAGAGAGAGAGAGAGAGAGAAAGAGAGAGAGAGAGGAGAGAGAGAGAGAGAGAGAGAGAGAGAAGAGAGAAGAGAGAGAGAGAGAGGGAGAGAGAGAGAGAGAGAGAGAGAGTTGGGGAAGTTAAAGCTGCAAAGATGAGCTTGGTATCATTCTTTTAACGCTGGCGTGGAGAGAAGTTAACATCTGTATTAACCCCACTCTGCTATACCTTAAGGTCTGGGATAATCTTGGATTTTTAACATTGTGGTTTATTATGACAACTATCACGAGGACAACAATGGAAGCTTCAAGAAGAGGAAGAATAGTTTATGGTAACTGTACGTTTTCAGAAGCCTACTTCATCAAACTGTCTTTTAACAATGCAATATATATCTCCATTCACCGACAATTTTGTTTGTCAAAATGACCACCCTGAAACTTTTTCCACTTGGAATAAAGTTTTTAAATTTTTTTTTTTTTTAAAGAAAATCCCCTACACGTAAAACACCTCCTTTCTTCTGGAATCAGCCCATGAATTTGGTTGTCCACAGTGTCAGATCCAGCACACACACACCTCCCCCCCCAAAAAAAACAACAACAACAACAACCCCAACAATAACAACAAAAACCAACAATAACAACAACAGCAACAACAACAACGAAAGCGGACTAACTGGTAACTTACCCAAACCAAGCAGATCTGCATTTCATATAGATCTAGTTTTAAAATATAAGTACAGAAAATAAAAACTGAAGTCAAATTAATCTTTCACCAGTCTTGACACTTAAAGCTGACCATAGGGGTCCCAACTATTGCCGATTCCAGCAGACATGATGTCAGACAGCTGTAAAGCAACTGTAGTCGGCTTCAAGTCCAGCTAACATCGCGTTTCCAAGCACTTCGAATTTTATTCATGGGAAACAACTGTACTGAAAAATTAAAAGCTTAGCCTTTCTGCAGGTTGCTTCCCTTAGACTGTCTCCCATCTGTTTTCCGGGGAGTTCTCACTAGTTTTTTTTAACGATGTGTGTGACTGAGATGAGTTACAAATGGCAGCACGACAATCGATCCCTGTCTTCAGGCGTCATTATACGCTACATTCAGTGACTGAAAAGATTTTGTAGGAAGGTTGTGATGATGGAAATATAACACAAGACAGAGTTAGTGAAGATGTGTTCATTTCCTGTCATTGGGTAATCCCAAATTTTGTACGTTTTAGGACCTGTACATAATGGATAATTTTATCCTTGAAGTAGAATTAACACTTTGCATTGTGCATGTAATAGTTGGTAGTAATCTTCGGAAACCGCTGTATATTTTCATATACATGGTAAACTGAATGTTGATGCTAAGGTCTTGTCTAAACTGCTCTATGATAGTCAACGAAAGCGTAAATGAATAAACATTAAACGTATCCATCCTAGCTGAGTAAGTGTGTTAGAATGCTTGAAAACTTGTATCAGGGCTGGACCCGGTTGGTGGGCGTTGTGTGGCTGTGTCCCGGGGTTTGTCATCTTCCCACCATGACATTCGTTTTGTGAACAAGGTAACCGATGATTGGGTCCGAATGGGTCATGCAACGCATGGACGTAACTTTTGCGCCTGTTTTGTCTTGTTAAATTAAATGCGCGTTCTGATTCTAGTTTTTCTATTCGTTTGAGCAAGGGCCGTAACGTTTGCTTAGGGGTCTATCTGGCAGTCATATTTGAAATAAGTCATGTAGGAAATACGAACATCTCACAAAAATATGCTTGCAACCTCTGATGTCACTAAAAATATCTTCGTCATCAACTTTAAATGTACAATTTTTCTGACAAAGCTACTAGACATGAGTTCTAATTTACAATCCTTCTGACAAATTCTATGGACACAGTTTAGGAACAAACAATCAAACAAACAAACAAACAAACAGCGTATGTCAAAGGTTATTTACACCAACTTCTAGAACATCTTGAATCAAACCATTTATTATATCCCAATCAGTCAGCATATAGATCAGGACATAGCACTGAAACTGCTTTATTGAAAATTGTGAACGATCTTCTGACATCCCTTGATGATGGTGACATTTCTCTTCTCTCTCTCTTAGATTTGTCTGCTGCCTTCGACACTATAGACCATGAGATACTGCTTTGGCGCCTCCACAACTGCTACGGAATTTCTGGCTCCGCTCTCTCCTGGTTTCAGTCATATCTCTCTGACCGCACACAGACTGTATCTGTAAATGGCTTGCCCTCACCTCCCTCAGCCCTCAGATATGGCGTTCCTCAAGGATCCGTCCTGGGTCCAGTTCTCTTTGCTTTGTACACGCAGCCTCTCGCAAATATTATTCTCCGCCATTCTGTATCACATCATAGCTTCTCAGATGACAATCAAATTTACAATTCTGGTCCCATCTCTAATGTAAACAACATCGTACAAACCACTAAAGCCTGCATTTCCGACGTGAAAGACTGGATGACTTGCAACAAATTACAACTAAACCAAGACAAAACTGAAATGATTTTCATTACTCCTAAAAAACTTCTCAACTGTGACTTAATTCCATCTTCCATATCACTGAATGGGACAGACATCACCCTCTCCCAAAAAGTTAAGAATCTAGGTGTCACCATCGACAACACTCTTAACTTTCAGCAGCATGTCTCAAACATCTGTCGTGTCTGTTACCTTGAACTTCGTAGAATAGGTTCCATCCGTCATCTCCTTACTCTCGAAGCTACTAAAATATTAGTTTGTGCTTTCGTTCTTTCTCGTCTTGACTATTGTAATTCCCTTCTGTCTGGTTCCCCAAAACAGCTCCTTGACAAACTTCAGAAAGTACAGAACCATGCCGCTCGGCTAGTATTTCGGTCTTCCAAATTTCAGCATGTCTCTCCTCTTCTCCAAGACTTGCATTGGTTACCTGTGTTGAAAAGGATCCAACATAAAATTGCTGTTCAGTGCTTCAGATACTTCGACAATTCTATTCCCTCTTACCTGTCTGAATATCTTCAACTATACGTTCCATCTCGTCATCTTCGTACCTCAGCCGATACCCGCTTATTTCGAATCCCAACTTTTCGAACAAAATCATATGGTGAGCGATCCTTTTCTTTTCAAGCCCCTTCCTCATGGAATTCACTTCCCTACCCGCTGAGGCACAAAACAAGTCTTCAGTCATTTAAATCTGGCTTGAAAACGCATCTCTTTCCTCTCTGAAATTTATTAACCTAAAAGAGCTATGCTGTCTGCGCGCTAGCGTGCTTCTGTGTATGTTATTGCTGTGCGCCTATAGATATGTCTCGGGGTGGGAGGAGGATATGTGTGTGTGTGCCAGAGAGTAGGTACTAATATTTGATATTATTAACGGTGTGTATGTGCTTGTGGGATGGAGTGACAGAGGTCCGCCATGTATGATGAAAATTATATTAGGCCTATGTTTCTATGTTCGATGTAATGTGTATTGTACAGTTTGTAAGCGCTTAGGGCTTTCCAGAAAGATTAGGCGCTCTAAATGCCCTTAATAATAATAATAATAATAATTTACTGATCATATCACAAGGCCAGTCTGGATCGCCATTGGGCAGACCGCATATATTCGATTAGGTAGACTTCCAGACTGTTGCGCTATCAATACCCACGCAAAATTTTTTAAATTGTATGATTGACTAAGTTTTTCGTGAAAAAGACCAGACTAAAGGCTGAATAGCCTAAACCAGTCTGCAGCGGTATGGTATGGTATGGTATATGACGGAGGAACATGTAAAATAGTGACGTCATAGTTTTAACTTTTGTCTGCTCAATGTGACAGCAAAATACGTAATTCTGAAAATAAGAAGAAAAGTGATGATGTGGAACTCTTTTTATTTTCGAGATTGGCATTCGCATTCATAATTACGGTATTGTCTACAAAACAGCGAACCAGAATAGTATGGTAAGTGTTGAACAGTGCACGCTAGTTCTGTTGAACAACCCTGCTATTATGTCTCACGAACACTTTGACTTGATTGAGATTTTGAAGTTTGTAAAAGTTGATAGACTGAAAGACATGTTCATAGTTTGCATAATCAATATGGCCGCAACGCGGAATTGGTGGATGGAAACTGATAGAAGTCAGATCTAGATGTAATATTTCGAGTTCAGTTCTCGCCCACAGCACAAAATCTGGCCTGGGTACTGTTAGTTTCATCATGTCATCATTTTGACCCTATCAACTTTGTGTTTTCCATTTAGTACTATGGGCTGTAGCCTAGAATTTGTAGAAATATACATCCCATCTCCTGCACCGTTCAGGACCTCTCCCTCAATGTTGTGTCAGTACCTAGTGCTGATAAAGTTCGTCAGTATGGTCAGATACACCTAGTGCTGTTAATGTTTGTGTGTCAGTACAGTCAGATACACCTAGTGCTGTTAATGTTTGTGTGTCAGTACAGTGAGATACACCTAGTGCTGTTAAAGTTTGTGTGTCAGTACAGTCAGATACACCTAGTGCTGTTAATGTTTGTGTGTTAGTACATTCAGATACACCTAGTGCTGTTAATGTTTGTGTGTCAGTACAGTCAGATATACCTAGTGCTGATAATGTTTGTGTATCAGCACGGTCAGATACACCTAGTGCTGATAATGTTTGTCAGTATAGTCAGATAACCTAGTGCTGATAATGTTTGTCAGTACAGTCAGATACACCTAGTGCTGATAACGTTTGTCAGTGCAGTCAGATACACCTAGTGCTGATAATATTTGTCAGTATAGTCAGATACACCTATGGCTGTTAATGTTTGTGTGTCAGTATGGTCAGATATACCTAGTGCTGTTAATGTTTGTGTGTCAGTACAGTCAGATACACCTAGTGCTGTTAATGTTTGTGTGTCAGTACAGTCAGATATACCTAGTGCTGATAAAGTTTGTGTGTCAGTACAGTCAGATATACCTAGTGCTGATACTGTTTGTGTATCAGTATGGTCAGATACAGCTAGTGCTGTTAATGTTTGTTTGTCAGTATGGTCAGATACACCTAGTGCTGACATTGTTTGTCAGTACGGTCAGATACACCTAGTGCTGATACTGTTTGTGTGTCAGTACAGTCAGATACACCTAGTGCTGATACTGTTTGTGTGTCAGTTTGGTCAGATACACCTAGTGCTGATATTGTTTGTCAGTATGGTCAGATACACCTAGTGCTGATAATCTTATTTTGTCAGTATGGTCAGATACACCTAGTGCTGATATTATTTGTCAGTATGGTCAGATACACCTAGTGCTGATATTATTTGTCAGTACAGTCAGATACACCTAGTGCTGATAATATTTGTCAGTACAGTCAGATACACCTAGTGCTGATAACGTTTGTCAGTATGGTCAGATACACCTAGTGCTGATAATCTTATTTTGTCAGTATGGTCAGATACACCTAGTGCTGATATTGTTTGTGTCAGTACAGATACACCTAGTGCTGATAATGATTGTGTGTCAGTACAGATACACATAGTGCTTATAATGATTGTGTGTCAGTATAGATACACGTAGTGCTGATAATGATTGTGTGTCAGTACAGATACACATAGTGCTGATAATGTTTGTGTGTCAGTACAGATGCACATAGTGCTGATAAAGTTTGTGTGTCAGTACAGATACACCTAGTGCTGATAAAGTTTGTGTGTCAGTACAGATACACCTAGTGCTGATAATGATTGTGTGTCAGTACAGATACACATAGTGCTGATAATGTTTGTGTGTCAGTACAGATACACCTAGTGCTGATAATGATTGTGTGTCAGTACAGATGCACATAGTGCTGATAAAGTTTGTGTGTCAGTACAGATACACCTAGTGCTGATAATGATTGTGTGTCAGTACAGATACACATAGTGCTGATAATGTTATTTTATCAGAACAGACAGATACACCTAGTGCTGATAATGTTTGTGTGTCAGTACAGTCAGATACACCTAATGCTGATAATGTTTGTGTGTCAGTATAGTCAGATACACCTAGTGCTGATAATGTTTGTGTGTCAGTATGGTCAGATACACCTAGTGCTGATAATGATTATTTGTCGGTATGGTCAGATACACCTAGTGCTGATAATCTTTTTCAGTACTGTCAGATACGCCTAGTGATGATGATGTTTGTTTTATCATTACGCTCAGATACACCTAGTGCTGATCATGTTTTTGTGTCAGTATGGTCAGATACACCTAATGCTGATAATGTTTGTCAGTATGGTCAGATACACCTAGTGCTGATAATCGTATTTTGTCAGTATGGTCAGATACACCTAGTGCTGATAAGGCTTGTTTGTCCTTACAGTCAGATGCACCTAGTGCTGATAATCTTTGTGTGTCAGTATGGTCAGATAAACTTAGTGCTGATAATGTCATTAGGTCAGTACGGTCAGATAAACTTAGTTCTGATAATGTCATTTGGTCAGTACGGTCAGATACACCTAGTGATGAAACAGATGATAGAGACAGAGTACGGCAAGGACACCTGGGCCAAAGTTTTGTGAGTACCTAAGTGACTGTCTGTGTGTCTGTCTACCTGTTTGTCTGTCTGTGTCCTTCTGTCTCTACAAATATAACATCTACATATCAGCTAGAATGAACAGAGGAGTAGGCATCATAATGGAAAGGGACAAGTCAAAGTCTATCAAAAGATACTGGGCTGTGTCAGACTGTGTTTTATTAGTTAAGTTGGATGGCAAGTCATTTGATATCAACATTGTCCAACAATATGCACCAACATCAGCAGGTACTCTGGAGGAAGTTGACAACTTCTATGAAGTATTAGAGACGGCCAAGGCTCAATACAAATCATAGGATATTACAGTAATAACGGGAGACTTTAAAGCTAAAGTGGGACAGGAGAGAGTGGATGACAAAGGTGGACCTCATGGCCTTGGCACACAGAATGAAAGGGGAGAGAAATTTCTTGAATGGGCACAAATAATGAATCCATTGTAGCAAACACCTAGTTTGAGCACCCTAACAGAAGAAAATGGACATGAATGAATCCTGAAATAAGACAAAAATTCAAATTGATTACATCCTCATTAATAAAAGATTCAGAAGTTTTTTTTTACTGATAGCAAAAACACTACCAGACGCAGATTGCAGTAGTGGCCACAATCCTGTAATGTGAAGATTTAGGCTGAAACTAAGGAAAAGAAAACAGACCAAAAGTAACAGCAAACTAAATCTCGGACTCTTAAAGACAGATGAATCGACTCGTGAAAAAGTTAACGTACATGTTCAAAACAAATTCAGTGATCTGGAAGACGTTAGTGACAGTGATGAACAATGGACAAAGTTGAGAACCTCGTTAAATGAAGCTTGTGAAGAAATTGAAGAAATCCCTAGAGTTGAAAGAAAAGCAAAAATAACTGGATGACAAAAGAGATAGGCTCGATGGAAGAACGGAGGAATGCAAAGGGAAAAATGTAAGAATACAAAAGGATAAGGAAATCAGGAATAGGTGTAATGAAGCTAAGGAAGCTTGGCTGGAAACAAACTGCAAAGACATAGAAGACCGACACAAAACAGATCCTGAGAGTATGTACAGAAACATTGAAGAAATTGCCCACAGGAAAAAGACATGCACATCAACTGGTTGCTTAAAATCTGAAGATGGTACGATTATTATGGACAAAGACAATATATTAGATAGATGGGGAGAGCACATTAAAGTCTTTTTGACGACGACAGAAACGAAGAACACATAAGAAAGAACATTGAAGGACCACCCATAATGAAATATGAAAAACGAAATCGGGAAAAGCCCCAGGACCAGACATTCTTAAGCGTTCGTAAGCATTCTTACCAACAAATGCCTATCACATCAGGATGATAGTTCTTAAGTGTTATACAGAACCGATAGTGTTGTATGGTTGTGAGGCGTGGACGAACAGCATGCAAAGTCAGAACAAAATTGAGGTAACTGATATGTGGTTTAAGTCCGAGCGTGAAAGTTTGCAAAGCGCTTAATACCTTGTTTTGAAAGAGATATTAAGTTTTTTCACATTATTGTAATCTTTCATATGTCATTTCTTCATAACGTTCGGAGGCTAAGTGCAATATGCTGGGCAATTTGCTGCAGTGCAGATAAGTCTATTCGGCTGATGGAAGAGGGCAGTGGGTTGGTAAGACACATGCAAGTCGGCATGTTATAGCCCTCTGATATCGCTTGATAATCCCTGGACAATGAAACGGAACAATACGTAGTACTACCGGAAATACCAAAGATAACGTAGGTGTTCCAGACCAACAGGATTCCCTTTGTTCACACAGTTACTGTTACTGTTATTGTTGCTTAATTAAAGCCCAGCCAACTGCGTAGAGCCATATCAGGGCTATAACTGTGTCAAAGCATACACAGTACTTCCAAGCCCCAGCCGACTGTGCGGAGCCATATCAGGTCCATAAACGTCTCAAAACATATTAATACTTCACCAGGAAAAGCAAAAAGAAACAAAAATTAAGTACAAGCATCAATGCATTCCAGCACACAATCTAGGGAGATGCCCCTGGCGTTGACCACTCCGTCCAATTTATCGCACGGGGGATTTAAAAAAACATGCTTGAATACAAAGTTAAATATAACTAAGGACATTAAAACATACATAAAAACGGACCTAAATTACCTGAAATTGCTTCCTCATATCTCATTTCCCTAGATCCAAAAAATGCACTTGATACATGTACCCAATTATTAATCCTAAGAGAAAGTTTGTAAAACGTTATCAAACACATACAGGTGAATGAACCAGCAAGGCAGAAAATGATAGGAAGAAACGACGGAAAGCAAAGGAACAAGGCAGAAACAAACACAATGACTGAAAAGAAGAAAATTCTAGCACAGAATTTAAAGAAGATGGGGGTACTATTTATACGGGGGGCTTTGTACACACAGTTCTGAAAGAAGTGACCAGTATGTTTCAACTCTGCTAAAGGTTGTGCGCTTTTAATCAAAATGTTTCTTCAGCCAATAGTTTGATACGGCATCTTAAATCCTCACTTCATCAAGTATTTCGTCCACTGACTGACGGTATGAGTGAGTGAGCATTAAATGAGTTATTGAATAATTGAATGAATGTGACTGATTGAATTGTGCAATAAGTCCTTTTGACTGCGTACTCAATAACTGGTTGTTAACATACATGTGGTAACAACAATAAATAACAGTGCGAGTCCTGTGAAGTTAGACGCTGTGTTTCTGTGTGTGTGTGTGTGTGTGTGTGTGTGTGTGTGTGTGTGTGTGTGTGTGTGTGTGTGTGTGTGTGTGTGTGTGTGTGTGTGCGTGTGTGTTTCTGTGTGTGTGTGTGTGTGTGTGTTTCTCTGTGTGTGTGTGGGTGTGAGTGTGTGTGTGTCCGCGCGTGTGCGCACGCGTGCATTCGCGTACGCTTGAGTGTATATACCCATGTGTATGTGTCAGTGTGTGTGGGTGTGTCAGTGTGGGGTGTGACTGGAATGTGCAAGTGACAGGATACGGAGGAGGTTACGGTATTTATGTACGTAAATAAACATAGCATTTGTATTTGAACTATTGTAATCATATCTAGACAGTTGAGAAAATCTGGGTAACTCATTTTGGTCACACACACACACACACACACACACACACACACACACACACACACACACACACACACACACACACACACACACACACACACACACACACACACACACACACACATCCGTCACGTGTAATAAAAATGTATCTTCCCCTTTTGGTCCCCCCCCCCCCCCACCTTTAAAAAAAGAACAAATGAAACAATTGCAGTAATGGTACAAGATAACAGCTATGTGCGTTGTCGTCTTTCCATCGCAAACAAACAAAACGAAATGCATATGTAATTCCTCAACAACTTCTGCCGTCCAGGAAGCTTTTCCAAATTCCTGCACGCGATCCTAGAAGGAGACGAGTGTCGTTTATTCCAGTTTCCATTCGTCTGTTGAACTAACCGCAAAGATTAAACATAATTTACTTCAGTTGTTTATACATGTTGATAACAATTTTGGTTTGAAAGTTGAAAAGCTTTCGTGGGCTTTTACACACAGCACAGTATTTGATGGTGATAGAGGCACTAATTTTATTTTCTCTTGGGTTATGATTATATTTGTGTATGTTTAACGTTTGTTTTGATTAACTTACATTTGATGTTTGTTAGCAGTCGTGTCCTGTTTGCTCACGATGGACAATAATGTCATTTCAAACTAAGCCAAAAATTTTGATCATGGCAGAGAGTTTATCTGTGTTGGCTTCATTTACTTTTATAGCATAATATCTGTCTGCATATGGCATGGGCACCTATACTTACTAATCTCCTACTGAAACGAATTCTAAAGGGAGTTAACCGCAAACTATAAGTCGTTTTGCTTTACGATGTGTACATTTTCCAGTAACAGAAGATGAATACCTGGTAACAGATACATGTACATGATGAGAATCCACCATTTTGACGTATATATATAACATGTCAAGTCCACTTCGTTCGTCTTTCTGTACAATATCTGATAGTGATACTAAAAGATTAGTGCTTTGTTGTTTGTGGTTCTTGAAGTTAAAGACTGACACCAACATGTTGATACTTTGTTGTTTGTGGTTGCTGTTAAAGACAGACACCAACATGTTGATACTTTGTTGTTTGTGGTTGTTGTTGTTGTTGTTAAAGACAGACACCAACATGTTGATACTTTGTTGTTTGTGGTTGTTATTGTTGTTAAAAGACTGACACCAACATGTTGATACTTTGTTGTTTGTGGTTCTTGAAGTTAAAGACAGACACCAACATGTTGATACTTTGTTGTTTGTGTTTGTTGTTGTTAAAGTCTGACACCAACATGTTAATACTTTGTTGTTTGTGGTTGTTGTTGTTGTTAAAGACATACACCAACATGTTGATACTTTGTTGTTTGTGTTTGTTGTTGTTAAAGACAGACACCAACATGTTGATACTTTGTTGTTTGTTGTTGTTAAAGACAGACACCAACATGTTGATACTTTGTTGTTTGTTGTTGTTGTTGTTAAAGACAGACACCAACATGTTGATACTTTGTTGTTTGTGGTTCTTGAAGTTAAAGACAGACACCAACATGTTGATACTTTGTTGTTTCTTCCCGTTGGTGTCTGTGGTGGACAGAGAGGCCAGCCATCTGCAGGAAGACAAACATTTCTTCATCTTCAAGGCCTACCCGGACTCTGATACTTTTGCTCTTATTGGTGCTGTGTCCAGTACCCTGGGTAGGCCGTACTGCTATCATTTCAGTATGTATATATATCCATGTGACATGTATATCAATCCATGTGACATGTATATCAGTCCATGTGACATGCCTGTTGAAAATAATTTACAAACTGCCATGATGTTGTTGAATACGTTATTGATTGTCTACATTTGGGAAAACCACAATGTTATTTGCTACACTTTCACTATTTTCATTGATGTTGGTGCTGATTATTTTTTGTGAAATATTGTATTGTTGATCTTGTGTCTACTTTCTGGAATGAATACTCTGTCTGAGTTCCCTTTCTGGGTCAGCGTGGCAAACAGCTGAGTCCTTAGCGTTGTGTTGGGTTGTGGTGTGGTTTGTTTTATTCACTTGGGACGTGCTGTGCTGCGTTGAGCTTAGCTATAACGTTGTTGTTGTTGTGAGGTGTGGTTGTCCCTGCTGTGCTGGTATGACTTAGTTCTTTTGATTTTTGGGTTTAGTTGTATTGTGTTCGTGTTCACTCTGTTGCGATGTACCCTGGTGTAACGGAATTCTTGTGCTCTTTGGTGTGGGACTGTATTCTGAAATGTTTCGTTATGTTGGGTTTGGTAATGTTGGGTCTGCTTACGAGTAAAGTTGAACTGTGCTGTGTTGTACTTTGCTGTCGAATGTTGCATTGTAAGGTCTGGGGCTGTGTCCAGTTCTGTGGTGATGTTTGGACGAGACTATATGACTGCAGGTTGTGATGCAAAGTTAAGTGATGTGCTGTGCCGTAGTGAGCTGTGTTGCCTTCTGTGCTGTGTCGCTGTTTACTGTCCATTCTGGAGGTGTCAGCTTACTGTTTCATAGGTTGGGTCCAGTGGCCTGTTTACTGCCCATCTTAATATTTCCATCATTCTGGTGGTGTCAGCTTACTGTTTCATAGGTCTGCTAGCCTGTTTACTGCCCATCTGAATGTTTCCATCATTCCAGTGGTGTCAGCTTACCGTTTCATAGGTCCACTGGCCTGCTGACTGCCCCTCCTGATGTTTCCATCACTCTGATGGTGTCAGCTTACTGTTTCATAGGTCCATTGGCCTGTTTACTGCCCATCTTAATGTTTCCATCGTTCTGATAGTGTCAGTTTAGTGTTTCATAGGTCCACTGGCCTGTTCAAGGGCTGTTGGCTGCCTATCTTAATATTTCCATTATTCTGATGGTGTCAGCTTAGTGTTTCATAGGTCCACTGGCCTGTTGGCTGCCCATCTTAATATTTCCATCATTCTGAAGGCGTCGGCTTAGTGTTTCATAGTCCACTGGCCTGTTGGCTGCCTATCTTAATATTTCCATCATTCTGACGGTGTCAGCTTAGTGTTTCATAGGTCCACTGGCCTATTGGCTGCCCATCTTAATATTTCCATCATTCTGAAGGCGTCGGCTTAGTGTTTCATAGGTCCACTGGCCTGTTGGCTGCCTATCTTAATATTTCCATCATTCTGACGGTGTCGGCTTAGTGTTTCATAGGTCCCTCTCCTCCCCTTCCCATTTGAAGACTTTGCCAGCACATAGATTTTTGCGCAGTTGGGGGGAGTCTGTTAGAACAATTGTTGGCAGTTTTGGGGTGGAGCACATATGGAATTATTCAAATGCGCTGAAACCCACTGGAACAAATTCCAAGCTACAAGTTCCAGATTACTATCATGTCACGTTGTGTTTTGTTGTAAACTGTGTTCCCCATTGTTGTCCTGTGCAGTGCTATGTATGGTATGGTGAGGTATGGTATGGTTGTGTTGTGTATGTGTATGTGTATATTGTGTGAACTTGGGTTGTACTGTATGATAATGTAGTGCTGGTCACAGTTCTTTCCCTGTGTCATTCAGGCTGGTGACCTTGGAGAGAGGGCGTTGGGCTTTCTTTTCTATTTGAGAGGGGAGCGGGGGGGGGGTTGTGTTTATTTTTATGGAGCCGTTGACTCGAAACCTGAATTATCGAGTTTACTTCCAGCTTGCAACATTAAACACTGGCCTGTTGGCTGCCCATTATAATATCGCTATCATTCTGGTGGTGTCAGCTTGCTGTTTCATACGTTCCTCTCTCTATCTGGAGACCTTGCCAGCGCATAGACTTTTTCCCATTTCAGGTGATTGCTCACAGATTTGAGTGGAGCGCATATATGGAAGTGTCCGAGTGATTCCTCTTGAACAAACATCAAAACTCCTCAAGGGGAACATATACCGTGTGTTTCTGTGTAAGCGTATGTCCGCATGGATGTATATGTAAATGCCTACCCGTCTGGGCGCCCGTTTGTTTGTGGATTATTTTCTTTCATTTCTTTGTTTCGTTTTTTTCCTATTCAGGTCTTCCAGTGGAAACAGCCCTCAAGGTATTCGGGGGTTACTTTCTGATCTACTGCTGCAAACACGGCTATGACCAAATGCTGTCTCTTCTGGGGGTGAATTTTGTCACCTTCATCCAAAATCTGGATTCTCTGCATTCCATGTTGTCTGTGCCTTACAGGGACCTTGTGGCTCCATCATTTAGGTCATCATCTATTTTTTTAATTTTTCTATTTGTCTTTTTTTTTTAATCTTCTATCCAGTTGTCTGTCTATTTGTGTCACTTTTCCTCTTCGATGTCTTTCTTTACACACACACACATGCGCGCGCGCGCCCCACACACACGCACACACACACACACGCACACACACACACACGCACACACACACTCACTCACACATGCACGCACGTACAAACACGCGCGCACACACACACACACACACACACACACACACACACACACACACACACACACATTCTCTCTCTCTCTCTTTCTCTCTCTCCCTTTTTCATTGTCTCATTCTCTCTCTCGGTCTCTGTCTCTCCCTCTCTCTGTCTCTCTCTCTGTCTCATTCTTTCTTCCCTTTTTGCTCTCTTTCAGTTGCTTTCGCTGTCTGTCTCTGTCTCTTTCACTCTGTCTTGTGTCCCACTTTGATTTTTTTTTTAATATAAGTAAATTAACAACGGCATACATGTATATGTGAATCGGCTAAAGTGATAATATATATACCGTTCGAAAATAAAGTTTCATTATATTTCTCTCTCTCTCTCTCTCTCTCTCTCTCTCTCTTGTTCTCTCTCTCTCTCTCGCTCTCTCTCTCTCTCTCTCTTCTGTCTCTGTCAAGGACATATAAGCAGTGTTATCTTTCATGTGAATGTCAGTATCATCAGCAGATTTACCGTTTAAAAGACTGGATCAGACTGAATTGACTTATACATCACAATGGAATTTTACCGCTTGAAATATGAATCGCTCTTCCTGGGAAAAGCACGTCACCATTGTTCGGCGCCACCTGTTTTTTTCTCTGTTTGCGCGTATTTTTGTTTTCCTGTGCCAGTGGGCTTTTTCTACAGACTGTTCTCCAGGAACAGCTTTTCTTGGCGTGGAATCTTTGACCTGCGCATGCACACTGGGCCTGGGTCTGTCATGTCATCTGAAATGCTAGCACCCAGACCAGTACTGAAGGTCTAATTGAGGGTATAATATTCCCTGTCCGACACCGGGAATCGAACCCCGGTTTGTCGAGTGTTGGACGCTTGTTCTATCCACTAGGCCACAGTTCACGTTCACCAGAAGTGTTGTCCAAACGAGTGAAAGTGATAAAACCATTACAAGATGGGTAGGAGCCGGGTATGTATGCATAAATCAAAAATGGCATCCTTTCTTTGAGTATAAACATATTTTCGCATTACATCACTGTATGCTGGTCCCTACGCAACAATTTTGATAAAAAATCCAACGAATCTGAGCTTCAGTAATCAAGGTGCAAGAATATTCTGACATATAATTTAAATGAAGAACTACATGAGTTTGAGATTCAGTAATCAAGGTGCAAGAATTTTCTGACATAAAATTTTAGTGAAAAACTAAATGAGTCTGTTTCCATGATTAAGTTGTAACAGCATTGTGGCGTAAAATTGTAATGAACGGTTAAATGTTTGAGCTTCAGAAATCAAAACGCAAAAGAAGCCTATTCTAGCGTAAGTTTTTAATAAACAATGAATTAAGTTAAGCTTTAATACACATGTGCAATGGTATTCTGGCGTTTGTTACAAATGAACAGGTTTTATTTTGCTCTCTCCTGTTTCTATCCGTTGACTGTCTTCCTGTTTGTCAGGTGTTATGAGCGGAGTGACGGAACGCTAGTGTTACATTACTACTCCACAAGGAAAGGTCTTTACCCGCTAGTGGAAGGTAGGTCATTTCCTGATTTTGAAATAGTAAAAAAAAATCTTTTCTAGACGGACTTTTTTGACTTGGTTAACCATTCAAGAAGATGAAAAGCGTTCTTACCAACAAATGCCTATCAATCAAGATCAGGAAGAGAGAGTCCTTGAATGTTATATAGAACCAATACTGTTGTACGGTTGCGAGGCGTGGACAGTCAACAAGCAAAGCCAGAACAAGATTGAGGCAGCCGAGATGTGGTTTCTAAGAAGAATGTTGAGAGTTGCATGGACAGCAAAGAAAACAAACGAGACAATCTTGAAGGAGGCAGATACATGTAGATCATTCATAAGGAAGGTTAGGAAAAGACAGGCAACATTTATGGGCCATTTTATGAGGAAAGGGGAATTAGAGCACCTAGTCACAACAGGAAAGCTGGAGGGAAAGAGAGCACAGGGAAGACCCAGGGAAAAGATACTAGACGGACTTGCAGAGTGGTTGGTGACAAGGAGAGTGGAAGAGATGCTTAGGGCAACAAGTGATAGAGACAGATGGAAGTCCATGATCGCCAATGCCATGCGGCAAGGTACCTGATGATGATGATGAACCAGTTAGCTAATCATTTAGCTAACCATCTAACCAGATTACTAATCAGATAGCTGAACAGCCAACCAGCTAGTCAACAGCTAGCTAACCAGCTAGCCAACCAGCTAGCTAACCAGCTTACCAGCTAGCAACCAGCTAGCTAACCAGCTAACTAACCAGCTTACCACTAGCAACCAGCTAGCCAACCAGCTAGCTAACCAGCTAGCCAACCAGCTAGCCAACCAGCTAACCAGCTAGCAACCAGCTAGCTAACCAACTAACTAACCAGCTAACTAACCAGGTAGCCAACCAGCTAGCTAACCAGTTAGCTAACAAACTAACCAGCAAGCTAACCAGCTAGCTCCAGCCATGGGAAAACGGCACTGTGCCTTCGAGGACAGTTTCTGAGGCAGAGGCTTGGCGATGGACACCAGGAACAACAAAATAACGCCGGCTCGGGCCGTTCTCCACGTGACAATCACTACGCCTGTGGATCTACGAGCGTCAGTTGGTGAGAAGGATTAGAACAAACAGAAATACTAAAGACAACGCAGGTTATGGGATTAGATCAAACAGAAATACTAAAGACAACATAGGTTATGGGATTAGAAGAAACAGAAATACAAAGACAACGCAGGTTATGGGATTAGAAGAAACAGAAATACTAAAGACAACGCAGGTTATGGGATTAGAACAAACAGAAATTCTAAAGACAACACAGATTATGGGATTAGATCAATAGCCAATATTCATGTCAAATATGTAGACTGGTTATGTCATGAGAGGGTCAAACTGGGCTAGCTGGGCAATAGCCAATATTCCTGTCCTAACATGTAGACTGGTTATGCCATGAGAGGGTCAAACTGGGCTAGCTGGGCAATATCCAATATTCCTGTCCTAATATGTAGACTGGTTATGCCATGAGAGGGTCAAACTGGGCTAGCTGGGCAATAGCCAATATTCCTGTCCTAACATGTAGACTGGTTATGCCATGAGAGGGTCAAACTGGTCTAGCTGGGCAATAGCCAATATCCTGTCCTAATATATAGCCTGGTTATGTCATGAGAGGGTCAAACTGGCTAGCTGGGCAATAGCCAATATTCCTGTCCTAATATGTAGACTTGTTATGGCATGAGAGGGTCAAACTGGGCTAGCTGGGCAATAGCCAATATTCCTGTCCTAATATGTAGACTGTTATGTCATAAGAGGGTCAAACTGGGCTAGCTGGGCAATAGCCAATATTCCTGTCCTAATATGTAGACTGGTGATGTCATGAGAGGGTCAAACTGGGCTAGCTGGGCAATAGCCAATATTCCTGTCCTAATATGTAGACTGGTTATGTCATAAGAGGGTCAAACTGGGCTAGCTGGGCAATAGCCAATATTCCTGTCCTAATATGTAGACTGGTTATGTCATGAGAGGGTCAAACTGGGCTAGCTGGGCAATAGCCAACGTACATGTCCACATGTGCAGGTATTTTGGAAGCCGCAGGGAAAGAGTTGTTTTCCAAGGTTGCCAAAGTCACCTTGCTGAATCAGACGGAGGAAAAGATAGGAAAACACAAGAAGGTCAACCATGCTGTTATGAAGGTCAGTGTTTCTGGGGCAAGAGTAACGTTGTATTGTGTACATGTATTAGTGTTCCACCAGCACAGTTGTTATAGCTCTATGCTCATAACGCAGGGGTTGTGGGTTCAATCCCCGTGTAGATGACAGGTTTTGAAGGGTGGGGTCAATGGCTAGTTGACAGTTGAAAGGCAGATGAACGACTGATGTGTACAGTAGATAGAAATATGAACGACTGTTGAATATAATTGATAGAAAGATGAACGTCCAGTGAATATAATTGCCAGACAGATGAATGTCTGGTGAATATAGTTGATACGCAGATGAACTTTTAGTGAACAGAATTGATAGAAAGATAAACAACTAGTGAATGCAATTGATGGAAAGATGAATAACTGGTGAATATCATTGATAGAAAGATGAACGACTGATGAAATAATTGATAGGCAGATTAACATCTGGTGAATATAACTCATATTAACGTCTGGTGAATATGATTGATAGACAAATGAATGTCTAGTGAATATAACTGATAGGGAGATGAACGTCTGGTGAATATAGTTGATAGACAGATGAACGTCTGGTGAATATAGTTGATAGACAGATGAACGTCTGGTGAATATAACTGACAGGCAGATTGACGTCTGGGGAATATAATTGATAGGCAGACGAATGTCTGAGGAGTATAATTGATAGATGAATGCCTGGGGAATATAATTGCTAGACAGATGAATGTCTGAGGAATATAATTGATAGACAGATGAATGTCTGCGGAATATAATTGATAGACAGATGAACGTCAAGTGAATATGATTGATAGACAAATGAACGTCTGTTGAATATACATGTAATTGATAGAAAGATGAACGTCCAGTGAATATAACTGACAGACAGATGAACGTCTGGTCAATATAGTTGATAGACAAATGAACGTCTGGTGAATATGATTGATAGACAGATGAACGTCTGGTGAATATAACTGATAGACAGATGAACGTCTGGTGAATATAATTGATAGACAGATGAACGTCTGGTGAATATAACATAGACAGATGAACGTCTGGTGAATATAATTGATAGACACATGAGCGTCTGGTTAATATAGTTGATAAGCAGATGAACGTCTGGTGAATATGATTGATAGACAAATGAACGTCTGGTGAATATAACTGATAGGCAGATGAACGTCTGGTGAATATGATTGATAGACAGATGAACGTCTGGTGAATATAACTGATAGACAAATGAACGTCTGGTGATTATAACTGATAGACAAATGAACGTCTGGTGAATATAACTGATAGACAAATGAACGTCTTGTTAATGTAACTGATTGGCAGATGAACGTCTGGTGAATATAACTGATAGGCAGATGAACGTCTGGTGAATATAATTGATTGGCAGATGAACGTCTGGTGAATATGATTGATAGACAAATGAACGTCTGGTGAATATTATTGATAAGCAAAAGAACGTTTGGTCAATATGTTTGATCGGCAGATGAACGTCCGGTGAATGTAGTTGATAGACAGATGAACGTCTGGTGAATATAACTGATAGGCCGATGAACGTCCGGTGAATATAGTTGATAGACAGATGAACGTCTGGTGAATACAATTTATGGAAAGATGAACAACTGGTGAATGTTATTGATAGAAAGATGAACGTCTGGTGAATATAACTGATAGGCAGATTAACGTCTGGTGAATATGATTGATAGACAAATGAACGTCTGGTGATTATAACTGATAGGCAGATGAACGTCTGGTGATTATAACTGATAGACAAATGAACGTCTGGTGATTATAACTGATAGACAAATGAACGTCTGGTGAATATAACTGATAGGCAGATGAACGTCTGGTGAATATGATTGATAGACAAATGAACGTCTGGTTAATATAGTTTGATAGGCAGATGAACGTCTGGTGAATATAAATGATAGGCAGATGAACGTCTGGTGAATATAACTGATTGGCAGATGAACGTCTGGTGAATTTAACTGATTGGCAGTTGAACGTCTGGTGAATATAACTGATAGGCAGATGAACGTCTGGTGAATATAACTGATAGGCAGATGAACGTCTGGTGAATATAACTGATAGGCAGATGAACGTCTGGTGAATACAATTGATAGACAGATGAACGTCTGGTGAATATAACTGATTGGCAGATGAACGTCTGGTGAATATAACTGATAGACAAATGAGCGTCCGGTTAATATAGTTGATAAGCAGATGAACTTCTGGTGAATATGATTGATAGACAAATGAACGTCTGGTGAATATAACTGATAGGCAGATGAACGTCTGGTGAATACAATTGATAGACAGATGAACGTCTGGTGAATATAACTGATTGGCAGATGAACGTCTGGTGAATATAACTGATAGACAAATGAGCGTCCGGTTAATATAGTTGATAAGCAGATGAACTTCTGGTGAATATGATTGATAGACAAATGAACGTCTGGTGAATATAACTGATAGGCAGATGAACGTCTGGTGAATATGATTGATAGACAAATGAACGTCTGGTGAATATAACTGATAGGCAGATGAACGTCTGGTGAATATGATTGATAGACAAATGAACGTCTGGTTAATATAGTTGATAGGCAGATGAACGTCTTGTTAATATAACTGATTGGCAGATGAACGTCTGGTGAATATAACTGATAGGCAGATGAACGTCTGGTGAATATAACTGATTGGCAGATGAACGTCTGGTGAATATGATTGATAGACAAATGAACGTCTGGTTAATATAGTTGATAGGCAGATGAACGTCTTGTTAATATAACTGATTGGCAGATGAACGTCTGGTGAATATAACTGATAGGCAGATGAACGTCTGGTGAATATAACTGATTGGCAGATGAACGTCTGGTGAATATGATTGATAGACAAATGAACGTCTGGTGAATATTATTGATAGGCAGAAGAACGTTTGGTCAATATGTTTGATCGGCAGATGAACGTCCGGTGAATGTAGTTGATAGACAGATGAACGTCTGGTGAATATAACTGATAGGCCGATGAACGTCCGGTGAATATAGTTGATAGACAGTTGAACGTCTGCTGAATACAATTTATGGAAAGATGAACAACTGGTGAATGTTATTGATAGAAAGATGAACGTCTGGTGAATATAACTGATAGGCAGATTAACGTCTGGTGAATATGATTGATAGACAAATGAACGTCTGGTGAATATAACTGATAGGCAGATGAACGTCTGGTGAATATGATTGATAGACAAATGAACGTCTGGTGAATATAACTGATAGACAGATTAACGTCTGGTGAATATGATTGATAGACAAATGAACGTCTGGTGATTATAACTGATAGACAAATGAACGTCTGGTGAATATAACTGATAGGCAGATGAACGTCTGGTGAATATGATTGATAGACAAATGAACGTCTGGTTAATATAGTTGATAGGCAGATGAACGTCTGGTGAATATAACTGATAGGCAGATGAACGTCTGGTGAATATAACTGATTGGCAGATGAACGTCTGGTGAATATAACTGATTGGCAGATGAACGTCTTGTGAATATAACTGATAGGCAGATGAACGTCTGGTGAATATAACTGATAGGCAGATGAACGTCTGGTGAATATAACTGATAGGCAGATGAACGTCTGGTGAATACAATTGATAAGACAGATGAACGTCTGGTGAATATAACTGATTGGCAGATGAACGTCTGGTGAATATGATTGATAGACAAATGAACGTCTGGTTAATATAGTTGATAGGCAGATGAACGTCTGGTGAATATAACTGATAGACAAATGAACGTCTGGTGATTATAACTGATAGACAAATGAACGTCTGGTGAATATAACTGATAGACAAATGAACGTCTGGTGATTATAACTGATAGACAAATGAACGTCTGGTGATTATAACTGATAGAAAAATGAACGTCTGGTGAATATAACTGATAGGCAGATGAACGTCTGGTGAATATAACTGATAGACAAATGAACGTCTGGTGATTATAACTGATAGGCAGATGAACGTCTGGTGATTATAACTGATAGACAAATGAACGTCTGGTGATTATAACTGATAGACAAATGAACGTCTGGTGATTATAACTGATAGACAAATGAACGTCTGGTGATTATAACTGATAGACAAATGAACGTCTGGTGAATATAACTGATAGGCAGATGAACGTCTGGTGATTGATTGATAGACAAATGAACGTCTGGTTAATATAGTTGATAGGCAGATGAACGTCTGGTGAATATAACTGATAGGCAGATGAACGTCTGGTGAATATAACTGATTGCAGATGAACGTCTGGTGAATATAACTGATTGGCAGATGAACGTCTTGTGAATATAACTGATAGGCAGATGAACGTCTGGTGAATATAACTGATAGGCAGATGAACGTCTGGTGAATATAACTGATAGGCAGATGAACGTCTGGTGAATACAATTGATAAGACAGATGAACGTCTGGTGAATATAACTGATTGGCAGATGAACGTCTGGTGAATATAACTGATAGACAAATGAGCGTCTGGTTAATATAGTTGATAAGCAGATGAACCTCTGGTGAATATGATTGATAGACAAATGAACGTCTGGTGAATATAACTGATAGGCAGATGAACGTCTGGTGAATATGATTGATAGACAAATGAACGTCTGGTGAATATAACTGATAGGCAGATGAACGTCTGGTGAATATGATTGATAGATAAATGAACGTCTGGTTAATATAGTTGATAGGCAGATGAACGTCTTGTTAATGTAACTGATTGGCAGATGAACGTCTGGTGAATATAACTGATAGGCAGATGAACGTCTGGTGAATATAATTGATTGGCAGATGAACGTCTGGTGAATATGATTGATAGACAAATGAACGTCTGGTGAATATTATTGATAAGCAAAAGAACGTTTGGTCAATATGTTTGATCGGCAGATGAACGTCCGGTGAATGTAGTTGATAGACAGATGAACGTCTGGTGAATATAACTGATAGGCCGATGAACGTCCGGTGAATATAGTTGATAGACAGATGAACGTCTGGTGAATACAATTTATGGAAAGATGAACAACTGGTGAATGTTATTGATAGAAAGATGAACGTCTGGTGAATATAACTGATAGGCAGATTAACGTCTGGTGAATATGATTGATAGACAAATGAACGTCTGGTGATTATAACTGATAGGCAGATGAACGTCTGGTGATTATAACTGATAGACAAATGAAGTCGGTGATTATAACTGATAGACAAATGAACGTCTGGTGATATAACTGATAGGAAGATGAACGTCTGGTGAATATGATTGATAGACAAATGAACGTCTGGTTAATATAGTTGATAGGCAGATGAACGTCTGGTGAATATAAATGATAGGCAGATGAACGTCTGGTGAATATAACTGATTGGCAGATGAACGTCTGGTGAATATAACTGATTGGCAGTTGAACGTCTGGTGAATATAACTGATAGGCAGATGAACGTCTGGTGAATATAACTGATAGGCAGATGAACGTCTGGTGAATATAACTGATAGGCAGATGAACGTCTGGTGAATACAATTGATAGACAGATGAACGTCTGGTGAATATAACTGATTGGCAGATGAACGTCTGGTGAATATAACTGATAGACAAATGAGCGTCCGGTTAATATAGTTGATAAGCAGATGAACTTCTGGTGAATATGATTGATAGACAAATGAACGTCTGGTGAATATAACTGATAGGCAGATGAACGTCTGGTGAATACAATGATAGACAGATGAACGTCTGGTGAATATAACTGATTGCAGATGAACGTCTGGTGAATATAACTGATAGACAAATGAGCGTCCGGTTAATATAGTTGATAAGCAGATGAACTTCTGGTGAATATGATTGATAGACAAATGAACGTCTGGTGAATATAACTGATAGCAGATGAACGTCTGGTGAATATGATTGATAGACAAATGAACGTCTGGTGAATATAACTGATAGGCAGATGAACGTCTGGTGAATATGATTGATAGACAATGAACGTCTGTTAATATAGTTGATAGGCAGAGAACGTCTTGTTAATATAACTGATTGGCAGATGAACGTCTGGTGAATATAACTGATAGGCAGATGAACGTCTGGTGAATATAACTGATTGCAGATGAACGTCTGGTGAATATGATTGATAGACAAATGAATGTCTGGTAATATAGTGATAGGCAGATGAACGTCTTGTAATATAACTGATTGGCAGATGAACGTCTGGTGAATACTGATAGGCAGATAACGTCTGTGAATATAACTGATTGGCAGATGAACGTCTGGTGAATATGATTGATAGACAAATGAACGTCTGGTGAATATTATTGATAGGCAGAAGAACGTTTGGTCAATATTTTGATCGGCAGATGAACGTCCGGTGAATGTAGTTGATAGACAGATGAACGTCTGGTGAATATAACTGATAGGCCGATGAACGTCCGGTGAATATAGTTGATAGACAGTTGAACGTCTGCTGAATACAATTTATGAAAGATGAACAACTGGTGAATGTTATTGATAGAAAGATGAACGTCTGGTGAATATAACTGATAGGCAGATTAACGTCTGGTGAATATGATTGATAGACAAATGAACGTCTGGTGAATATAACTGATAGGCAGATGAACGTCTGGTGAATATGATTGATAGACAAATGAACGTCTGGTGAATATAACTGATAGACAGATTAACGTCTGGGAATATGATTGATAGACAAATGAACGTCTGGTGAATATAACTGATAGGCAGATGAACGTCTGGTGAATATAGTTGAAGACAAATGAACGTCTCGTGAATATAACTGATAGGCAGATGAACGTCTGGTGAATATGATTGATAGACAAATGAACGTCTGGTTAATATAGTTGATAGGCAGATGAACGTCTGGTGAATATGATTGATACACAAATGAACGTCTGGTGTATATAACTGATAGGCAGATGAACGTCTGGTGAATATGATTGATAGACAAATGAACGTCTGGTGAATACAATTGATAGACAGATGAACGTCTGGTGAATATAACTGATTGGCAGATGAACGTCTGGTGAATATGATTGATAGACAAATGAACGTCTGGTGAATATAGTTGATAGACAGATGAACGTCTGGTGAATATAGTTGATAGACAGATGAACGTCTGGTGAATATAACTGATAGACAGATGAACGTCTGGTGAATATAACTGATAGACAGATGAACGTCTGGTGAATATAACTGATAGACAGATGAACGTCTGGTGAATATAACTGATTGGAAGATGAATGTCTGGTGAATATGATTGATAGGCAGATGAACGTCTGGTGAATATGACTGATCCACAGATGAACGTCTGGTCAATATGATTGATAGACAAATGAACGTCTGTTGAATATTATCGATAGGCAGAAGAACGTCTGGTGAATATGATTGATCGCAGATGAACGTCCGATGAATGTAGTTAATCGGCAGATGAACGTCTGGTGAATATAACTGATAGGCTGATGAACGTCTGGTGAATATGATCGATAGGAAGATGAACGTCTGGTGAATATAACTGATAGACATATGAACGTCTGGTGAATATGATAGATAGGAAGATGAACGTCTGGTGAATACAATTTATGGAAAGATGAGCAACTGGTGAATGTTACTGATAGAAAGATGAACGTCTGGTGAATATAACTGATAGGCAGATTAACGTCTGGTGAATATGATTGACAGACAAATGAATGTCTAGTGAATGTAACTGATAGGGAGATGAACGTCTGGTAATATATATAATAATAATAATAATAATAATAATAATAATAATGTTTATTTGTATAGCGCATATTCCATATAAAAACATGCTCACCAGCGCTTTACATTTCGCAAGAAAGGCAAAAGGTGATAAAAAATGTTCACAATTACATACACAATAAGATAACAACAAACATTAAAGCTATACAAGTAAGAAGACACATAAGAAACCACAGAATATTAAAATTTAAACACTGACTTATGTAATGAAGAAAGATTAACAGATTTTTCATATGAATAAAGAGGCATACTGTGTTTATATATTGCTGCGTGTGTGTGTGCTTGCGTACGTGTGTGTACATGTGTGTGTGCGTGCGTGTGCGTTGCTGTGCGCGTGTGTTTGTAAGAATGTGTGTGTGTGTGTGTGTGTGTGTGTGTGTGTGTGAGAGAGAGAGAGAGAGAGAGAGAGAGAGGGGAGAGAGAGAGAGAGAGAGAGAGAGAGAGAGAGAGAGAGTGTGTGTGTGCGTGTGCTATGTTTGCATGCGTGTGTGTGTGTTTATGCATGCAATAGTTGTACATAGAATTATAATCAATATTTTGAATGAAGATACAAACAGAAAAATTCTAATCCATATACAGGAAAAACATTACAACTTCAGTATTACAGCATTAATACCTTGACAATCAAAATTCCTCACAACTTATGAACTATTCGCATATCATACATCACAATTTACATACAAACAAAGATTTGAAAAAGTTTCTTAAAGTGTTTCAGTCTCTTTCCCACTCAATTTCTCCCCTATCCCTTCCTCAGCTGTACACATACAGTGATACACACACATGCTCACTCAAGCACCACACACACACACACACACACACACACACACACACACACACACACACACACACACACACACACACACATACACACATGCACGCACACACACACCTTGCTCTATAGGCCCTTATACAAAATACTGTTATACAGGCAGGAGAGATTAGTCTGATGACAGACTTGCAAACTAAGGCTCTTCAGGTTAGATGAGTTTGAAAGAGGTGGGTTTTCAGGTGCCGTTTGAAGGTTGAGAAACACTTAGTTTTTCTGAGAGACAGTGGTAGAGAGTTCCATACATTTGGGCCAAAGACAGAGAAAGATTTTTTACCAAAGGTGTCTAGAGAGAAGCGAGGAACAGTCAACAGTGAGGTGTCAGAAGAGCGGAGCGTTCGAGAAGGTTTGTAACCCTGCAGGAGGTTGGCAAGATAGGATGGCATGTTCTCGTGATAGATACACTGAAAGCAGAGACAGGCAACTTTATATTGAATCCTAGCCTTTACCGGGAGCCAATGAAGTGTTCTAAGCAGAGATTTTGCACTCTCACGCCTGGGCTTGCGGAGAACAAGGCGAGCCGCGTGGTTCTGTATGCGCTGAAGTTTAGATAGTTGATTGTCATGGAGACCTGCGAATAGAGAGTTACAATAGTCCAGTCTAGATAGTATGAAAGAGACAGCAAGCTTGTTGGTAGCATCAGTGGAAAGGAAGGAGCGAATCTTACCAATTCTGCGTAGCTGATAGTACAGAGTACGGCACAACTGTTTGACATGGGCTTCCATAGACAGTGTTTCATCCAGATAGAAGCCAAGGTTTCTAACAGTTTGTGAGAAAGATACATCACAACCAGAGATAGACATGGGGGCATGAGTAACCTGATTGACCTTTGACTTAGTACCAGTAACAATAAGCTCAGTTTTATCATCATTCATCTTCAGCTTGTTCTCACTCATCCACTTGGAGACATCTCTACATCTTCAGATGCACGCAAGCGTCAATCTGTGGCAGAGCTGCACTGTGAGTCATCGCAAAGTGATGATGACTGACTGATATGAGCGTGAGTTTGTGTATACATAGTGAACAGGACAGGTCCCAAGACAGAACCTTGTGGGACACCACATTTCAGCACAGATGGATTTGATTTGTGGCCAATGACAACCGACTGGGTACGGCCAGTCAAATAGGAGGTAAACCAGTCCAGAACCGTTCCAGAACAGCCAAAAGTGGTACGCAACCGCGTTATGATAGTTGATAGACAGATGAACGTCTGTGAATATGATTGATAGACAGATGAACGTCTGGTGTATATGATTGATAGGCAGATGAACGTCTGGTGAATATAGTTGATAGACAGATGAACGTCTGGTGAATATGATTGATAGGCAGATGAACGTCTGGTGAATATGATTGATAGGCAGATGAACGTCTGGTGAATATACTTGATAGACAGATGAACGTCTGGTGAATATGATTGATAGGCAGATGAACGTCTGGTGAATATGATTGATAGACAGATAAACGTCTGGTGAATATAATTGATAGGCAGATGAACGTCCGGCGAATATCTTTATTGTGGAGAACTGTTCAGGGACAATGACGATTACACTTCATTTTCCAATTTTTATTTTGTCATTCATCATCATCATCACCTCCATCATGATCATTACTACCATCACCATCACCATTACGATCATGACCATCACCGTCTTTATCACCACCACCACCACCACCACCACCACCAACACCAATACCACAAACACCATCATCACCATCAGCAGCAGCACTACCATCATCTTTGTCGTCATCATCATCGTCATCGTCATCGTAGTCGTCATCATCATCATCGTCGTCGTCGTCGTCGTCGTCCACCACTATCAGTCTTATCATTATCCTGGTTATTCCATATGGTGATAATGATGTTTTAGGTGGAGGTTCAGGACCTGCCGGGGGCTGACAAACGTGAAATGACCTGGGCCTTGGCAGACAATGAGTATTTCCGTCATCGGGAGGATCTGCTGACTGCCCCCCTATCGCTGTGTGACACCTACCAGAGCTTGACTCGGGGCAGCAACACTTCCGTCACTCGTAGCGGCACTGAAACCGTCATCAGGTCTGTTCTGTGTAGTCTTCTTCTGTCTTGTCCTGTCTGTCCATTGTCAGTCCCATTGTCTGTCCCATTGTCTGTCCCGTTGTCTGTCTCATTTTCTGTCCCGTCCATGCGTCACTTCTGTCATACCACACACACCCGCCCCTTTTTACATGAGTGTTTATCCAGGTTGAAACTTGGCATGCAGTGGACTGTTCACTCACTCACAGACACAGATACAGAGACTGGCACAAATAGACACACAGAGACATAAATACACACACACACACACACACAGACGCTCACACATAAACACACACACAGACACACACACAGACGCACAGACACACACAAACACACACAAATCACAAAACATAAAACATAAACAGTATGAACATAACCCAAACAGTATGAACATCAATAACAAGAAAAAAAGCAATAAAATAACGTACAGAAACATAAACTGGTGATGATGATGATGGGTGGATTGTCCTGTTGACCCTAGCGATGAGAAGTTAAATGATATACAAGGTCCTTATCGCTATACGTGTGTCTTCGTGTGGGAAACATGGCTAATCTTGCAGACAGTGTGCAGCCCATCAGCCAGCTGGTCATAGCACTGTACTGATAGCACACAGGGTGTGGGTTTAATCCCCGTGTGGGCCACACGATGTTAGTAGTGCTGGCTGCTTCTTTTGATACAGCCGTAGATACGAGGTCTGATATCTCGTGTTCAATCCCCATCCAGCAGCATGAAAACTGTCCTGTTGGCTGCCCATATTAATGCTGCAATCATTCTGCTGATGCCAGATGTTTTCGTAGGTCTGTCCTCTCTCTCTCCTCCCCCTCCCAAGACCTTGCTAGTGCATAGGGTTTTGTGCAAGCTCAAAGAGTCAGCTAGACTATTGCTGGCATATTCAGGGGCAGCGCATATGGAATTGTGTGAGTGCAATGAGTCCCCCTTGAACAGACTCCAAACAATTTTCAATCAAGTTCCAGGTGTTGTTTCATGCGTTCCACTGTGGCTCTGGTGGTCCTTTTGTCTCTGTTTTCCTTTTGTTTCTCGCCGCTGATCAGTTCTGACTGAGTTGTTGTTTTCCTCTGCATAGTTTTTAGCAAATCAGTTGATTGCTTATTTCCCTGTCAGAAGTTTCCCGTTTTCTTTTAAATTGACTTTAATTCTGTTGTTGGTTTCGTTGCAAAGGTGCTTGGTATGAATGACTTTAATTCTGTTTTAGGTTTCGTTGCTAACGTGCTTGGTAAAACTCTAAAGGTTTCTACCATTCTTTCAAAGTTCAGAAATCTCGTTACGTCCCTCTAATTCATACGTTTTGTTTGTAGTTTTGTCTTCAAGAATTTGGATCTTGCTTGCTGAAATCAGGTAGTTTTGCTTGATGGCTGGATTCTGTTTTCCTCTTGGCAGAATATCCTAACGTCTGTTGTGCCGTGTAGTCTGTACTGCTTCCTGGTATCCTTTGGTTAGGTGGTATGGACAGATCTGTCATTGTGAATTGAAGTCTTCACCATCATGCTGATGTCTCTACCATGGACTGTGATGCCTTCAGTGAGTTCACTGGTGCAGTGTCCAAATACAGTCCAGTTTGCCTCCTAATAGTCCACTGTGGGGACGTACGTCTGAGCAGGTCTCCCCACTGAGGGTCAGAGAGATTGGACAGTGGTCCCTTTCCCTCATTTGTTCCCCCACCTTTCTGGCGACATTCTTGTTCGTGTCTTTTATACAGACTGCAAGATCGGGAGTGAAAGTGGTGTGTCATCGTCTGAGGCAGAACATGGGACAGTGGAGATGTTGTTAGCTGAAACACAGACAATCCCTGCCGTAAGGCTGAGGCGTTTTGCAGCTCACATCTTATTGGTCAGTGATGTGCTGGGTGTCCTCATGTGACAGTGTGACCACTGTGGTCATCTGCTAAGACAACTTATCTCAGGACGGCTTTGTGTACTTTGGAGTTTGCTTGGGGTGTCTGTAGGTTGGAAAGTTTTTCATCAGAAAGGATTGACTGTACACCAATGCTTTATTCGAGGAATCGGGGCATATACCATGATCAATGGCTGCTGCGTTTTGTAGATGACTTGATACATTGAAGCGTTTTTGCTTTTATATAATCCATCATCCTCATACAAAATAACAGCAAACGGCACAACCTTGAGACAGTTTGATAAGCTTAAATACCTGGGAACGATCATTTCACCAGACGGCAGATGCACATCAGAAATAGCCAGCAGAATCGGCCAAGCCAAAACAGTATTCAAGAGGATGAAAAGTATTCTTACCAACAAATGCCTATCAATTAACAGCAGGAAGAGAGTTCTTGAATGTTATAAAGAACCAATACTGTTGTATGGTTGTGAGTCGTGGACAGTCAACAAGCAAAGCCAGAACAAGATTGAGGCAGCCGAGATGTGGTTCTAAGAAGAATGTTGAGAGTTGCATGGACAGCAAAGAAAACAAACGAGACAGTCTTGATGGAGGCAGACACAAGAAGATCATTCATAAGGAAGATTAGGAAAAGACAAGCAACATTTATAGGCCATGTTATGAGGAAAGGGGAATTGGAGCACCTGGTCACAACGGGAAAGCTGGAGGGAAAGAGAGCACCAGGTAGACCCAGGGAGAAGATATTGGACGGACTTGCAGAGTGGCTGAAGACAAAGAGGGTGGAAGAGGTGCTTGAGGCAACAAGAAATAGAAACAGATGGAAGGCCATGATAGTCAACGCCATGTGGCAAGGCACTTGATGATGATGATGATAATTTATCATAGATCAGTGACTATGTTTTAAATAGATATGAGAATCATGTACATGTGAGAGTGCACATTTTATTTTCCAAGTATGGATTAATGTAAGAGTATTGAATTAGATCAAGCAGAACTGACTTCTTCGTTGTTCTGGCAGGAAGGAAGACTTCAGCATCGCCTTTCCCTACCACATGGTGCTGGACAGCTCGCTGTGTGTCCGTCAGTGTGGACATGACATCGCTAAACTGTCTGTGGTGCACATTAAGGAAGGCACCCCCTTCAAGGAGGTGGGGGTCATCGTGCACCCCACCATTATCCACACCATGGACAACATCCGGCAGTTCATCAACAACGTCTTCCTCCTTGCCATCCACAGAAAGGTCGGCGAGAGGAGTGTTATCCTGAAAGGTATGAAATACAATACAATACAATGCAATACAATGCAATACAATGCCAATACAATACAATACATAATACAATACAATACAATGCACTACAATGCAGTGCAATACAATACAATAAATAATACAATGCAATATAATAATACAATACAATAGTACAATGTAATACAATACAATACAATACAATAAATAATACAATGCAATAATACAATACAATAGTACAATACAATACAATGCAGTGCAATACAATACATGTACAATACAATGCAATACAAGAATACAATACAATGCAACACAATACAATACAATACAGTGTAGTACAGTATAATATAGTCAATGCAGTGCAATACACCACGCCACACCACACCACACCACATCACACGACACCACAACACAACTCAACTCAACACAACACAACACAACACAACACAACACAGCACAACACAGCACAGCACAGCACAACACAACACAACACAACACAACACAACACAACACAACACAACACAGCACAGCACAGCACAGCACAGCACAACACAACACAACACAACACAACACAACACAAAACGATACTTCCACAACAATCCAACAAAGGAGATTAAGGGACAGGAAGGGGCAGGCTGGGGGCCACACAAACTTGTAGTTAAAAAACAAACTTACCAGTCACGAGGGAATGGTTGTGTGACATTTCAGCAGCTGACCCTGAGGAGGAGAGAACGTCACCCAACTCTTTCTTTTCTATCTCCAGCTTTGAAAAAAAAAGATTATTTCGTGTTGACCAGAGACTGAGGGATGTGTGTATGTCTGTCTGTCTGTGACACGAAAGTGTTGGCAAGATTTTCTGACTGTGTAAAACAGCTCTTTCTCTCCAACAAATGGAACAGTCTTTCTCCTGTCTATACATGTACTCCACAGTCAAATGTTCTGTCTTCCTACAACTAGTACAAGCGTAACTTGAAGATATACCTTTTTGTCCAGCAGTGATTGCCCCCTCTACGTGCCCACCCCTTTTTGTCCCACTGCCCTCCTGTTCTGCAGTTTTGGTCATTGTTGGGTGATTGTGTTTTTTTGAATAATGAGAGTGCGCGCTTTGTTATGATTCTTATATCAAGGTTTGGCGCCTCATAAATGTCATGATGATTGTTATTATTATTGTTGTTATCATCATCATCATCATCGTCATCATCATCATCGTCGTCGTCATCATCGTCGTCGTCATCATCATCATCATCATCACCATCACCATCGTCATCATCACCATCGTCGTCGTCGTCATCGTCATCATCATCATCATCATCATCCTTCTTCTTCTTCTTACTACTACTACTACTATACTTTTACTACTACTACTACTACTATACTACTACTTTAATAGTACTACTATTACTACTACTACTAGTACTACTGCTACTACTATCAATTATCGAGAACATGTCAATCTGTCATGTGGCGTTTCTCAGGTCGGGTCATTTCAAAACATGTAGCTGAATGAGGTAGCAATCTTTATATCCTGACAGTATACGGTTGATGGTGATGATGATGTTGGTGGTGATGGTGATGGTGATGGTGATGATGATGGTGATGGTGGTGGTGGTGGTGGTGGTGGTGGTGGTGATGATGATGATGACGACGACGATGATGATGATGATGATGGTGATGATGGTGGTGGTGGTGGTGCTGATGATGATGACGACAAAGACGACGACGATGATGATGATGATGGTGGTGGTGGTGGTGGTGGTAGTAGAGGTGGTAATGATGATGATGATGATGAAAACATCACGTGGCAGGTCAGATGATCTGGATGTCCAATTGTCGCCACCTGCTGTTCGTGGGCTCCCCACGTCTGACCAACCTGACCGACTTCAAGGAGACGAACATGTTCCTGTCTGACCTGCCCTTGTATGACGCTACCAGGGACCTGGTCCTGGTCAACGAGCAGCGCATTGCAGAGATCGAAATCGCGTGAGTGGCGCTGGTTTCAGTGAGTGTGATGTACTTAAGGTGGCAAAATGGAACGACATAACATCATATATTGAACAACGAGAAAATTATCTTATGGTGTGCTCATCAATCATATTCAAACATTGCAGCAATAATTTAGTTCAAACACAACACAACACCATAGACAGGAAAGACAGAGAAAGGTCTGTGGCTGCTGTACAGTAACAGCACCATAGACAGGAAAGACGGAGAATCCCATCTTATAGATAAACTTGGTACGCGCAAGCCACATGGACTTAATGACAAACCATAAAGATTTCCTCAACTGAATTCAGTATCATGCCACTTCATGTACATTTATCTGGACATGGCTTTGCGTGCATGTACTTTTACCTTGGTTTGTATGTGTATGCGTATGTATTCGCTCGAATGTCTAAGTATAACTTTTTTTGTCCCTCATGTATGATTTATGTTTATACTGCTTGGATGATTTTATGCATACTATTGTCTTCTTTTAATGTGCCTTTGAGTCCATGTATGTTTTATCTCGATGATGATTTACTGAAATAGACCATATTATCACTATTTTCCCATCCCAGTGAGGTATTGGCTTTGCGGCTGCACATATGCCTTTTTATCTTTATTTTTATTTTTACTTTTATTTTCATTTTTATTTCAAATTCAATCTGTTTGAATTCTCTTTTCACAAGACAGGCCCAGCCGCGTCTGACTAAGGGTTTTTTTTCTCCGGGGACTCCGGTTTTCCCTTCAGCCCCTTGGCTGTTGGTTTAGGATGTTTTTCTTCCTATTCCGAGGTCAGACCGGATTCGTTGCACTAAGCACGATCCATTTACATCAGCCATACCTCTTGATTAAATATTTTCCCATTCTGTCGAACATATGCCTATATTTTCTCTTCTGCATTATTTAATACTGGTATCCTTTACATTCCAAACACTACTCTTCACCAATGCGTCATAGTTCTCATTTCCGCTCTGACATCATATTTACTCAAAGACACATTATGATGTCATCTTAGTCAGTTTTTTCCTTTTCTCACATTGAACACAGCAGCAGGGAAGTTTCAGTCTTTTTCTCAAAATTTTTGTATCTGGCGTTTGTTTGTTTGTAATCTTAGGCCAGTTGGCCGAAAATTTGCGCCTGTCTTGTCTTGTATTAAATACGCGTTTGTATTCTTCTTTCGTGTTTTTTCTGGTTCCAGTTCAAAACATCGTCAAACAGCCAACACTCACAGACTGACTGCTGACTGCAGAAAACGGCTTGACAAGACAACACAGTCCAACACAGATCAGTACAGCTCAAAACATCGTCAAACAGCCAACACTCACAGACTGACTGCTGACTGCAGAAAACGGCTTGACAAGACAACACAGTCTAACACAGTTCAGAACAGTTCAAAACATCGTCAAACAGCCAACACTCACAGTCTGACTGCTGACTGCAGAAAACGGCTTGACAAGACAACACAGTCTAACACAGTTAAGTACAGTGCAAAACAGCCAATACTCACAGACTGACTGCTGACTGCAGGAAACGGCTTGACAAGACAACACAGTCTAACACAGTTAAGTACAGTGCAAAACAGCCAATACTCACAGACTGACTGCTGACTGCAGGAAACGGCTTGACGAAACCAGAGCGGAGCTGTGCAAAATGTCCAAAGCGCTAGAGGAGAAGAAGCAGAGAACAGAAGACCTTCTACATGAAATGTTGCCAGAGACGATCATCCAACAGTTAAAGAGTGGACAGAGCGTGCATGGAGGTGAGTGAGTGAAGGAACAAAAAAGTCTGGTTGTGTTCCAGGCTGTCAGCACTGGCACTAACACATATGGACAGGCCGGAGGATTGGAGGGATGGAGGCATATAGATTTCGATGTAACGAAAGAGGTGACAATATTACTACAGAAATGATTGAGGCTTTAGATGAACTTGGTATTGAAAAAAGTAACAGTCCTTAATTAAATTTATGACTCTGGAAAAATCCCTGAAGGTATGTCAAAATCAAGTTTTATTGCACTTCCAAAGAAAGCAGGGGCTGCAGAATGCGAACTCCATCGTACAGTCAGCTTGATGAGTGATGTAAGAAAGAGGCTATAGAATAATCATTATAAGAACAAGAATAAAAAAAAGAAACAGCAGAAGAACAGTGTGGATTTGTCGAAGGGAAAGGAACAATTGATGCCAAATACATCCTAAAAACTCTCATAGAAAGAACAATTGAGTTGAATAAGGATTTGAGTTTATATTTTGTTGATTATACCAAGGCTTTTCATTGCGTAAGGCACGAAGAATTAATTATCTAACTGGAAAAGCTGAATACTGATGGAAAAGATCTAAAAATAATAAGTAACATGTATTGAGAACAAAAGCAGCAATGAGAATAGAAAATGATATAAACTCTTTCCAAAATATCCAAAGAGGGATTAGGCAGGGATATGTTCTGTTCCCAGATTTGTTTTCACTTTACAGCGAAATCATCACGAGAAACCTAGAAGAATGACCTGGGATAAAGGTTGGACGAAAAATGGTAAACAATCTTGGTTACGCAGATTACCCTGTTCTAACTGCATGAAATGAAAAAGACCTACAAAATCTTATACAATACAATACAATACAATAAATACAATACAATACAATACAATATTTTATTTATATAGCGCAAAATCTTGATAAAATCAAATCTAAGCGCTGAAACAGACACACATGCACGCACGCACGCACGCACGCACGCACGCACGCACGCACGCACGCACACACACACACACACACACACACACACACACACACACACGCACACGGCTATAAATGGGGAGAAAGAATAAAAGCAATGGAAAATTATAAATAGAATGTAACAGACGTAGACAGCAGAAATAAAGGGTTGGAGCTAAATAGCAAGAAGACTGAAGTCATGGTAATCAGTAAACGTCAAGAAATCCTCTCTGCAAAATACAACAAAGGGAAAAAAAGGGAAAAACATTGAGACAAGCTGATAAATTTAAATATCTGAGAAAAGTCATCTCACCAGACAGCAGATGCAAGTTAGGAATAGCCAGCAGAATCGGCCTAGCTAAAACAGCATTCAAGAAAATGAAAAACGTTCTAATCAACACATTCCTATCAATTAACACGAGGAAGAGAGTTTCCAGTGTCATATAGAACCGATACTATTGTACGGATGTGAAGCGTGGACAGTCAACATGCAAATTCAGAACAAGACTGATGCAGGTGACATGTGGTTTCTGAGAAGAATAGTGAGAGTTCCAAGGATAGCAAAGAAAACAAACGAGACAGTCTTGAAAGAGGCAAACACAAAAAGAGCATCAATGAAGAAGATTAGGAAAAGACAAGCAACATTCATAGGACATTTTAGGAGGCAATATAAATTAGGACACCTGGTCACAACAGGAAAGATGGAGAGAAAAAGAGCACCAGGTAGACCTAGGGAGAAATTATTGGACGGACTTCCGGAGTGGATGAGGACAGAAAGGGAGGGAGATGTACTTGCAGCGACAAAAGATGGATTCGTAGGGAGGCTATACGCCAATACCATGCAGCAGGGCACATGACGATGAAAACTTACTATGTTTGTTTTAACTTTGTTTACTGATGTTAATGAATCACATTTATAACTGAATACTTACTGTGTTTATCTTTCTGTGTTTACTATTGGTAAAAAATCACAAGATCTAAAGTCACATTTATAACTCAATACTTAGTATGTTTGTCTTTCCATTTCAGAGAAATACAAACACTGCACCCTGCTGTTTAGCGACGTTGTGAATTTTACGGATATTGCGTCGAAATGTTCCGCTGATGACGTCATCCTGATGCTGAACGAGATGTATCACCGGTTTGACGTCCACACCGACTGTTATGGCGTCTTCAAGGTCATCAGCCATTGCTTGTCTCTTTCTGAACACTACAGTGTTATCATAGTCATGAGACAGGTTGTTTGGAGTAATAGTAGTAAATAAAATTCTTCTTGTAAAGCGCTAATCTTCAAACTACGTTTGGGACTCTATGTGCCGTACACATTGACCAGATACAGAGAAGTACTGATATTCTGTAGGCCTGCAGACAGAAGTACTGATACACTCGTACCACACACACATACACACACACTCACACACACACACACACACACACACACACACACACACACACACACACACACACGTGCGCGCGCACGCTCACTACACGCAAGTGCACGCTCGCGCGGGACCATAAAGAAATACATATTCACTGGATCAAACATGATATACAACTACATAGAAATATCAAACATGAGTGTTTATACGCTTTTAACTGACCAACAGTCAGAAGTCACAATATATCTACTGGTTCAGCAGTAAGCATGGTGTCAAGACCTGGGTAAACAGGTAAGTCTTGTTAGCAAACTGTTCCATACAAATTATATAATGAAATCGAAAGCACGTTGTCTGGCTCACGTAACGGAATGTTTTGACATCTCATGCTTTTTGGTTGTGAGATTGCAGGGCGCGAATTGTTTGATACATATACGGCGATCAGAAAGGTAGACATTTATCAAACATGGTGACATACAAGGCATTTTTCTATGCTGACAGTTGTACAATGGTACTGACAGTTGATTGTAACCAGTAGAGCTGTGTGAGCTATGTTGCTGATAATCATGTATTCCTTTCCTGGTGACAATGCCAATGATGATGACAGGTGGAAACGATAGGCGATGCCTACATGGCGGTGACAGGGGTACCGGAAGTACAAAAGGACCACGCCCTACGGATGGCAGACTTTGCCATGGAGACGATTGGACAGGCGGAAAAAGTCGTGTCACCCGCCACCAAGCAACCCTTGAAAGTAAGGAAACCAGTTGTTTACTTGTTGGTGATAGCGGGAGACGAGATGTCTCCGTTTTCTGACAATTTAATAAAGACCTTGACTTTTTTTTTTAGAATTACGCAGTATAGATTACAGTCCTTGTTATATATGCGACATAAGCCCATTTTGCAAATAAAGCGATTATCTGGATCTGGATAATTACGCTGCAGGAGCCTTTTCAGGCTATCGTCGCAGCGGGATTAGTGAGCCTTTTTCCTTTTTTGTGTGTATTGTGTTGTGTGGTGTTGTGTTGTGTTGTGTTGTGTGGTGTGGGTGTGGTGTGGTGTGGTGTGTATATGCGTTTCATTGTGTTGTGTTGTGTTGTGTTATGTTATGTTGTGTTGTGTTGTGTTGTGTCGTGTTGTGTTGTGTTGTGTTGTGTCGTGTTGTGTCGTGTTATAAGTGGACAGGAAGAGAGTTCTTGAATGTTATTTAGAACCAATACTGTTGTACGGATGTGAGGCATGGACCGTCAACAGACAAAGCCAGAACACGATTGAGGCAGCCGAGATGTGGTTTCTAAGAAGAATGTTGAAAGTTCCATGGACAGCAAAGAAAACAAATGAGACTGTCTTGATGGAGGCAGACACAAGTAGATCACTCATCAGGAAGATTAGGAAAAGACAGGCAACATTTATAGGCCATTTTATGAGGAAGGGGGATTTGGAGCACTTGGACACAACGAAAAAGCTGGAGGAAAAGAGAGCACCAGGTAGACCCAGGGAGAAAATGCTGGACAGACTTGCAGAGTGGCTGGGGATGAGGGGGATGGGAGAAATGCTAGGGGCAACGAGAGATAGAGACATATGGAAGTTCATGATCGCCAACGCCATGGCACCTGATGATGATGAGTGTTCTAGGCAAACTGTTAAACACAGAATGTTGTGATAATCTAGTGCTTTGTCAGCATATATCGTGTTAGCCTTTAAGATCTGAGCGGCTGGTGCTTTGTCAGCATGTATCATGTTAGCTTTTAAGATCTGAGCGGCTGGTGCTTTGTCAGCATGTGTCTTGTTAGCCTTTAAGATCTGAGCGGCTGGTGCTTTGCCAACATGTATCATGTTAGCCTTTAAGATCTGAGCGGCTGGTGCTTTGTCAGCATGTATCTTGTTAGCCTTTAACTTTAAGATCTGAGCGGCTGGTGCTTTGTCAGCATGTATCTTGTTAGCCTTTAAGATCTGAGTGGCTGGCGCTTTGTCAGCATGTATCTTAATTAAGCCTTTAAGATCTGAATGGCTGGTGCTTTGTCAGGATGTATCATGTTAGCCTTTAAGATCTGAGCGGCTGGTGCTTTGTCAGCATGTATCTTGTTAGCCTTTAAGATCTGAGCAGCTGGTGCTTTGTCAGCATGCATCTTGTTAGCCTTTAAGATCTGAGCGGCTGGTGCTTTGTCAGCATGCATCTTGTTAGCCTTTAAGATCTGAGCGGCTGGTGCTTTGTCAGCATGTATCTTGTTAGCCATGCTTGCTAGTACACACTAACTTTCTAAATTTAAGAGATATTTATGTTTTAACCACATCAATCAATGGTACTATACATGCTTAATGTAATAATCCTATCTGTATAAGCATAAACAGCCGCCATATTGGATTTTTAAGAAATCATTTTACAGCAACACTATTAATCACAGATCAGTAAGTTTTGGTACAAATGTACATTATAAGTCTTTTGACATTTCTATAGAATTACTTTTTGATATATGATTATGGTTGATTTAAAAAATTTTTTTTTATATCGCCCCTAAATTTCGAGCGTATTTATAAATTTATCCCTAGAAAATCAAAAATAACTTCAATATTAAAAAAACCTCTCTATAGAAATGTCCACAAGACACTAATGTGCCTATATGCCAAGTTTCATTAGATTTGAATAGACAGGTCATGAGAAATCTTGATTCCTAAGTTGTAAGTCGGACAAAAACGGAAAACGGAGAAAAACAGACAAAAAGACAATAATAATAATAATAATGTTTATTTGTATAGCGCATATTCCATATAATAACATGCTCACCAGCGCTTTACATTTCGCAAGAAAGGCAAAAGGTGATAAAAAATGTTCACAATTACATACACAATAAGATAACAACAAACATTAAAGCTATACAAGTAAGACGACACAAAAGAAACCACAGAATATTAAAATTTAAATACTGACTTATGTAATGAAGAAGGATTAACAGATTTTTCATATGAATAAAGACGCATACTGTGTTTATATATTGCTGCGTGTGTGTGCTTGCGTACGTGTGTGTGTGTACGTGTGTGTGTGCGTGCGTGTGCGTTGCTGTGCGCGTGTGTGTATGTAAGAATGTGTGTGTGTGTGTGAGTGTGTGTGCGTGTGCTATGTTTGCATGCGTATGTGTGTGTTTGTGCATGCAATAGTTGTACATAAAATTATAATCAATATTTTGAATGAAGATAAAAACAGAAAAATTCTAATTCATATACAGGAAAAACATTATAACTTCAGTATTACAGCATTAACACCTTGACAATCAAAATTACCTCACAAATTATAAACTATTCGCATATCATGCATCACAATTTACATACAAAGATTAAAAAAAAAATTCTTATAGTATTTCAGTCTCTTTCCCACTCAATTTCTCCCCTATCCCCTCCTGAGATGTACACATACAGTGATAGTCACTGACACACACACATGCTCACACACACACACACACACACACACACACACAACACACACACACACACACACATACACACATGCACGCACACACACACACCTCGCTCTATAGGCCCTTATACAAAATACTGTTATACAGGCAGGAGAGATTAGTCTGATGACAGACTTGCAAACTAAGGCTCTTCAGGTTAGATGATTTTGAAAGAGGTGGGATTTCAGGTGCCATTTGAAGGTTGAGAAACACTTAGTTTTTCTGAGAGACAGTGGTAGAGAGTTCCATACATTTGGGCCAAAGACAGAGAAAGACTTTTTACCAAAGGTGTCTAGAGAGAAGCGAGGAACAGTCAACAGTGAGGTGTCAGAAGAGCGGAGCGTTCAAGAAGGTTTGTAACCCTGCAGGAGGTTGGCAAGATAGGATGGCATGTTCTCGTGATAGATACACTGAAAGCAGAGACAGTCAACTTTATACTGAATCCTAGCCTTTACCGGGAGCCAATGAAGTGTTCTAAGCAGAGATTTTGCACTCTCACGCCTGGGCTTGCGGAGAACAAGGCGAGCCGCGTGGTTCTGTATGCGCTGAAGTTTAAATAGTTGATTGTCATGGAGACCTGCGAATAGAGAGTTACAATAGTCCAGTCTAGATAGTATGAAAGAGACAGCAAGCTTGTTGGCAGCATCAGTGGAAAGGAAGGAGCGAATCTTACCTATTCTGCGTAGCTGATAGTACAGAGTACGGCACAACTGTTTGACATGGGCTTCCATAGACAGTGTTTCATCCAGGTAGAAGCCAAGGTTTCTAACAGTTTGTGAGAAAGATACATCACAACCAGAAATAGACATGGGGCATGAGTAACCTGATTGACCTTTGACTTAGTACCAGTAACAATAAGCTCAGTTTTATCATCATTCATCTTCAGGCAAGGCAAACATTTCAACACAGACATTTACTTATATAATTACTCACAGTCTTGCTTGAAAGCTTCAGACACACAGCCAGGCAATCAGCAACAAGTACACAATAGAACTGCCCTGCAGCATATGCTGGGCCACCTTCCAACTCTATCAGCTCCTCCTGTCTCTTCAGTCTTGTTGCTTTGATGATGTTACCCCTCTTGGTTGTTTTGTCCTTGAGGTACTTGATGCTGTTCTTCTCCCTCTTCTCTTGTCTGAATGCCCCTAGCTTCCTCATGTGGTCTCCTTTCTTGAAGCCAAAGAAGCTAGCAGTGTCCTGTGCAGCAACTGGTCCAAAGTTGAATTCACTTACTGCAGTCAAGACAGCAAAGTGGACCCTCCGGTGTGACACAAACTTCTCCTTGGCACAGCGAGCCCAGATGAGGCTGTGAAGGCACTCATTTCAATTTTGTGTTTTTCCAGACACACATCTCTTGAGTAACTGGATGTCTGTCAGCCTCTCATACACAGGCATCATCAAATGAGTGCTAAGCTTTTCAAAATTTAGAGGTGTGTGGATGAGTTTTTTGTGGGGCCCAGGCACTTGGTGCTGAGCAACAGCTGCCTGAAAGAAGCACCACGAATCTGCGCCCACAGGACACAGCTCATGGCGGGGGTTGCTGTCTGTAGAAAAGCAGTGATATAGAGAAGCCATCACTGCCTTCTTCATCTCCTCTGGAGAGCTGCTTTTCCGGATGGCTCGATTATAGTAGATGATCAGTTTATGTATCGTGTTCTGGGTAAGCTGACCTCTACCATGACTTCCAAATGTCACACCTCTCTTGCGACAGTCGGTAACCAAATTTCGCAAAGCTGACCAAGCCACTTGCTGACATGGTTCACACACTCTTCCTTCTCTAGTTGGACTTGGTCCCCATATGGTTGAAGATCTGTCAGCTGACTGAAGATTTTGGCGTCACCATCTGACAGCATGATGGTGTAGCGGAGCTTGTAGCGCTTTACTGAGCGCTGCCACAAAACCTTGGCTGCCTCAACCTCCATCATCCCAGAAGATCCTGTGAACAAAATTTGAACAAAAAAAGAAATAATATTAGCATATTGTGGGCTGTATGTGTGTGCTTTTGTGTGAGTGTGTGTGTGAGTGTGTGTGTGCGTCTGTATGTGTTTGCACTTATATTTTGTGTAGGCCTACACTGAATGATAAAATTATTCATTTTGTGTTTACTTTAATTAAAATAAATAATAGATAAAAAGAAAATCTATGGTAGGCCTACTTTATTGGCTTATTTATTGTTTTTTATCTGTTCATTTCCAATAGCTCTTGGTCATGTGAGAAATGCAGAATTCTCCTGATTGTAATACAGCCTACATAGATATCTCATAATCAACATTGAGAACAAATGACAATAACAAAGACTGATACAGAGTCATCACATTACAAACAACACAAATGAAAATAATTCATATTCTAAAAGAAAAAAAAACCTCACCAGTAAATTCTTGCCACACTTAGGAAGATGTTGTTCGGCCCAGGCTGCATACTCAGATGGCTTCTCACTTAGGGTTTTCTTGCCAGTGGTCTCACATATATATGACAGTAAGTGCACATAACATGGGCATCTATGCACAGTCCAGTCAGCAGATCCACCACACATCCAACACCAATATGTGAAGTGTGTCCTCTGGTCAGCCAGGTACCGTCGTAGCTCACACTGATGTCAAGCACTTCATCACTGCCAAGGGTGATACCAGATTGATGTGACTGCACCTGCCTTACATACTCAGCAGTGCGTGTAAAAAGGTAGTTTTCAAAGTCACCCAGCTGACTATACAGTTTGTTTGCCTTTCTGTGAAAGGTTGTGTAGTGCATGCCTTGGAGATCCATCATTTCACTAAAGTTGTTGAATGATGTTGCCCCCATGCCACAGACTAATGAAGAAAAGACAGCCTGCCTATTGATGTTGAAATCTTTCACTTCCCCCTCTCTGCTAAAAATCCTTCAGTCCCTTCTACAGCTTGTTCACATGTAGAACAAAACACATAACTGTGTACAGCGAGACCACAAGGTTTCTTTTTATCTGTCCTGAAGCTCAGGGTTTCATTTTTGCACGTGGGGCAAGTCAGTTTTTTCACAAACTTGTCGACACAAGCGAAGTCAACAATCCCTCTCTTTGATGTTGCACTGTCCACGACACAGTGATCAGACGAAGCCGATTTACTGGTTTGTGGCTGGTTTGTGCATATTAGAGCCTCGTAGGACTCACGTTTGAACTGAGTTCGTGTTTTTCCACCCAACACCGAGTCTTGCAAACTTGATGTTGACGTCGAAGCACATGGTGACACAGCACTTGTAGAAGGAACAGACTCGCGCTCAGTCTCGCGGCAAGATCTCTCTGATCTGTCATTTTCCTTCTTCGATTTGCACAGTCTTGCATATGCAAGGTGTTTTCTTCGTTTCGCCTTGCTTTTAGGAGTCGACTGAAGTGTAGATTTCTTTACGCGGGCCATTCTTGTGTACGATCTTCAACATCGAAAATTGTAAACAGACGCCATTACCAAATAGTATGGTCACGTGACCTGAATCAGCGAATCGGACAGCTTATCTGCGCCGGTCTCGATTCCTATATGGAAATTTCCGTCAAGGATGACGTACGCTCCGAATACACCCGAATGTAATGACAAAAGCTTCATGAAATAGTGGAGGGGAGATAATCTACTTTCATTTCATGTGCGATACTTTGTGGTTCACGGAGTAAAAATGCCTGTGCTGGGGCCTAAAAATCACTCTTTTCACGCTTTTTCGGGGAAAAAAAACGAAAGCGGGCACGGTTGGGTAGGGGTAATAAAAGCAGTTTTTATGACACAGA
>JAPXFY010000018.1:36634315-36639315 GCA_030674185.1 Monoplex corrugatus | reverse complement strand
ACAGTTGTACAGTAGTAGATAGTAATAATAGTTGTAGCCATAACAGTTGTACAGTAGTAATAGTAATAATAATTGTAGTCGAACAGTTGTACAGTAGTGATGATAATATAATAGTTGTAGTCGTTACAGTTGTACAGTAGTGATGATAATAACAGTTGTAGTCGTAACAGTTGTACAGTAGTGATGATGATAATAGTTGTAGTCGTTACAGTTGTACAGTAGTAATAGTAATAATAGTTGTAGTCGTAATAGTTGTACAGTAGTGATGTAATAATATTGTAGTCGTTACAGTTGTACAGTAGTATATAATAATAGTTGTGACCGAAACAGTTGTACAGTAATAATGTAATAAAAGTTGTAGCCGTAACAGTTGTAGTAGTGTGTAGTAGTGGAAGAAGCTGCAGTAACAGTGCTGTAGTGGCTGCAGCAGAAGTAGCAACTGCAGCAGTGGTGGTAGTGGTTAATGTAGTAGTAGTAGAAATAATAGTAGTAGCAGTAGTAGTTGTTGTTGCTGTTGTAGAAAAAGCTGCAGAGCGTAGCGCAGCAGCAAGTAGTAGTAGTAGTAGTAGTAGTGTAGTAGTAGAGTAGTAGTAGTAGTAGTATGTAGTAGTAGTAGAGTAGTAGTAGTAGAGTAGTAGTAGTAGTAGTTGCTGCTGTTGTTGTAGAAAAAGCCACAGTAATAGTAGTAGCAGCAGTAATAGAAGTAGGAGCAGCAGAAGTAGCAGCTGCAATAGTAGTGGTAGTAGTTGATGTAGTAGTAGTAGAAGTAATAGTAGTAGCGGTAGTAGTTGTTGCTGTTGTAGAAAAAGCTGCGCAGTAGTAGTAGTGTAGTAGTAGTAGTAGTAGTAGTAGTAGTAGTAGTAGTGTTGCTGCTGTTGTTGTAGAAAAAGCCGCAGTAATGGTAGTAGCAGCAGTAATAGTATGGCATTAATAGTAGCAGAAGTAGTAATGATGGTAGTAGTAGTAGTAGTAGTAGTAGTAGTAGTAGTAGTTGCTGCTGTTGTTGTAGAAAAAGCTGCAGTAATGTAGTAGCAGCAGTAATAGTATGGCATTAGTAGTAGCAGAAGTAGTAATGATGGTAGTAGTTAGTAGTGTAGTAGTGTAGTAGTAGTAGTAGAGTAACAGCAGCGTCAGCGTAGTTTTACAGGAAGAAGAGTGTTTGTGGTTGTGATTACCATTATCCTTGCTGTCCTCGTGACTGATCATATCATTACTATGTTGTCGTGATGTTATTATCAACATCACCACCATCAACATCATTTGGTATGACTTGTGTCAGAGAACTGTACCCTACGGTTCGAGTTCCTGGTCCGTGGACCGTACAGGTGGACGGCAAAGGTAAAAGGGACACGTACTTTCTGGTGGGCTCCCTCACCTTTAAGCTGCCTCAGCCCAGTGACAAATATGAACAACTGCCCTGCGTGGTCACCTCACAGCCAATACATCACACCCATACTTACAAGACAAGACAACGTATCGTGAGCACCGACATGAAAAAGCTCAAGATTGTGGACTACGTCCCGGAGAGTCCCAGCCTGAAGCAGAAGTTGGCTCGGTCCCTGAACCTGGCGACTGGTCAGGGTTCTCTGTGGCCCACAACTTCGTTCACCAGAGTTTTCTTTTCGGGGAGAAGAGCCAGCGGCGTTAGCTCTACCAGTAAGACTAGCAGGTCAACCGTTAGTTCTAGGAAGACTGCAGAGCCCACTGAAGATGTTAAACAGATTTCTACCAAGTCGACTACCTACACTGAGGACTCTGAGGAGTCAGGAGTGACCTCGGATACCAATCCATATTTCGGTCTGCATACTTATGACCAAATTCCACCCTCCTCCCATTCCTGTCATGAATGTACACTGTTATGAATGGGTGGGTCCGGTCCAAAGCTGCATCTCTTCTCCACTGATGTGATCGGTCACTTCCAAAGTCTGCACGTCTTCCGTACCAGATGCCAGAACCAGTTTCTATTGTACACTTTCCTGATTGGCCAACACTCACATCTGTAACCTTTGCACTCTGATGTGATTGGTCGTCTGTGAAACATGTGCATTCATACACCACTGTGATTGAAGGACAGTTTTCAGTTGATGACCATTCTTACAAATGTGTAAATACACAGTGGTCGCCAGGATGAACTAGAAATGTGTGTCTTGTCCTCCATTTTTCACCTAAATCCTGACGCATCGTTTATCATCACATAACATGTGTTGTATGTATATGGAATGGCCTGATCAGTGTGATTACGTCTGGGAAAATCCTAATTGTCCAGTGGTCGATATAACATTTGGGTAAATGGGCGGGCAACACTATTGTTGTCATCACCCACCCTCTCACCAACCCACTCACCCGCTCACACACACACACACACACACACACACACACACACACACACACACACACACACACACACACACACACACACACACACACACACACACACAAGACACATGACGACAGAGAAATAGCTCCGCACACGTCAATTCCAATCCGCTTCCAGTCGAAAAGTTATCATCGAATCATCATCACGTTTTCTTTTCATACAACATGATCTTAACAGAAGAAATAGAAGGTAAGCACAGCTACTGTATGTATAGTTCCAAATCTGAGGCTGTGTTACGTTGTCTAGCTCCAGTCACTTAACAAAACATTGCACAGACGGGATGTACGTTCTATAACGGTTGCTGTCAAACCAGTTCAACATACACAGTCTGTTTACATCTCCCTGCAAAGTCTTTAACCAATAGGTGACAGAAGAGCAGCGGTCAGTGAAACAGTGTATATCCCTTACTGACCTGGTCAGTAAAATGTGTTTCTCCAGAATAACAGATAAAATCACGTCAATTAAAATCACTTCCCTTCAGCCATGTAACAGTCCTACGTCAGTCCTGAATGACTATGGGCGGTGGATTACTAGTTGTTCAGAAGAGATTCATTATGCTCGGCTAGTTCCGCGTGTGCCATGCATATAATCATGTGTGGTCATCTGGCCGATTTCTTTAACCTGCGCAAACCCCCATGCTCTTTCAGTGTTTTGAAATCAAATCAAAGCGCGAAGGGAGACCTGACCTGTGAAACGGTAATGTGACATCACCATGGTGACTTGAGCATTTTGAAGGGGAGCAGACAGACCAGAGTTATTTTACAGGACGGGATTGAACTCGAGGCATCACGTCTGTACTTGATGGCTCTGTCAACGGAGCCAGCCAACCCTCTGTGGCAAACACACCACTGAACAGATATGTCTAGGGGACAGGCCTGGCCACTGTCATGTGGAGACCCTGCTGTTCTGGATGTGTGACACGGTCATCTTGTTGAAATCAGTGTTGGAAGATGGCACATCAGGACCAGAGGACATAGGACTGAAGAACAGCGTCACAGGAACAAACAGGACAGATTGTGTGATTTTCCTGTACCGAATGACTCATGATTCTCTACATGTTCACTTTAAGTGGCAAGAAACTATGGGAAAATCTGACAGCAGAAGATTCTTAAAGGAGAACTTCTATCAGACAAGTGTCGGCCCCAATTTCTTACACTCAGAGGGGACCAGACTGCACCAGGTCACGATTCCTGGATGTCTCATAGGAGAATTTCTATCAAACAATTGTTTGGGCCCTAACTTCTTACACTGAGGGGTGGGGGGGGACCAAACCGCACCAGGTCACGACCCCTGGATGTCTCAAAGGAGAACTTGTATCAAACAAGTGTTTGGGTCAGTACTTCTTACACTGGGGGAGGACCAGACCGCACCAGGTCACGATTCCTGGATGTCTCAAAGGAGAACTTGTATCAAACAAGTGTTTGGGCCCTAACTTCTCACACTGAGGCGGGGGGTAGGGGGTGGGGAGACCGCACTAGGTCACGACTCCTGGATGTGTCAAAGGAGTCTTCTATCAAACGAGTGTCGGCCCTAACTTCTTACACTCAGAGGGGACCAGACCGTATCAGGTCATGTCTCCTGGACGTCCCTCTGCTGACAACATTTTACTGCTACTTCACGTGGTACAAAACCGTTTTTACATCTGGCACTTAATGGTTGATTTACAGGGAACGAAACATGGTACCTGATACCTTGCCAGCATGAAGAGTTTATGAGTATGTTTATGATTATTGCATGATCATCTTGGATAGTATCCATCACATGACATCTGTGGCGTCAATGGATATGGAATTTATTTTGAGCTCGGGGACGTCATCTTGAAAAACTGAAACAGTTCAGATCTGTTTGTAAACAGCTGACTCTAAAGTTCAAAGTCTAGTGCAATATGACTTCAAAGTCTTGAACAGCATCAACAGAAAGCCATAGTGAGATCGTTGGTGGCATATTCGTTGTCTATTGAATCACAGTTGGAATATTTGGGCCATCTTGTCTTACAATATCTAATGCTTATCTACATTTTGTCATTGTCATAATTGTCTTTTGTACACTTCGATGTTGTCATTATTATCTTCTGTGCACTTTGATGTTGTCATAATTATTTTCTGTATACTTTGTTATTATCATAATTATCTTTTGTATCAGGTCAATGAAATTGTCGTCATTGCTGTCTTGATGTTGTCTTGATGTTTACACACACACACACACACACACACACACCCACACCACACACACAACCACACACACACCACACACACCACACACACACACAACACCAACACACACACACCACCACACACAACACAACACAACACAACACACCAACACACACCACACACCACACCACACACACCACACCACACCACACACACACAACAACACACACAACACAAACACAACACACAACACCACACCACCACACACACCACACACACACACACAACACAACACCAAACACACACACAACACAACACACACAACACACCACAACACACACACAAAACACAAACACAAACACACACACACCACACCACAACACAACCACCCCACACCACACCACACCACACAACACAACACAACACAACAAAACAAACAACACAACCACACCACACACCACACCACAACA
>JAPXFY010000018.1:36629315-36631815 GCA_030674185.1 Monoplex corrugatus | reverse complement strand
CCCAGGCGCTCTAGCAATAGGCTGCACAGCAGAAAAAGAAAAAGAAGAAAAAAAAAAAGCGAAGATCAAGTGTGATGATGATGATATGATGTATGATGAAATCAATTACGTAATTCAGTGACGTATCTCTAGTTGTATGTGACGTATTTTTTTTATGAACTCATTTCCTGCTAAAATGATAGCTAGCAATCCGAGAAGTAAGTGTTCTTCACTAATTCTTTGTGAGAAAAGCTTGAGAAATTTTACACACATCAACGATTATGTGAATGTGAATGTGGCGAGTAGTCACAGTTACGTTGGCCATGGTAAGTAGCCCCTCCCTCACTCCCGTATGCTAATCGAGACCAATCATTGGCATCACAATGTAGGTTTTCCCATAAGATAATACACAGTAACAGTGCATAGCTCTGCACGTAGAATTATTACCACTACTACGACAAAACTACTACTCCCTACTACTACTACTACTATTGCTGTTTCGTGCACTGCTCGTGCTTCTGCTGTGACTGCATCAGTGACTGCTACAACCACTACTACGATTAATTTGCTAACAGTAATTCCAACCCCATGTTCATCATTGCAAGAAATGTCATCGTGCATGTCAAAAAAGCATTCTTAACAGATATTCAGAGCGATGTGTGCATGTCTGTGTTTTGTGTGTGTGTGTGTGTGTGTGTGTGTGTGTGTGTGTGTGTGTGTGTGTGTGTGTGTGTGTGTGTGTGTGTGTTTGCTTGGTGTGCGTGGTGTGTGTGTTTGCTCTGTGTGTATGTGTGTGTCTGTGTGTGTGTTTGCTCTGTGTGTGTATATATGTGTGTGTGTGTGTGTGTTTGCTCTCTCTCTCTCTCTCTCTCTCTCTCTCTCTTCTCTCTCTCTCTCTCTGTCTCATCTCTCTCTCTGTCCCCTCTATCTCACAAACACAATGTGATAAAAGACCGAAACATGCTGACAATGGCAAATGTCAAAAAACTTGCCCTGTGTTGTTCCTGGACTGCTTGGTCCTTTTAATAGAGCCATGAACACAAGACCTGGTATCTCGGGTTCAATACCAATCAGCAACACTGCTGTGGCTGCCCATCTTTACGTTTCCATCATTGTGCTTGTGTCAGCTTAGTGTTCAGTAGGTCCCTCACCCCTCCCCCCCCCCCTCCCCATTTCAAAGCCTTGCCAGTATACAGGGGGTTGCAAAAGTAGGTATACAGTTATGGGAAAAGAAAACACGTACAATACTCATCGCATTTATTATACAAACAAATGAATATTTGCATATAAATGTAATAATAAGCACAGCCTTAATCCCTCAGATACTCAAACTGCTTGCCGTCGGTATTCACACACTCCTCTAATCGAGAGCGGAATTAAGCATTATAATAATGACGTGATACTTACTGTATACTACTTTTGCACTCCCTTGTATAGGGTTTTGCGCTGGTTCAAGAAATCTGCCGGGTACTTGCTGGCAGATTTGGGTGGAACGCATATGGAATTGTTTCATTGCGATGAATCTGTCGTTAAACAAATGTCAGTCTCAGAATACATGCACAGTATTCAGCAAGAGTGGTGTGGTTATACAAACCAATGTATGCATATAGTCATTCATGTGTCTTGCAAACAGGCCTCTGTGTGTGTGTGTGTGTGTGTGTGTGTGTGTGTGTGTGTGTGTGTGTGTTGCGGTGTGTGTGTGTGTGCGTGTGTGTGTGTGTGTGTGTGTGTGTGTGTGTGTGTGTGTGTGTGTGTGTGTGTGTGTGTGTGTGTGTGTGCATGTTCGTACTTTTGTGTATGTCTGTCTCTATGGACTGTATGTCGGTGTTGTTTTGTTTTCATTTTTATTTATTTATTTTTTGTGTGTGCATTTTACGTGATGTGGTTTTAGTTTGTTGGCTCGCCATACAGTATAGATTGGACTGTTTAAACTTATTCTCAATCGTGATAAACATACAGTTTGATAGATGTTTGCGTACATGTGTCTGAATGTCTGTAAATTCGTATGTGTGTGCAAGTAAGCGTGAATACTGTGAGGAATGAGTGTGTGCGTATACTTGTTTATGTGTGTATGCGTGTGAGTATGTGTGTGTGAATGCGTATGTGTGTATGGGTGTGCGTGTTTGTGCGTACCTGTGTATGTATGTATGCGTGTGTATGCGTATGTGCGTGTGTGTGTGTGTGTGTGTGTGTGTGTGTGTGTGTGTGTGTGTGTGCGTGTGTGTGTGTGTGATCGCGCACGTATGCATGTGTGTATGTGTGTGTGTGTGCGTGCGTGTGTGTGTGCGTGCGTGCGTGCGTGGTGTGTGTGTGTGTGTGTGTGTGTGTGTGTGTGTGTGTGTGTGAGTGTGTGTGTGAGTGTGTGTGTGTGTGTGTTTCAGCATGGAAAGATACACTGCACCATCAAAAACCTCGTTATGGAAAAGTTTGACCACAAAATTTGGAACAAAATTATGTACGTATCAAATATTGTCTGTCCGTCTGTCTCGCTTTCCGTTTGCCACTCTCTCTCCTCCTCTGT
>JAPXFY010000018.1:36594315-36624315 GCA_030674185.1 Monoplex corrugatus | reverse complement strand
TACTATTACTACTACTGTCACTATCACTACTAGTACTACTACAACAACAACAACTACTACTACTACTACTACTACTACTACTACTACTACTACTACTACTACTACTACTACTACTACTACTACTACGACGACGACGACGACGACGACTACTATCACTTCTACTTCTACTACTACTACTACTACTATTATCACTACTAGTAATGATAGTGTTAATAATAAGGATATTGATAATATTAGCAGTAACAACAGATGCAGCAGTATACTAGCAGTAAAACCAACAAAAAGAACTGTGTGTCTGCACGTGTTGCAGAAGTTCCCCTGGAGACGTTGCTGAAGACGTTTGGGTCGTATTTCATAAAGCATTGCCTGCAGCATGGCTATGACAAGACATTGATGACATTGGGCAGTGACTTCTTCACCTTCATCCAGAACCTGGACTCTCTGCACGCTCTGCTGTCCGCTACCTACAAATACATGAACTCTCCTTCTTTCAGGTAAGTTGACACCACAGACGTACACGTTCTCTCTCTTCCAGGTAAGCTTGCACCACTGACCTGTATGGTTCTCCCTCTTTCAGGCAAGCTTGCACCACTAACCTACACGGTTCTCTCTCTTTCAAGTAATCTTGCACCACTGACCAACACGGTTCTCCCTCTTTCAGGTAAGCTTGCACCACTGGCCAACACGGTTCTCCCTCTTTCAGGTAAGCTTGCACCACTGGCCAACACGGTTCTCCTCTTTCAGGTAAGCTTGCACCACTGACCAACACGGTTCTCCCTCTTTCAGGTAAGCTTGCACCACTGGCCAACACGGTTCTCCCTCTTTCAGGTAAGCTTGCACCACAGACCAACAAGGTTCTCTCTCTTTCAGGTAAGCTTGCACCACTGACCTACAAGGTTCTCTCTCTTTCAGGTAAGCTTGCACCACTGGCCAACACGGTTCTCTCTCTTTCAGGCAAGCTTGCACCACTGACCTACACGGTTCTCTCTCTTTCAGGTAACCTTGCACCACTGATCTACAAGGTTCTCTCTCTTTCAGGTAACCTTGCACCACTGACATACACGGTTCTCTCTCTTTCAGGTAACCTTGCACCACTGATCTACACGGTTCTCTCTCTTTCAGGTAACCTTGCACCATTGATCTACACGGTTCTCTCTCTTTCAGGTAACCTTGCACCACTGATCTACACGGTTCTCTCTCTTTCAGGTAACCTTGCACCACTGATCTACACGGTTCTCCCTCTGAACTTGCACACATGTGTGTTCCATGATTTTTATTTACAAGCACATTGAATTGCAAGTGACTGCAGTGTGTGTGTATGTGTGTGTGTGTGTGCGTGTGTGTGCGTGCATATGTGTGTGTGTGTGCATGTCTGTGTGTGTGCGTAAGTGTGTGCATGTGTGTGCATGCGTGCATGCATGCGTGAGTGCGTGCGTACGTGTGTGTGTGTCCTTTTAAGTGACAGCTATAAAACAATGTGTATGAGTCACATTGAGTGCCTACATGTACATGACCATGAAATATATCATTCTATTTATCCATTTGTCTATCTATCTAGATATCTATCTATATTCCTGTCTATCTGTTTACCCATCAGTATATCTGTCTGTCTGTCTCTCTCTCTCCCTCCCTATCTCCCTCCCTCCCTCCCTCTCTCCCTCCCTCTCTCCATCTCTCTCTCTATCTATCTGTCTGTATGTCTGTCTATCCATTCATCCATCTATCAATCTATCTATCTATCATCTATCATCTATCATCTATCTATCTATCTATCTATCTATCTATCTATCTATCTATCTATCTATCTATCTACCTATCTATCTATCTATCTATCTATCTGTCTGTCTGGCTGTCTATCTGGCTGTCCGTCTATCCATCTGTTTGACTATGTATCTATGTATCTATGCATGTATGTATGTAAGTATGTATGTATGTATGTATGTATGTATGTATGTATGTATGTATGTATGTATCTGTCTGTCTATCTATCTGCCTGTCTGTATGTCTGTCTTTCTGTGTATGTATGTATGTATGTATGTATGCATGTATGTATCTACCTATCTATCTATCTGTCAGTGTATATACTTATCTATCCGTAGATGGTGTCTTTTTTTGTGTAATGTAGTGATAATGTAAATAATTGCTAAGTAAAATATTTACGTTTACATTATGTTTGGAAATGTATTTGAATTTAATTTTGCTCACGTACCCTCCGCTCTGCCTCCGATCCTCTGACTTTTCGCTTTCCACGCACTAAGCTCAATACCTATGGTCCACGAGCCTTCTCTGTTTCTGGTCCACTCTCCTGGAACAAACTTCCTCTCTCAGTCCGTCAGCAACCTACTTTTGTCTCCTTCAAGTCCGCTCTCAAAACTCACCTTTTCTCCTCCGCATAAAATCCTAACCTCACTCAACCCCCGCCCCCCCCCCCCCCCCTCTGCAGCCTGTCTCCGCTCGGAGGGAATCACATGGTTATAATATATAATTGTATATGCTATGCTCTCTATAATTTTCCTTGGTTTTATTCTTGCTTTTATTGCTTTTATTCTTTCTCCCCATTTATAGCCATGCGTGTGGTGTGTGTGTGTGTGTGTGTGTGTGTGTGTGTGTGTGTGTGTGTGTGTGTGCGTGCGTGTGTGTGCGTGCGTGCGTGCGTGCTTGCGTGTGTGTCTGCTTCAGCGCTTAGATTTGATTTTATCAAGATTTTGCGCTATATAAATATTGTAATTATTATTATTATTATTATTATAGTATCTACATATGTACACACACACACACACACACACACACACACACACACACACACACACATACATACACAAACACACGCACACATACACATATCCTATATGGTAACATGTTTTTGTACAGGTGTGAGCAAGATGAGGACGGTGACCTGTTGGTTCACTATTACAGTCACAAAGAAGGCTTGCATCCATTTGTCATAGGTAACTGTCCTTGTTTTTCCCTCTTCTTCCTTCTCCCTCCTTTTATTCTTCATAATTCATTTTCTGTCTTCATTTTTTGAAGTTGTCTATTAATCAGTTTGTGATGCTAACATTTTTGGTGTCTTTTTTTGTGTAATGTAGTGATAATGTAAATAATTGCTAAGTAAAATATTTACGTTTACATTATGTTTGGAAATGTATTTGAATTTAATTTTGCTCACTTCTGTTCATTATATAGTTAGACATTCCTTCAGTGTATGCAATTATGTATTCTTTATGTTATAAATCATAATACACCAAGTGCCATCTGATGAAAATGTTCAGATGTTACATATCTATGAATTATAATTGATGTTTAGTTTAGTTCCACTTTGAGCGAGGGCTAAGCGTAAAAACTCACGCAAGTTTATCTGTCCTCCTTGTGAAGAAATAGTGTTATTTGATCTTTTCTTAACTTATCTTTATTGTTCTCTTTATTGTGTGCTTTTCTTCGTCGCTCTTCTTTCTTTTCTTTCTTCTCTTGTGTAGATTAGTAATAGTAAAAAGAAAACTTGTGGATTCTGCGTTATTTCACAAAACATGAGTAGTAAACATGACTTTCCTTGTGATGTGGAAAAGAAAATACTGTTAGCAAACCCAATTTCACTAGTTTTCAGTGGCAGCTAGGCATTTACCAATGTGACAGTTTGCTACAAAACCGAGTAAAGACTTAAAATCACAGTCTGCTATTCAATAAGTACAGTGCTTGTCCAAGGACAAGCTGTACCCCTGTGGGTGACTGAAGACTGCACAGACCAGAAGTGAAAAGTCACAACACTACAAGACCAGCCTGCAGGTTGAAGACAGCAGTCAGTGCCATATAGGCCACACCTTTTTCTGCACAGCTTGACCAGCCTGCAGGTTGAAGACAGCAGTCAGTGCCATACAGGCCATACCTTTGTCTGCACAGCTTGACCAGCCTGCAGGTTGAAGACAGCAGTCAGTGCCATACAGGCCATGCCTTTGTCTGCACAGCTTGACCAGCCTGCAGGTTGAAGACAGCAGTCAGTGCCATACAGGCCATGCCTTTGTCTGCACACCTTGACCAGCCTGCAGGTTGAAGACAGCAGTCAGTGCCATACAGGCCATGCCGTTGTCTGCACACCTTGACCAGCCTGCAGGTTGAAGACAGCAGTCAGTGCCATACAGGCCATACTTTTGTCTGCACAGCTTGACCAGTGGCTGGCCACGTCATGCAAAATGAACACCAGCTCTACAGGCGCCATAAAACAATGGGCAAAAATTGCTGTTGTTGTTGCTGTTGATAATGTTTTTGGTGGAGGTGGCAGCGATGTAGCTGCTGGTACTGCTGTTTTTTTCTACAAATACTTGTTCGTACTGTGAAGTACTGTCACTGTTGTCCTCAGTGACGTTTATAAGCGTGCTGTATAGTGTGTGTAGTTGTTGCTGTAGAGGTAGTGTAGGCCTCAGTGACGTTTAGAAGTGTGCTTTATAGTGTGTGTAGTAGTTGCTGTAGAGATAGTGTAGGCCTCAGTGACGTATAGAAGTGTGCTTTATAGTGTGTGTAGTAGTTGCTGTAGAGATAGTGTAGGCCTCAGTGACGTATAGAAGTGTGCTGTATAGTGTGTGTAGTAGTTGCTGTAGAGGTAGTGTAGGCCTCAGTGACGTTTATAAGCGTGCTGTATAGTGTGTGTAGTTGTTGCTGTAGAGATAGTGTAGGCCTTAGTGACGTTTAGAAGCGTGCTGTATAGTATGTGTAGTTGTTGCTGTAGAGATAGTGTAGGCCTCAGTGACGTATAGAAGTGTGCTGTATAGTGTGTGTAGTTGTTGCTGTAGAGATAGTGTAGGCCTCAGTGACGTTTAGAAGTGTGCTGTATAGTGTGTGTAGTTGTTGCTGTAGAGATAGTGTAGGCCTCAGTGACGTTTAGAAGTGTGCTGTATAGTGTGTGTAGTTGTTGCTGTAGAGATAGTGTAGGCCTTAGTGACGTTTAGAAGCGTGCTGTATAGTATGTGTAGTTGTTGCTGTAGAGATAGTGTAGGCCTCAGTGACGTATAGAAGTGTGCTGTATAGTGTGTGTAGTTGTTGCTGTACATATAGTGTAGCCCTCAGTGACGTTTAGAAGCGTGCTGTATAGTGTGTGTAGTTGTTGCTGTAGAGATAGTGTAGGCCTCAGTGACGTTTAGAAGCGTGCTGTATAGTATGTGTAGTTGTTGCTGTAGAGATAGTGTAGCCCTCAGTGACGTTTAGAAGCGTGCTGTATAGTATGTGTAGTTGTTGCTGTAGAGATAGTGTAGGCCTCAGTGACGTATAGAAGTGTGCTGTATAGTGTGTGTAGTTGTTGCTGTACATATAGTGTAGTCCTCAGTGATGTTTAGAAGTGTGCTGTATAGTGTGTGTAGTTGTTGCTGTAGAGATAGTGTAGCCCTCAGTGACGTTTAGAAGTGTGCTTTATAGTGTGTGTATTTGTCACGGCTTTATGGGCCTGATGTTTAGTTGCAGGTGGCAGGGGAAGTAACCTAGTCCCCTGAGCCAGATATAAGGCGAACGGCCAGTCCTCTCTGCTGAGCGGCTGGCTGGCGCTAACAGCTCTGTAAACACAGTACCTTTCTCTTTCCATTTACTACAAATTCCTCACCAGAACCAGGATTACGCGCTAATTGCCTTTAGATAGTTCTTGAACTGCACTTTCCAAAGACTCCAAACACGCCATACATTGTGGAAGCCAAACATGCAAAAATGTGGGTAATTTTCTGCATCACTTCAGGGTAGGGCAGGCTAGCATGAATTAACACAAACAAAAAGACCAGTCTTCCAAGCATACTGTAAGTAACAACTGACTTTTCTCAGTACTAAACACGCACTGTGTGGCTAGCTACATGTGTCAGCCATGCACTGCACTGACCTGTTTATCCTAGCGTTTCGTCTGGGGCGCGGCAGGCTGTGATTAATTACCCCACCCTCCTGGCACTGGGAAGCAAGTGAAGGGCGGCCCATATACATGGCCTTATCACAAATTCCACAGACTGAGAGTGTTTATAGTCATTGAGAAACTGGCACTGTTCACAAAGGGAGGGAGAAATGTACACTATTCCTAGTTGTCTCTACGGTGTGTTTCAAGCCAAGTCATGTCTTATTATGTTTTTTACTCTTTGTTTTAGTTACTGATTTTGTGTGTAGTTCTTTGTTTCTTCCTATTCCTATATAAAAAAAATAAAATAAAAAACAGTGTATGAATTCTATTCTTTCTCTGCATTTTTCTGATTTTCTCTTCGCCGCTTTGCGGGAGATGACTTTATCATTGGTGACGTGCCTGTGAGGCGTTCTTTCATTATGTAATACAGCTGGCTGTCTTCACTTTTCAGTCCATGCGCCTAGCGTTTTGTTCGATTTACAGCCGCATGACTGCTTTCCCCACCCTGCTCTCCATGCAAACCCATCCCGAATCCCCACTTCTCTATCCAATCAATAGAATGGCACTCAAGGATGTGTTGTTTGGGGGTGATTCTAGTTTCAGGGAAATGTTGCCGAAAGTATGCCATGTAGTCACGAATCGCTTTGTTTATCAACGGCAGTTGACTTGACCGGATTGGGCGTCGATGAGCTATCAAGGTGTGAATGCTTGCAAACAGTCGATATAGTTCTTTGAACTTGGCGCAGATGTCGTCAGCAGTTGTGTGACATGCAGTATCGTCTGTGAGCTCGAATGTTTTCCTTACAATACTGTCACACAGCTCCTCAAAAGCAGGTGTTTGCAGAATTTTGTGACAGTGGTTGCCGATGAAGGATCTGCCATGGAATGCTTGTACAACAATTTTGTGTTTGTTCAAAACTGTTTCTAAGTTAGACGTTACTGGTCCGGACAGAAGTGGTAATGCAGTGTTTTCTTCTTGAAGTTCTGTCAGCTCCTCTCCTGCTTCATATAGGTCCCTGAAGATGTTTTCTGTTGTTGATGATGGTTCCCCTTGCTGATAAATTTCCCGAAATGTTGCTTCTGTTGCCTCTTTCTCTAAAGTGGTGATGTTGGTTTGAATTTTGTGGATCTCTGCTTGTTTGCTGACGTGTTGGCGAAACTGATTTGCCTGGCACATATTCTTCTTTGGCGAGTGATTTGGCAATTATGTCATCTAATGTGTTGCACTCTCTCTCTAAGAGATCATGATGTTTTTTCACGATCCCTAGTAAAAGATGCAGGTATGGAGGTGCAACATACGACAGCTGTAGATCCCATATTGGAGGACGAACAACATTGTTGTATGCTTTTGCATGTTGTTTTTTCTCCCCTGTCTTGTGGTAACACCTGAAATCTTTCTTCACCTTCTCTAGACTTCTTTGTGGTACTTGTGGTTGTTCATCTGGAGCCTTTTGTAATTGCTCTTTTGATGCTGTGCACCACAGACATGAATGTATGCAGTTGATGGATCAAAGGGATGCGCCCATAATGCAGTACATTTCTCCGTGGTTTCTTTAGCTGTCTGCAAAGTTTTCTCAGATGGAGATGATGAATTTCTCAGTCTTATCAGCCTTGAGTAACATTTCATGCACAGTGTTGTGGAGTGTGTACTACTAGTGTCATTAGACACAACTATACCGTGAAACCGCTCCAGCTCAAAAGCATAGTTTGTACACAGCTTCGGGGGATCTATGTCACGATTCCTCCTTGATCTTTCACCACAAATTCTACACAAAGAATTAAGTCTAAAAGTATGCTCATTTTCTAAATGTTTTTCTCCCTCCATTGTGACTGTAACGGCGTACACACTAACAGTATCAGGCCCTAGTATCACGTATCCAGAGGCACAGTCAGTACAGAATATACACCTTTTTCCTCCCTCTCTACAGCATCAGCGAAAAAACGCTAGCAAAACAAAAATACTCACATCTTATGAATAAGAAGTCCTACAAGCACACACATGAAAATCACAACTGTAATAAGTCCGGTTACGGAGAGACGACGCTGTACACTTTGGTAAAATCCTGTACACACTAGCGTGGCACAACACATAACACAGAGGGAATTTCCGGCCAGCGGACTTGTAGCAGCAGGGGAGTGGCACTGATAAGGCTAGCAGACAACAGCTGCTGCCTCTGAAACTAAATAGATTAAGGCAGAGAGGCGCCTGCAAAGCCGTGTTGTTGCTGTACATATAGTGTAGCCCTCAGTGACATTTAGAAGTGTGCTGTATAGTGTGTGTAGTTGTTGCTGTAGAGGTAGTGTAGTCCTCAGTGACGTTTAGAAGTGTGCTGTATAGTCTGTGTAGTTGTTGCTGTACAGATACTGTAGCCCTCAGTGACGTTTAGAAGTGTGCTGTATAGTGTGTGTAGTTGTTGCTGTAGAGATAGTGTAGTCCTCAGTGACATATAGAAGTGTGCTGTATAGTGTGTGTAGTTGTTGCGGTAGAGATACTGTAGCCCTCAGTGACGTATAGAAGTGTGCTGTATAGTGTGTGTAGTTGTTGCGGTAGAGATACTGTAGCCCTCAGTGACGTTTAGAAGTGTGCTGTATAGTGTGTGTAGTTGTTGCGGTAGAGATACTGTAGCCCTCAGTGACGTATAGAAGTGTGCTGTATAGTGTGTGTAGTTGTTGCTGTACATATAGTGTAGCCCTCAGGGACGTTTAGAAGTGTGCTGTATAGTGTGTGTAGTTGTTGCGGTAGAGATACTGTAGCCCTCAGTGACGTATAGAAGTGTGCTGTATAGTGTGTGTAGTTGTTGCGGTAGAGATAGTGTAGCCCTCAGGACGTTTAGAAGTGTGCTGTATAGTGTGTGTAGTTGTTGCGGTAGAGATAGTGTAGCCCTCAGTGACGTTTAGAAGTGTGCTGTATAGTGTGTGTAGTTGTTGCTGTAGAGATAGTGTAGGCCTCAGTGACGTTTAGAAGTATGCTGTATAGTGTGTGTAGTTGTTGCTGTAGAGATAGTGTAGGCCTCAGTGACGTTTAGAAGTGTGCTGTATAGTGTGTGTAGTTGTTGCTGTAGAGGTAGTGTAGTCCTCAGTGATGTTTAGAAGTGTGCTGTATAGTGTGTGTAGTTGTTCCTGCTGTAGAGATAGTGTAGTCCTCGGTGACGTATAGAAGTGTGCTGTATAGTGTGTGTAGTTGCTGCTGTACAGATACTGTAGCCCTCAGTGACGTTTAGAAGTGTGCTTTATAGTGTGTATAGTTGTTGCTGCTGTAGAGATAGTGTAGCCCTCAGTGACGTATAGAAGTGTGCTGTATAGTGTGTGTAGTTGTTGATGCTGTAGAGGTAGTGTAGGCCTCAGTGACGTATAGAAGTATGCTGTATAGTGTGTGTAGTTGTTGTTGCTGTACAATACTGTAGCCCTCAGTAACGTTTATAAGCGTGCTGTATAGTGTGTGTAGTTGTTGCTGTAGAGATAGTGTAGTCCTCAGTAACGTTTAGAAGTGTGCTGTATAGTGTGTGTAGTTGTTGCTGTAGAGGTACTGTAGCCCTCAGTGACGTTTAGAAGTGTGCTGTATAGTGTGTGTAGTTGTTGCTGTAGAGGTAGTGTAGTCCTCAGTGACGTTTAGAAGTGTGCTGTATAGTGTGTGTAGTTGTTGCTGTAGAGGTAGTGTAATCCTCAGTGACGTTTAGAAGTGTGCAGTATAGTGTGTGTAGTTGTTGCTGTAGAGGTAGTGTAGTCCTCAGTGACGTTTAGAAGTGTGCTGTATAGTGTGTGTAGTTGTTGCTGTAGAGATAGTGTAGTCCTCAGTGACGTTTAGAAGTGTGCTGTATAGTGTGTGTAGTTGTTGCTGTAGAGATAGTGTAGTCCTCAGTAACGTTTAGAAGTGTGCTGTATAGTGTGTGTAGTTGTTGCTGTAGAGGTACTGTAGCCCTCAGTGACGTTTAGAAGTGTGCTGTATAGTGTGTGTAGTTGTTGCTGTAGAGGTACTGTAGCCCTCAGTGACGTTTAGAAGCGTGCTGTATAGTGTGTGTAGTTGTTGCTGTAGAGATAGTATAGTCCTCAGTGACATTTAGAAGTGTGCTGTATAGTGTGTATAGTTGTTGCTGTTGTACAGATACTCTAGCACTCAGTGACGTTTAGAAGTGTGCTGTATAGTGTGTGTAGTTGTTGCTGTACATATACTGTAGCCCTCAGTGACGTTTAGAAGCGTGCTGTATAGACTGTGTAGTTGTTGCTGTACAGATACTGTAGCCCTCAGTGACGTTTAGAAGTGTGCTGTATAGTGTGTGTAGTTGTTGCTGTAGAGATAGTGTAGTCCTCAGTGACGTTTAGAAGTGTGCTGTATAGTGTGTGTAGTTGTTGCTGTAGAGGTAGTGTAGTCGTCAGTGACGTTTAGAAGTGTGCTGTATAGTGTGTGTAGTTGTTGCTGTAGAGATAGTGTAGTCCTCAGTGACGTTTAGAAGTGTGCTGTATAATGTGTGTAGTTGTTGCTGTAGAGGTAGTGTAGTCGTCAGTGACGTTTAGAAGTTGCTGTATAGTGTGTGTAGTTGTTGCTGTATAGATACTGTAGCCCTCAGTGACGTTTAGAAGTGTGCTGTATAGTGTGTGTAGTTGTTGCTGTTGTAGAGATAGTATAGCTGTTGCTTAAACTAGGAACACAAAATACATCATGTTTCATCATGGACATGTGTCATCATAAAAAATGTATCATCATAGATATGTATCGTCGGTGTCATGTATCATCAGTGTCATATATCACCAGGGTCGCTATCATCAGGGTCATGTATCACAGGTCATGTATCATCATAGATATGTATCATCAGGGTCATGTATCATCATAGATATGTATCATCAGTGTCATGTATCATCAGGGTCATGTATCGTCATAGAATGTATCATCAGTGTCATGTATCATCAGGGTCATGTATCGTCATAGATATGTATTATCAAGGTCATGTATCATCATAGATATGTATCATCAGTATCATGTATCATCATAGATATGTATCATCAGTGTTATGTATCATCAGTGTCATGTATCATCAGTGTTTAGTGTTATCATCCGTGTCATGTATCATCATAGATATGTATCATCATGTCATGTATCATCATAGATATGTATCATAGTGTTATGTACATCATAGATATGTATCATCAGTGTTATGTAACATCATAGATTTATCATCAGTGTTATGTATCATCAGTGTTATGTATATCATAGATATGTATCATCAGTGTCGTTGTATCATCAGTGTTATGTATCATCATAGATATGTATCATCATGTTATGTATCATCAGTGTTATGTATCATCATTCATGTATCATCAGTGTTATGTATCATCATATGATATGTATCATCAGTGTGTATTGTATCATCATAGATATGTATCATCAGTGTTGTATCATCGTTATGTATCATCATAGATATGTATCATCAGTGTGTTTGTATCATCAGTGTTATGTATTATCTAGATTGTATCATCAGTGTTATGTATCATCAGTGTTATGTATCATCAGTGTATGTATCATCAGTGTTATGTATCATCAGTGTTATGTATCATCATAGTATGTATCATCATGTTATGTATCATCATACGATATGGTATCATATCAGTGTTATGTATCATCATAGATATGTATCATCAGTGTTATGTATCATCATAGATATGTATCATCAGTGTTATGTATCATCATAGATATGTATCATCAGTGTTATGTATCATCATGATATGTATCATCAGTGTTATGTATCATCATAGATATGTATCATCAGTGTTATGTATCATCATAGATATGTATCATCAGTGTTATGTATCATCATAGATATGTTATCATCAGTGTTATGGTATCATCAGTGTTATGTATCATCAGTGTTATGTATCATCATAGATATGTATCATCAGTGTTTATGTATCATCATAGATATGTATCATCAGATGTATTCAGTGTATGTATCATCAGTGTTATGTATCATCAGAGTTCATGTATCATCAGTGTTATGTATCATCAGTTATGTATCATCATAGATATGTATCATCAGTGTTATGCATCATCATAGATATGTATCATCAGGTCATGTATCATCAGAGTCATGTACATCAGGTTCATGTGTCATGTATCATCAGTGTTATGTATCATCAGAGCATGTATCATCATAGTATATGTATCATCAGTGTCATGTATCATCAGAGTCATGTATCATCATAGTTATGTATCATCAGTGTCATGTATCATCAGTGTCATGTATCATCAGTGTTATGTATCATCAGAGTCATGTATCATCATAGATATGTATCATCAGTGTCATGTATCATCAGTGTCATGTATCATCAGTGTTATGTATCATCAGTGTCATGTATCATCAGTGTCATGTATCATCAGTGTCATGTATCATCAGGGTCATGTATCATCAGGGACATGTATCATCAGTGTTATGTATCATCAGTGTCATGTATCATCAGGGACATGTATCATCAGTGTTATGTATCATCAGGGACATGTATCATCAGATATGTATCATCAGTGTCATGTATCATCAGGGTCATGTATCATCAGGGACATGTATCATCAGTGTCATGTATCATCAGGGTCATGTATCATCAGGGACATGTATCATCAGTGTTATGTATCATCAGGTCATGTATCATCAGGGACATGTATCATCAGTGTCATGTATCATCAGGGACATGTATCATCAGGGTCATGTATCATCAGGGTCATGTATCATCAGGGTCATGTATCATCAGGCCCATGTATCATCATGAGTATTATCATCAGTGTCATGTATCATCAGGTCATGTATCATCAAGTCATGTATCATCAGTGTTATGTATCATCAGAGTCATGTATCATTAGGGTCATGTATCATCAGAGTCATGTATCATCAGTGTCATGAATCATCAGTGTTATGTATCATCAGAGTCATGTATCATCAGTGTCATGTATCATCAGTGTTATGTATCATCAGAGTCATGTATCATCATAGATATGTATCATCAGTGTCATGTATCATCAGGGTCACGTATCATCAGAGTCATGTATCATCAGTGTTATGTATCATCGAGTCATGTATCTCATGGTCATGTATCATCAGTGTCATGTATCATCAGTGTTATGTATCATCAGAGTCATGTATCATCAGTGTTATGTATCATCAGAGTCATGTATCATCATGGTCATGTATCATCAGTGTTATGTATCATCAGAGTCATGTATCATCATGGTCATGTATCATCAGAGTCATGTATCATCAGTGTCATGTATCATCAGGGTCACGTATCATCAGAGTCATGTATCATCAGTGTTATGTATCATCAGAGTCATGTATCATCATGGTCATGTATCATCAGGGTCATGTATCATCAGTGTTATGTATCATCATGGTCATGTATCATCAGTGTCATGTATCATCAGGGTCATGTATCATCAGAGTCATGTATCATCAGGGTCATGTATCATCAGAGTCATGTATCATCATGGTCATGTATCATCAGAGTCATGTATCATCAGTGTCATGTATCATCAGGGTCATGTATCATCAGGGTCATGTATCATCAGTGTCATGTATCATCAGAATCATGTATCATCAGGGTCATGTATCATCAGTGTCATGTATCATCAGGGTCATGTATCATCAGAGTCATGTATCATCATGGTCATGTATCATCAGAGTCATGTATCATCAGTGTCATGTATCATCAGGGTCATGTATCATCAGGGTCATGTATCATCAGTGTCATGTATCATCAGAATCATGTATCATCAGTGTTATGTATCATCAGTGTCATGTATAATCAGGGTCATGTATCATCAGAGTCATGTATCATCATAGATATGTATCATCAGTGTTATGTATCATAAGGGTCATGTATCATCAGGGTCATGTATCATAAGGGTCATGTATCATCAGGGTCATGTATCATCAGGGTCATGTATCATCAGGGTCATGTACCATCAGTGTCATGTATCATAAGGGTCATGTATCATCAGGGTCATGTATCATCAGGGTCATGTATCATCAGGGTCATGTATCATCAGGGTCATGTATCATCAGGATCATGTATCATCAGGGTCTTGTACCATGATAGACATCCTGGCCGTCTATATTGTCTGATGAGGTTTACTGGAAGCAGTGTGCAAAGAAATCTTCCATTACGAGGCAAACATAACAGTCATCAGTCAGTCCACAGAAGAAATTTCTGCCAGTGTTACACAGTTTTATACTCGTTTTCTGGTAAGTACAGCAACAAACGCCTTTATTATGTAATACTTAACGTAAGACATTTTCTGATTCGTTTATTTTTTCTTAAATACACAAGTCCATTGTTATTGTGTTATAGTCCATGTATGGATCTCAGTATACAATCTGTCTGCCGGTCACGACCTGAAAAAAATTATCCAGTCACATCAGATTTTGTACTTGGTTAAAGAGAGATTCCTATAACTGGGAATTTTCCATTTACTTCAGTCGTATTCTGCCAGTGATGATCTTGCACCGTTTCAGTGATCTTATCTGTATTGCAGCGGCGATAGGAAATGAAGCCTGGGGAATAACTGTGGGATATTATCGTGTTAATTGTAAGGAACAATCGATCCTTAGTTGTGGATGAGGATGAACTTTGCAAATCATATTTGATTCACAACTATATAAACAAGAGGCCAATATGGTCATTGATGAGGACTGATTAGGCAGTGTATGTTCTGTGCCTTTCACAAGTAGTTATACGAATAAAGAGGGATCAGTTTGTTGTTGTAAGGTTCAGACAATGTGTGACCCGTTTTTACGAAGGCAGGCTAACGCTGATTATGGACAGCATGATAATATCACTGGAAAATAAAAGAAGTGGAGAAATTGCTTTTCAAATGATGTATAGACCAAATCTCTAACTTTACCAGTGCCCAAGTCACAACGATTTAATCGGAGTAGGTGAAAAAGTCGCCATTTTTGATAAAATAACGGTTAAATGTAGTCACTTAGTTTTCCGTTTTTTCTTAGAAATCATTGTTTAAACTTTGTCAGTCTTTCAGAAGTAGCACACACAATTGATGGTTGACGCCAGGATATATTATGACAGTAAGCGTAGAGTACAGCCTTGTCACACAGTCTCATCCTAGTTAGAACTCCATAGCATTATGATCATCACCCTCATCGACATCATCATCGCATTGTAAAAACTCTGTAGCTTATGTGGCCACTAAAGTGGCACAGAAAATGGGACAGAACAAAAAAAAAAAAAAGGGTGAGCACAAAGGTAACCTTCCTGACTGTGATGATCCCTAAACGAACAAGCAAACAAACAGACAAACAGACGAACAAACAAACAAACAAACAAACAAACAAACAAACAAACAAACAAACAAACAACAACAAGCAAGCAAGCAAGCAAGCAAACGAACAAAAACCGCACACAAATTTATCGAGATATTCCCGCAGCCCAACTTCAAACCAAGGCCAGAAGATGCACACATACATAATCCATAGAGTGCAACAGATGGAAAGACATGTGTGGGAGGGGAAAGGTGTTGGTGTTGTTCTTCTTGTTACTGTTATTGTTCATGCTGCTATAGTTACTATTGCCGTTGTTACGGTTATTGTTGTTATTGATGTTGTTACAACTGTTGTGATTGTTATCATGGTTGCTGCTGTTGTTGGTAGTGTTATGGTTTCTACTGTTGTCATTGGTATGTGATTGTTGTTGTTGGTGTTGTGGTTTCTGTTGCTGTTAGAATTATTGTTGATGTTGCTGTACATCGTGTTATGTGACCTTTTGTATTGTTGTTGTTATTGCGAGACCTATTGGTGTTACGGTTGATGTTTGTGTTGTTCTTGTGGTTGTTATTGTTGTGATGGTTATTTTTTGTTATTATGGTTACTGTTGTTTTTATATTGTTCTTAGGGTTATTGTTGTCGATATGGCTTTGTTGTTGATACTGGTTGTCGTTACTGCCGTTATAATGATTGCTGTGTTTGTCGACGTCGTTATCGATGTTGTCAGGGTTGTTGTTGTGGTTGCAGGTGAAGGTGGAGACGACACAGGGTGGTCCTTCCAGAGTCAGCACGGTACTGGCCCCTAGACATCGCCCAATTCCCGTGGACAGCAAGACTTCCATTATCAAGTAAAGTCCACAGAAACTGGCAACGGCTGGGGTGGGGGTGGTGGGGCTATTGGACAGAAGTCACATCAAATGGCCAGGGTGTTGTAACAAAATCAATATTTGAACTGAAAAAAAAATCCACATGTTGTAGTTTTGAAGGTCACTGGGTGAAATAAAACTTGACGTGAAGGGATGACAATGGTAGACTGTGATGCAGTGACAGTGACAACACACTGTACATATTGCTGGCAGACTGTGACAGTGACAACACACTGTATATATTGCTGGTAGACTGTGACAGTGACAACACACTGTACATGTTGCTGGCAGACTGTGACAGTGACAACACACTGTATATATTGCTGGTAGACTGTGACAGTGACAACACACTGTACATGTTGCTGGCAGACTGTGACAGTGACAACACACTACATATTGCTGGTAGACTGTGACAGTGACAACACACTGTACATGTTGCTGGCAGACTGTGACAGTGACAACACACTACATATTGCTGGTAGACTGTGACAGTGACAACACACTGTACATGTTGCTGGCAGACTGTGACAGTGACAACACACTACATATTGCTGGTAGACTGTGACAGTGACAACACACTGTACATGTTGCTGGCAGACTGTGACAGTGACAACACACTACATATTGCTGGTAGACTGTGACAGTGACAACACACTGTACATGTTGCTGGCAGACTGTGACAGTGACAACACACTACATATTGCTGGTAGACTGTGACAGTGACAACACACTGTACATGTTGCTGGCAGACTGTGACAGTGACAACACACTACATATTGCTGGTAGACTGTGACAGTGACAACATACTGTACATGTTGCTGGTAGACTGTGACAGTGACAACACACTACATATTGCCGGTAGACTGTGACAGTGACAACACACTACATATTGCCGGCAGACTGTGACAGTGACAACACACTAATGTTGCTGGTAGACTGTGACAGTGACAACACACTGTACATGTTGCTGGTAGACTGTGACAGTGACAACACACTGTACATGTTGCTGGCAGACTGTGACAGTGACAACACACTACATATTGCTGGTAGACTGTGACAGTGACAACACACTGTATATATTGCTGGTAGACTGTGACAGTGACAACACACTATACATGTTGCTGGCAGACTGTGACAGTGACAACACATTACATATTGCTGGTAGACTGTGACAGTGACAACACACTACATATTGCTGGCAGACTGTGACAGTGACAACACAATATACATGTTGCTGGTAGACTGTGACAATGACAACACACTACATATTGCTGGCAGACTGTGACAGTGACAACACACTACATATTGCTGGCAGACTGTGACAGTGACAACACACTACATATTGCTGGCAGACTGTGACAATGACAACACACTACATATTGCTGGCAGACTGTGACAGTGACAACACACTACATATTGCTGGCAGACTGTGACAGTGACAACACACTACATATTGCTGGCAGACTGTGACAGTAACAAACACACTACATATTGCTGGCAGACTGTGACAATGACAACACACTACATATTGCTGGCAGACTGTGACAGTGACAACACAATATACATGTTGCTGGTAGACTGTGACAGTGACAACACACTGTACATGTTGCTGGTAGACTGTGACGGTGACAACACACTACATATTGCTGGTAGACTGTGACGTTGACAACACACTACATTTGCTGGTAGACGTGACAGTGAAACACATACATTTGTGGTAGACTTGGTGACAACAACTAAATTGTGAGACTGTGACTGACAACAATGTACATATTGCTGGTAGACGTGACGGTGACAACACACGTACATATTGCTGGTAGACTGTGACAGTGACAACACACTTACATATTGCTGGCAGACTGTGACAATGACAACACACTTACATTTGGTAGACTGTGACAATGACAACACACTACATATTGCTGGTAGACTGTGACGGTGACAACACACTACATATGCTGTAGACTGTGACATGACAACACTGTGACAATGACAACACACGTACATGTTGCTGGTAGACTGTGACGTGACAACACACTTACATATTGCTGGTAGACTGTGACATGACAACACACTGTACATGATGGTGGACTGTGACATGAAAAACTGTGACAATGACAACACACGTACGTATTGCTGGCAGACTGTGACAAACACACGTACTATTGCTGGTAGACTGTGACATGACAACACACGTACTATTGCTGCGACTGTGCATACAACACAGTACTAAAACATAATGCTGGTAGACTTTGACAATGACAACACACTCTATTGCTGGCAGACTGTGACAATGACAACACTTACATGTTGCTGGTAGACTGTGACAGTGACAACACACTACATTTGCTGAGACTGTGACATGACAACACACTGTACAATTTGCTGGTAGACTGTGACGAAATGTGACATGACACACTGACATATTGCTGGTAGACTGTGACAGTGACAACACACTGTACATATTGCTGGTAGACTGTGACAATGACAACACACTGTACATATTGTGGTAGACTGTGACAATGACAACACACTGTACATATTGCTGGAGACTGTGACATGCAACACACTGTACATATTGCTGGTAGACTGTGACAATGACAACACACTGTACATTGTGAACTGTGACGACAACACACACTGACATGTTGCTGGTAGACTGTGACAATGACAACACACTGTACATATTGCTGGTAGACTGTGACAATGACAACACACTGTACATTTGATGGTGACTGGACATGACAACACACTACTGGTGACAATGACAACACACTGTACGTAACTTGACTGCAACTGTACAGAAACACACTGTACGTTGCTGGTAGACTGTGACAATGACAACACACTGTACAATTGTGAGACGTGACAATGCAACACACTTTCAATACAACCACTGTACATTGCTGGTAGACTGTGACAATGACAACACACTACATATTGCTGAGACTGTGACAATGACAACACCTGTACATGTTGCTGGTAGACTGTGACAATGACAACACACTACAATTGTAGACTGGACATAAAATGTACATCGTAATTGACAATGAAACACACTGACAAACACACCTGTACATTTGCTGGTAGACTGTGACAATGACAACACACACATTGTGTACAATGACAACACACTGTACAGTTGCGGTAGACTGTGACAATGAACACACTGTACATATTGCTGCAGACTTGACAATGACAACACACTGTACATGTTGCTGGTAGACTGTGACAATGACAACACTTACATTTGCGTAGACTGTGACAATGACAACACACTGTACATATTGCTGGTAGACTGTGACAATGACAACACACTGTGACAATGACAACACATGTACATGTTGCTGGTAGACTGTGACAATGACAACACACTGTACTATTGCTGGTAGACTGTGACAATGACAACACACTGTGACAATGACAACACACTGTACATGTTGCTGTGACTTGAATGACACACACTGTGACAATGACAACACACTGTATTGCTAGATGTGACAATCACATGCAGTGCTGTGTAGGTGCTGTAGACATGACAAACACCACTGTGACAATGACAACACTGTACAGTTGCGTAAGACTGTGACAATAACAGACTTGACATACTAATGTGACAATGACAACACGACTTGACAAGACAACACACTGTACGTATTGCTGGTAGACTGTGACAATAACACACTGTACATATTGCTGGTAGACTGTGACAATGACAACACACTGTGACAATGACAACACACTACATATTGCTGGCAGACTGTGACAATGACAACACACTGTACGTATTGCTGGTAGACTGTGACAATAACACACTGTACATATCATGTACAGTGCTCCGAAAAGAGTTTCAACTACAACACACTACTTGTCGACTTGAAAATCAACTATTTTGTTTATTCTTGGTAGATCTTTTTTGCTTTATCACCACATTTGAGCATATCTTTCGTGCGTCTCCAGATTTACGCATTCCACGACTTCCACCCTGTCCACACAGTGACTCATAGTTGCTTAGGTTCATCTCGACTAATATACTGGATAATATCTTTCCTCCATCACCATTGTATCGTCCATATGACACACACTTCTCTCTGGTTTTTGATAACACTAACCGGAACACCACACAAATGACGGAAACGTAAAGACAGGCAGCAAACAGGCCAATGTTTAACATTGTGGGCTGGGACTGAACTCACGGTATCAGATCCTCAATCCATGGCTCTGTCGATAGACCCATCCAACCCACACAAGCAGAATATCAACTATGTACGTTAACGACCTTGACACAGGTTAATAAGTTTAAATACCTGGGAACGGTCATTTCATCAGACGGCAGATGCACATCGGAAATAGCCGGCAGAATCGGCCAAGCCAAAACAGTATTCAAGAAGATGACAAGCATTCTTACCAACAAATGCCTATCAATTAACAGTAGGAAGAAAGTTCTTGAATGTTATATAGAACCAATACTGTTGTACGGATGTGAGGCGTGGACAGTCAACAAACAAAGCAAGAACAAGATTGAGGGCCGAGATGTGGTTTCTAAGAAGAATGTTGAGAGTTCCATGGACAGCAAAGAAAACAAACGAGACAGTCTTGATGGAGGCAGACACAAGTAGGTCATTCATAAGGAAGATTAGGAAAAGAAGGCAACATTTATAGGCCATTTTATGAGGAAGGGGGATTTGGAGCACCTGGTCACAAGGGGAAAGCTGGAGGGAAAGAGAGCACCAGATAGACCCAGGGAGAAAATGCTGGACGGACTTGCGGAGTGGCTGAAGACGAGGAGGGTGGAGGAGATGCTTGGGGCAACAAGAGATAGAGACAGATGGAAGTCTGTGATCGGCAACGCCATGCGGCAGGGCACCTGATGATGATGATGATGATGATGATGATGACGTTAATGATGCTGTAAGTGATATCAGTGTCCGATAGCTAATGGACACTTTAAAACAGTCAACATACATGGCCACCAGAGGCAGAGTGAGCAACTACATGGTGGAATATGGTCAGCTCGTTTGACACTTTGACTTCTCCGTGCTAAACGAACAAGTCTGACTATGTGTAAAACCTAATGTGTCCAACTCAGTTTGGAAAATAATGCTGTACAAAAATGATGCATAATGACAACAACAGTAATAAAACCCTAACCTCACTCAACTCTCATTGCAGCCTGTCTCCACTCGGTGTGGAATCACATCGCAATTTATATTTGTATATAACATGTTTTCTATAATTTTCCATTGCTTTTCTTCTTTTTCCCCATTTATAGCCATAGGTATGTGTGTGTGTGTGTGTGCGTGTGTGTGCATGCGTACGTATGTGTAAGTTCAGCGCTTAGATTGGTTCATATCAAGGTTTTGTGCTATATAAATATTGTAATTGTTATTTATTTATTATATTATACAATAATAATAATTAACAATACTACTAGCGCTACTACTACTCTACTACTACTACTACCACAACTACTACTACTACTACTCCTACTTCTAATAATTAGAAGAAGAATACGCCTATTCCTCCTCCTCATCCTCCTGTAACACAACACAATGTTCCCCCCTTGCTGTGTTCAGACCAGAAGATCTCTGCATGGCCTTGCCGTACCACATAGCACTGGACAGGGACATGCTTGTCCGCCAGTGTGGGGACAACATACGGCGTATCGCCGCTGTCCACATCAGAGACAGCATGCCCCTGGCCCGTATTGGGGAGATCGTGAAGCCTGTTATGACTCAGACCATGGACAACATCTTCAAGTTCATCAATTCCGTTTTCATCCTGGCCATCTACAGGAAGTCTGATGATAGGAGTAATCCGTTCTTGTTGAAAGGTATGGTAAGGTTGAGTTGTGTGTGTGTGTGTGTGTGTGTGTGTGTGTGTGTGTGTGTGTGTGTGTGTGGTGTTGTGTGCGTGTGTGTGTGCTTGTGTGTGTGTTTGTGTGTGTTTGTGTGTGGGGTTGTGTGTGGTTTGTGTGTGTGTGTTTGTGTGTGTGTGATTTGCACGTGTGTTTGCGCGCGTGTGTGTATGTGTTTGTAAGTGTGTGTTTGTGTGTGTCTGTGTGTGTGAATGTGTTTGTGTGCGTGTGTGTGTGTGTATGTGTGTTTGTAGTGTGTGTGTTGTGTTGTGTCTGTGTGTTGTAATGTGTTTGTGTCTGTGTGTGTGTGTTGTAGTGTGTGTTTGGTGTGTGTGTGTGTGTGTGTGTGTTGTGTGTGTGTTGTGTGTGTGTGTTGTAAGTGTGTGTTTGTGTGTGTCTGTGTGTGTTGGTGTGTGTGTGTGTTTGTGTGTTGTGTGTGTGTTGTAGTGTGTGTTGGTGTCGTGTGTGTGTGTGTGTGTGTGTGTGTGTGTGTGTGTGTGTGTGTGTGTGTGGTGTGGTGTGTGTGTGTGTGTGTGTGTGGTGTTTGTGTTGTGTGTGTGTGTGTGTGTATTTGTGTGTTGTGTTGTGTTGGTGTTGTTGTAAGTGTGTGTGCGTGTATGTGTGTACACACACACACACACACAAAAACAACAACAACTGACAACAGGACCAACCCTTCTTGTTGAAAGGTACGGTACGGCAGGGGACTGTCTTGTCTCCGTTCTGATAAAGTGAAGGATGTGCAGTCCAGAATCAAACACTTCTTGTCACCTGCCGGATCAGGAGTGCTTGTACATGTATTAAGAATAATCTCTGTGGATGTGTGGCCCAGTGCAATAACCATTTGCACTAGGAAGCCAGAGATGCCAGAAACCTGACTGGTATGATTTTCCTGCTCAGTCCTCTCGACCTTCAGTGGTGTGCTGCGTTCTAGCCTTTCGGATACGACAATAAACCGACGTTCAATATTAAAATTCCAAACCAGAAAAAAAATAACCGAAGCACACATGAAATAGCAGTAAAAGAGTTGTCCCTGGAAAGCATTCTGAAGAAAAATCCACTTTCATAGGTAAACGAAAATTTACAAACACAGGAAAAAATGGTGGCGTAGCTCTATGGCGACGTGCCTGTCCCTTTTTCATCACAATAACATAATTATTGCCCCATATTCCACCATGCCGAGTTGTACATGTAGAGGTAGAGCTCTGGTCTTCTAGTCTGATGGAACAGGTCCATGTGTGGTTCTGTTGCTAGACATGTTTTGGACATGGAGACATGATGATGGTTGGTTTGTTTTCATGATTGGTTCCATGTGCTTTTCATCTCATACATGTGAACTGAAGGTATGTATGGAAAGACACAAGAGATATGTTGTTTTGTTTCTGTTGAGAGAAGTTCTGGACATAGAGATAGTGATGTGTCTTTTGTCTTTAAAATGGGTTTCGTTTGCTTTTTATGAGAAAACGATGAAAAATGATAGTTCATTCAGAAAAAAATAAAACAAACTTTATGCCTGCCGCCTCTAGTCCACCCAGTTGTGAGCGAGGGAGGTTTGTGGAAAGTACAGCAGTGAAGGAGAGGAGACAGACGTTGGTCCTGATAACACAAGCCGTGAGAAAAGTGGAGCCTTCTACCACCTCACTTTGCGTGAAGGGACAAACTGTTGGTTTTTACAAACCTGTATTGACGTTTATACATATCAGGTAGCTTGAACTTCTACAGCTGGTTGTGAAAAATAACATGTAACTAGGCTGGTCCTGCCTGATGTGTGATGTGTGGCTATGTCCCGGGGTTTGCTATCTTCCCACATTGCCATTCGGTTTGTGAAGAAGGTAACTGATGATTGGGTCCGATTGGGTCATACAGCACAAGGACAACCCTGTCTGCTGGGCGAAGTGGCTACTCTGTGGTGTTGGGAGTCTGGAGGTAATTGTTTGCAGGGCTTAAAACGTTCCACGTCTGGGCGGAATTCCGCGATTTCGGTTTGTCAAAAAAAACAACAACAAACAACAACAACAAAAACACACACACACACAAACACACACAAAACAAAACAAAACAAAAAACCGAAAGGAGCAAGGCATCCGTGATCGGCTTGTAAGCGTTCATAGCAACGGCTCGCAAGTTATGGCCCCTGATGGTCCCCGGACCCCACAAGTTTCAGTGTTTTTTTCCTCCTCCTGTTTTAAGCCCTGTGTTTGGCCAGCGGTAAGGCATTGTTGCTCTGGTCCTATCCAGCATGCTGAGGTGTTCATTGATAACTTTGACCTGTAGCTTGGCTGCTGGCTTCTGGGAGTCAGACCTGATGACTGCAGGGAACGTCCTGACGACAACTCAAAAAGACGGCAAACGTGGGCTCCCTTTTGAGGCATGTCACACCTTGTTGAAAATCAAAACAGGTTGTGTCTGGAGCGTCACTGTTAACTACCTTTGCAGCTTATTAAATGAACACCCCTGGGTTTTCTCCAGCACCCCCGAGTGTTTCTTAATAGCATCTTGAACCAATACAGCTGGTTGTAAACAAACACAGGCCTGTTTCTTTCACACGAGGTAGACAAGGTTCTCGCTAGGCAGGTGTGTTATTATTGTTCCACTTCAGGGCAAACGTGGCCAGCTATCTGCTAGCACCGGCGACATGAAGATGGCAGTTGCTAAAATATGCAAAGACTGAGGTAACCTGAGACCCGTTTTTCGTTCTCGAGCACGTTCACTTGCAATTGGCCAGATAGCGAGTAGCCAGGCAAAAAGCAAATAGAGTGCAATGAAACGAATGAGTGGCAGAAGCTCTTGCCTCAAATTCGCTCCATTGCACAACACTTTTTTTTTCGCCTCACCACTCTTTGTCTAGCCGCTTGCACTCGAATGTGCTTGTGAAAAAACAAAACAAATACAAAACAAAACGAAAACAAAACAAAAACAAAAAACAAAAACAAAAATACGGGTGTCAAGTTACCGTCAGTTTATCGCACATAGCCAGACTATATTGATGACGAAGGACAGAAGGAAGAATGGTGGTCTGACATATTAAGTCACGTGACAACCTTCACCTTATCTAGCTGCCTCTTTTTCCACAGGTCACATGATCTGGATGGAACAGTCTGACGTGATGATGTTCATAGGGTCACCCCATGTGTCGTCACTGGACGAGATGATAAAGAAGAAGGTGTTCCTGGATGACATCCCCATCTATGACGCCACCCGGGAACTGGTGCTGCTCAACCAGAAACGTATTGCTGAGATCGATGTCGCGTGAGTGGCCTGTGTTGTTTACACCGGTATTTTATACCCGGTGATGTGCAGTTTCTAAGAAGAATGTTGAGAGTTCCATGGACAGCAAAGAAAACAAACGAGACAGTCTTGATGGAGGCAGACACAAGTAGGTCACTCATAAGGAAGATTAGGAAAAGACAGGCAACATTTATAGGCCATTCTATGAGGAAGGGGGATTTGGAGCACCTGGTCACAAGGGGAAAGCTGGAGGGAAAGAGAGCACTGGGTAGACCCAGGGAGAAAATGCTGGACGGACTTGCAGAGTGGCTGGGGACGAGGAGGGTGGGGGAGATGCTAGGGGCAACGAGAGATAGAGACAGATGGAAGTCCATGATCGCCAACGCCATGCAGCAGGGCACTTGTTGATGATGTGTAGTATGTTGGTGGACACAAGGAGTAATGAAAATAATAACAATAGTGAACATATTCAATACTACTACTAATAGTAACAATAATAACAGAATAATATTGACAGTAATGCTAATACTAGTAATAATGATAATAATAATAACCATAATAATAATAATATAACGACAATAATAATAATGATAAAAGTAATAGTAATGGTGATGATGATGATGATGATGATGATGATAATGATAAAAATAATGGATGTAGCGTGTGTCCTTTATATATATATATATATATATATGTGTGTATGTACAAGTGTATTGTTGCTACCGTTACTGTTATTATGTTATTGTTGTTTATGTTGTTATTGTTCGGGGTTGAAATGCATTTTAGTTTACATATCTGTCTCTCGTGCTTTTGTAAAGCGTTTGACCTGTTGACATATAAAGAAATAAATACTTTATTCTAATTCTTTCTTATAAGGTAAAGCGTTTGACCAGTTGACATATAAAGAAATAAACACTTTATTCTAATTCTTTCTTGTAACATCTTTCACATTGTATGTATTGTTATTCACTCTGCTGGGTTTTTTAAAAAAAATATGCTTATACTACAGGTGTTGTGTACCACGGGCCAGCTGTGAGACATGTACAATGACACCTGATACAACTATCATTGAATTTGAATGGTAAAAAAAATGTGTTCAAATTCAAACTCAAGTTCTGTTTATTTTCTGATGGATGAGAATATCTGTGTCATTTCCGTTTGAAAGACTTCACCCAATGACAGTGTTATTTTTGTACAGACCGTGTGTACATGTATCTTCCAGACCATCAGTAGTAGACTGGAAATGCAGCACTTGGGACATGCTGTAGGACTGAAGGAGTATGGCGAGCCCCTGTGTCCAAAACAAAGCAAAATTCATTTGCCAACATTGTACTGTTTCAGAATAGCCCTGGACAAAACGACGGCCGAGCTACAGAGGACGTCCAAAGCTCTGGAGGTAGAGAAGCAGAAGACAGAAGACTTGTTACTGATGATGCTACCTGAAAAGGTGGCGATTAGTCTGACACAAGGCATCGCTGTTAAGGCTGGTAACTCCTGGTTTTGATTATTATTATTATTATTATCATCATCAATATTATTATTATTATTATTATTATTGTAATTATCATCATCATATTATTATCATTATTATTGTTATTATCATTACTGTGGCCTTTTTCGTCGATGGCGACGGTCGGCAGCGGAAAATCAGTTATCTTAAACACAGTAACGCTCATGGCTAGAACAACCAATGCGCGATCGGCACGGTTTCTGACAACAACCACAGTAGTACTATGTTGTGGAGTCATCCACCATGGGCCATTTGCGTCTCTGTCTAGCCTCTATAGCGCGCTCGACTCTATCCTCTTCATAGCTCTTTGCTCCCATGAAAACAGCAGCTCTCCACCATACTCGATCCTGGGCAACCGTATCCTAGTTCGCAACATTGATATTATTATTATTATTGTTGTTGTTGTTATTGTTGTTATATCATCATCATCATCATCATCATCATCATCATCATCATCATCATCATCATCATCATCATCATCATCATTTGTTCTAAATAATCTGTTCTCAGATTCGTGTATTCCCATTGCTATGCTCATACTGCACAGGCGTCATGCTGCTACGCAGTTTCAGTGTCAGTTTCAGTTTATCAAGACGACGTCTCCGCGCTGGGAACAAATTCTATATGCACTGGTGTCACAGGTGCCCGGCTGAGTCATTTTGTGTTTTCATAAACCATCCAACTCTGACATGATTAACAGGATCTTCAACGTGTGTAATCCATGTTCTGCTACAGTGTAAACTGCCAGAAAGTTCAGACACCAACAGGTGTATACATAGGATGACGTCAGAGATGGAAAACCGTCACCGTTTACCCGCTAGCAGGTGATATAGCAGGCAGAATGGAACACACACTTCTAATTGGAAGCTCAATGTCTTAACCATATGGTCTTGTTATTTTTTGTGATGAAGTCCACGTGTCGGAAATCTTTTAGAGTTACTGAAAAAACCCATGTGTTGGAGTTACTGGTAAAGCCCATGTGTTGGAGTTACTGAAAAAGCCCATGTGTTGGAGTTACTGATAAATCCCATGTGTTGGAGGTGTTCCAGACTTACTGATAAAGCCCTTGTGTTGGAGGTGTTCCAGAACTACTGATAAAACCCTTGTGTTGGAGTCACTGATAAGGCCCATGTGTCTGAGGTGTTCCAGAGTTACTGATAAAGCCCATGTGTTGGAGTTACTGATAAAGCCCATATGTTGGAGGTGTTCCAGACTTACTGATAAAGCCCATGTGTTGGAGGAGTTACTGATAAAGCCCATGTATTGGAGGTGTTCCAGAGTTACTGATGAAGCCCATGTGTTGGAAGTGTTCCACAGTTACTGATGAAGCCCATGTGTTGGAAGTGTTCCAGAGTTATTGATAAAGCCCATGTGTTGGAGGTGTTCCACAATTACTCATAAAGCCCAACTGTTGGAGTTAATAATAATAATAATTACAATATTTATATAGCGCAAAATCTCGATAAAAATCAAATCTAAGCGCTGAACATACACTTACGCACGCGCGCACACACACGCACACACACACTTACACATGGCTATAAATGGGGAAAAAGAATAAAAGCAATGGAAAATTATAGAGAGCATATTATATACAAATATATAATTCAATGTGATTCCCCTCCGAGTGGAGACAGGCTACAGAGGGGGGATGAGTGAGGTCAGGATTTTATGCAGAGGAGAAAAGGTGAGTTTTGAGAGCGGACTTGAAGGAGACAAAAGTAGGTTGCTGACGGACAGAGAGAGGAAGTTTGTTCCAGGAAAGTGGACCAGAAACAGAGAAGGCTCGTGGACCATAGGTATTGAGCTTGGTGCGTGGAAAGCGAAAAGTCAGAGGATCGGAGGCAGAGCGGAGGGTACGTGAGGGAACATAGATCTCAAGTAGGCTTGACAGGTAATCGGGGGCTGCGTTATTGAGGCTTTTGTAGCACATGGTGTCTAGTTTGTACTGTATGCGCTTTGATACAGGGAGCCAGTGAAGTTGTGCCAGGAGAGGAGATATGTGGTCAGCTTTTTTCTTTTTGAGTACAAGGCGTACAGCATTGTTTTGAATGCGCTGTAGGATGTGAATGGTGGAGGCAGGAAGACCAGACAGGAGTGAATTGCAATAGTCAATGCGATACATTATGAAGGAGAGAACGAGTTTTGCAGTTGTTTCCACAGAGAGATACTTCCTGATCAAGCTTATACGATGGAGGTGATAGTAGCAAGATCTGGCAGTTTGAGAAACAAAGTTGTTCATGGAGAGGGTAGAGTCAATGCAGACACCAAGGTTTTTAGCTGAATCAGAAATTGGGACTGATGTGTTACATAATGGGAGAGAAAGAGGAGGCAGCTGAGAAAGTTTCTGACGGGTGCCAATGAGGATAGCTTATATGATGAAGCCCATGTGTTGGAAGTGTTCCACAGTTACTGATGAAGCCCATGTGTTGGAAGCGTTCCACAGTTACTGATAAAGCCCTTGTGTTGGAGTTACTGATGAAGCCCATGTGTTGGAAGTGTTCCACAGTTACTGATAAAGCCCTTGTGTTGGAGTTACTGAAAAACCGCTTGTGTTTGAAATGTCTTAACCGCTCGCCCTCGTTATTTTTTGATGAAGTCCTCGTGATCGTGCCATGTGTTGGAAATGTTCCCGGTGTTTTAGAAGTTTCAGAGCTGCTAATGAAGCTTACGTTTTTTGTTATACTCGTATATTCTATAAAACAGTTTCAGAGTTGCTGAAAAAAACACATAATGTCTCCTGCAGAGAATGTCCAGAGACAGATGAAGAAATCCCTGTGTCTGTTGCAGAGAATTTCTAGAGACATAGATGAAGAAATACGTATTTTTGTTGCAGATAATTTCCGGAGACATAGAATGATAGATGAAGAAATCCCCGTGTTTGTTGCAGATAATTTTCAGAGACATAGATGAAGAAATCCCTGTGTTTGTTGCAGAGAATTTCCACAGACAGAGATGAAGAAATTCCTGTGTTTGTGTTTGTTGCAGAGAATTTCCAGAGACACAGATGAAGAAATTCCTGTCTTTGTATTTGTTGCAGATAATTTCCAGAGACAGAGATGAAGAAATTCCTGTGTTTGTGTTTGTTGCAGAGAATTTCCAGAGACACAGATGAAGAAATCCCTGTCTTTGTGTTTGTTGCAGACAATTTCCAGAGACAGAGATGAAAAAATTCCTGTGTTTGTGTTTGTTGCAGAGAATTTCCAGAGACACAGATGAAGAAATCCCTGTCTTTGTGTTTGTTGCAGACAATTTCCAGAGATATAGATGAAGAAATCCCTGTGTCTGTTGCAGAGAATTTCCAGAGACAGAGATGAAGAAATCCCTGTGTCTGTTGCAGATAATTTCCAGAGATATAGATGAAGAAATCCCTGTTTGTTGCAGAGAATTTCCAGAGACAGAGATGAAGAAATTCCTGTGTT
>JAPXFY010000018.1:36584315-36589315 GCA_030674185.1 Monoplex corrugatus | reverse complement strand
TATAAAATATAGACTAGGTAAAACCTCAAGACCTGGCCAGCTCATGGGTTTATGTACAGGCTTAAAGCTTGTGCCATGATCACCATACACATGGCACCTGTGACGTTAGTGTATGTGGAATTCGTTCCGAGCGCGGAGACGTCATCTTGAGAAACTGAAACTGAAACTGAAAATGAAAAGACAAGACAAGCGCAATGTTTTGGCCAACTGGCCTTTGTCAAGTGTATATATAGAAACCACCACCACTACCACCAACACAACAACAACAAACCCCAACAAACAAACAAAACCAAAAACAAAGACAAAAAACAACAGCAAAAAACAACACAACAACGAAAACAGAAGAAAGATACAAACAAAAAATCAAACAACAGATACAAAAATTTAGGAGAAAAGTCAAAACTTCCCTGTTGCTTCGTCCAGTAGGAGAAAACGACTTTTTTTTATTTGTCGTTTGTTTGTTTGTTTGTTTGTTTGTTTGTTTGTTTTTGGTCTAACGTTACGTTTAACTGGTTGTACTAAAACTGTCCGAGATGTGGTTTCTAAAACGAATGTTGAGAGTTCCATGGACAGCAAAGAAAAACAAACGAGACAGTCTTGATGGAGGCAGACACAAGTAGATCACTCATAAGGAAGACCAGCAAAAGACAGGCAACATTTGTATGTCATTTTATGAGGAAGGGGGATTTGGAGCATGTGGTCACAACGGGAAAGCTGGAGGGAAAGAGAGCACCAGGTAGACCCATGGAGAGAATGCTGGACGGACTTGCAGAGTGGCTGGGAATGAGGAGGGTGGGGGAGATGCTAGGGGCAACGAGAGATAGAGACAGATGGAAGTCCATGGTCGCCAACGCCATGCGGCAGGGCACCTGATGATGATGATGACTAAAACTGTGTTGTGGTTCTATATTCATGTTTTTCTGGTTCCTGTTTGCTGGAATGCGAGCGGTCCCATTTGGTTTAGTGATAGACAATGTTGATGATTCTGATAATGATGATTAGAATGACATGAGGAATACAGTAACAATCCTGATGATTAAACTAATAACCACAATGTGTTTAGACAATAATGACGACAATGACGACAGGTGGAGACGATAGATGATGCCTACATGGGGGTAGCGGGAGTGCCAGAATGTCGATAGACAATAATGACAGACAGTGATGACAACAACGTTGATACACAATAATGATAGACAGTGATGACAACAATGTTGATAGACAATAATGACAGACAGTGATGACAACAATGTTGATAGACAATAATGACAGACAGTGATGACAACTACGTTGATACACAATAATGACAGACAGTGATGACAACAACGTTGATAGACAATAATGATAGACAGTGATGACAACAATGTTGATAGACAATAATGACAAACAGTGATGATAACAATGTTGATAGACAATAATGACAGACAGTGACGACAACAATGTTGATACACAATAATGACAGACAATGATGACAACAATGTTGATACACAATAATGACAGACAGTGATGACAACAATGTTGATAGACAATAATGACAGACAGTGATGACAACAATGTTGATAGACAATAATGACAGACAGTGATGACAACAATGTTGATACACAATAATGACAGACAGTGATGACAACAACGTTGAAGACAATAATGACAGACAGTGATGACAACAATGTTGATACACAATAATGACAGACAGTGATGACAACAACGTTGATACACAATAATGACAGACAGTGATGACAACAATGTTGATAGACAATAATGACAGACAGTGATGACAACAATGTTGATAGACAATAATGACAGACAGTGATGACAACAATGTTGATAGACAATAATGACAAACAGTGATGACAACAATGTTGATACACAATAATGATAGACAGTGATGACAACAATGTTGATAGACAATAATGACAGACAGTGATGACAACAATGTTGATACACAATAATGACAAACAGTGATGACAACAATGTTGATACACAATAATGACAGACAGTGATGACAACAACGTTGAAAGACAATAATGACAGACAGTGATGACAACAATGTTGATAGACAATAATGACAGACAGTGATGACAACAATGTTGATACACAATAATGACAGACAGTGATGGCAACAATGTTGATAGACAATAATGACAGACAGTGATGACAACAATGTTGATAGACAACAATGATAGACAGTGATGACAACAATGTTGATACACAATAATGACAGACAGTGATGACAACAACGTTGATAGACAATAATGACAGACAGTGATGACAACAATGTTGATAGACAATAATGACAGACAGTGATGGCAACAACGTTGATAGACAATGATGACAGACAGTGATGACAACAACGTTGATACACAACAATGATAGACAGTGATGACAACAATGTTGATAGACAATAATGACAGACAGTGATGACAACAATGTTGATAGACAATAATGACAGACAGTGATGACAACGTTGATAGACAATGATGACAGACAGTGATGACAACAATGTTGATAGACAATGATGACAGACAGTGATGACAACAACGTTGATAGACAATAATGACAGTCAGTGATGACAACAATGTTGATAGACAATAATGACAGACAGTGATGACAACAATGTTGATACACAATAATGACAGACAGTGATGACAACAATGTTGATAGACAATAATGATAGACAGTGATGACAACAACGTTGATACACAATAATGATAGACAGTGATGACAACAATGTTGATAGACAACAATGATAGACAGTGATGACAACAATGTTGATACACAATAATGATAGACAGTGATGACAACAATGTTGATAGACAACAATGATAGACAGTGATGGCAACAATGTTGATAGACAATAATAAACACATTCACACAGGTGGAGACGATAGGTGATGCCTACATGGGGGTAGCGGGAGTACCAGAGATACAGGACGACCATGCAGAACGTATTGCAGACTTTGCCATGGATATACTAGAGGTGTCCTCTAAGGTGATTTCACCAGCCACAGGATTGCCACTGCAGGTCAGTATTTTCTAATTCATTTATTTTATCTGTCTCTTTACACCTGCCTTCTTTGTCATTGTGACCAAAGTGTTGTGACCATTGCACTCTATCTAATACCATCCTTCACGCTAGTTTGGTGAAAAGGTTGTCATGGAGGTCGACAGAGGAATAAGTGGATGGCACATATTCAAAGACTGGGCCATCTTCTGCACGCTTGATTTTCCTGGTGCCACACTTCAAAGACAGCTGTTCTCTGGCAGACACATACAGGATGACCAGGTCCACGTGTTCCAGATGTTGCAGGCCTAAATGTGAAGACCATAGTCAACCTTTGTCACATGTGAAGACCATAGTCAGCCTTTGTCACATGTGAAGACCATAGTCAGCCTTTGTCACATGTGAAGACCATAGTCAGCCTTTGTCACATGTGAAGACCATAGTCAGCCTTTGTCACATGTGAAGACGATAGTCAGCCTTTGTCACATGTGAAGACGATAGTCAGCCTTTGTCACATGTGAAGACGATAGTCAGCCTTTGTCACATGTGAAGACCATAGTCAGCCTTTGTCACATGTGAAGACCATAGTCAGCCTTTGTCACATGTGAAGACCATAGTCAACCTTTGTCACATGTGAAGACGATAGTCAGCCTTTGTCAAATGTGAAGACCACAGTCAACCTTTGTCACACGTAAAGACGATAGTCAGCCTTTGTCAAATGTGAAGACCATAGTCAGCCTTTGTCACATGTGAAGACGATAGTCAGCCTTTGTCACATGTGAAGACGATAGTCAGCCTTTGTCACATGTGAAGACGATAGTCAGCCTTTGTCACATGTGAAGACGATAGTCAGCCTTTGTCACATGTGAAGACCATAGTCAACCTTTGTCACATGTGAAGACGATAGTCAGCCTTTGTCACATGTGAAGACCACAGTCAACCTTTGTCACATGTGAAGACCACAGTCAGCCTTTGTCAAATGTGAAGACCATAGTCAGCCTTTGTCACATGTGAAGACCATAGTCAGCAATTGTCACATGTGAAGACCATAGTCAGCCTTTGTCACATGTGAAGACCATAGTCAACCTTTGTCACATGTGAAGACCATAGTCAGCCTTTGTCACATGTGAAGACCATAGTCAACCTTTGTCACATGTGAAGACCATAGTCAGCCTTTGTCACATGTGAAGACCATAGTCAGCCTTTGTCACATGTGAAGACCATAGTCAGCCTTTGTCACATGTGAAGACCATAGTCAAGCCTTTGTCACATGTGAAGACGATAGTCAGCCTTTGTCACATGTGAAGACGATAGTCAGCCTTTGTCACATGTGAAGACCATAGTCAACCTTTGTCACATGTGAAGACCATAGTCAGCCTTTGTCACATGTGAAGACCATAGTCAGCCTTTGTCACATGTGAAGACCATAGTCAGCCTTTGTCACATGTGAAGACCATAGTCAGCAATTGTCACATGTGAAGACCATGGTCAGCCTTTCTCACACGTAAAGACCATAGTCAGCCTTTGTCACATGTGAAGACCATAGTCAGCCTTTGTCACACGTAAAGACGATAGTCAGCAATTGTCACATGTGAAGATCATGGTCAGCCTTTGTCACACGTAAAGACCATAGTCAGCCTTTGTCTGTGGTCATCGCCTTGTTGGTTGATGGGTGGGGGGAGCTACAGTCCTTCTCCTGTCCATTTAACTCTTGCCATGGTCTGACAGTTCTCTAAACATGTATGCCCAACGGCTGTGCCTGTATGCTTAAATGCGTGTGCATGACAGTGTGTTTATGCGTACCTGTGTCGTGGTTGGAGCCCCACACAAGAAACAAACCTGTTTGTCCACAGGGCGGGCGGGGGGGGGGGGGGGACCCAGCAAACAGGGGTTGGACAGACGTGTGTAACAATACAACGCCAGACTCAGTGACTGCCAGCATTAAGGATACTGAAACCGATGTCAGAGGACACACATGCACATACACACACACACACAC
>JAPXFY010000018.1:36576815-36579315 GCA_030674185.1 Monoplex corrugatus | reverse complement strand
TATATTGATTTTCCATTCTAGTTAATAGTCCTACATGCATATTGGTTTTCCATTCTAGTTAATAGTCCTACATGTATATTGATTTTCCATTCTAGTTAATAGTCCTACATGCATATTGGTTTTCCATTCTAGTTAATAGTCCTACATGTATATTGATTTTCAGTCTAGTTAATAGTCCTACATGTATATTGATTTTCCATTCTAGTTAATAATCCTACATGCATATTGGTTTTCAGTCTAGTTAATAATCCTACATGTATATTGGTTTTCCAGTCTAGTTAATAATCCTACATGTATATTGGTTTTCCAGTCTAGTTAATAATCCTACATGCACATTGGTTTTCAGTCTAGTTAATAATACTACATGTATATTGGTTTTCCAGTCTAGTTAATAATCCTACATGTATATTGGTTTTCCAGTCTAGTTAATAATCCTACATGCACATTGGTTTTCAGTCTAGTTAATAATCCTACATGCACATTGGTTTTCAGTCTAGTTAATAATCCTACATGCATATTGATTTTCCATTCTAGTTAATAGTCCTACATGCACATTGGTTTTCAGTCTAGTTAATAATCCTACATGCATATTGGTTTTCAGTCTAGTTAATAATCCTACATGCATATTGGTTTTCAGTCTAGTTAATAATCCTACATGCATATTGGTTTTCCATTCTAGTTAATAATCCTACATGCACATTGGTTTTCAGTCTAGTTAATAATCCTACATGCATATTGATTTTCCAGTCTAGTTAATAATCCTACATGCACATTGGTTTTCCATTCTAGTTAATAATCCTACATGCACATTGGTTTTCAGTCTAGTTAATAATCCTACATGCATATTCGTTTTCCATTCTAGTTAATAATCCTACATGCATATTGGTTTTCCAGTCTAGTTAATAGTCCTACATGTACATTGGTTTTCAGTCTAGTTATAATCCTACATGCACATTGGTTTTCAGTCTAGTTAATAATCCTACATGCATATTGGTTTTCAGTCTAGTTAATAATCCTACATGCACATTGGTTTTCCATTCTAGTTAATAGTCCTACATACATATTGGTTTTCCAGTCTAGTTAATATCCTACATGCACATTGGTTTTCCATTCTAGTTAATAGTCCTACATGCATATTGGTTTTCCAGTCTAGTTAATAATCCTACATGCACATTGGTTTTCCATTCTAGTTAATAATCCTACATGCATATTGGTTTTCAGTCTAGTTAATAATCCTACATGTATATTGGTTTTCCAGTCTAGTTAATAATCCTACATGCACATTGGTTTTCCATTCTAGTTAATAATCCTACATGCATATTGGTTTTCCATTCTAGTTAATAGTCCTACATGCATAATGGTTTTCAGTCTAGTTAATAGTCCTACATGCATACTGAATTTCCTGTGTAGTTAATAGTCCTACATGCACATTGGTTTTCCATTCTAGTTAATAATCCTACATGCATATTGGTTTTCCAGTCTAGTTAATAATCCTACATGCATATTAGTTTTCCAGTCTAGTTAATAATCCTACATGCATATTGGTTTTCCAGTATAGTTAATAATTCTACATGCATATTGGTTTTCCACTGTAGTTAATAGTCCTACATGCATATTGATTTTCCAGTCTTCTTAATACTATAGTCCTACATGCATATTGGTTTTCCAATCTAGTTGATAATCCTACATGCATATTGGTTTTCCATTCTAGTTAATAGTCCTACATGCATATTGATTTTCCAGTCTTCTTAATACTATAGTCCTACATGCATATTGGTTTTCCAGTCTAGTTAATAATCCTACATGCATATTGGTTTTCCAGTCTAGTTAATAATCCTACATGTATATTGCTTTTCCAGTCTAGTTAATAATTCTACATGTATATTGATTTTCCAGTCTAGTTAATAATTCTACATGTATATTGATTTTCCAGTCTAGTTAATAATCCTACATGCATATTGGTTTTCCAGTCTAGTTGATATTCTTCATGTTTCAATTATTGTAGTAATGTCAGCAGTATGTAACTGAATCATCAGTATAAATATGATATTCTAGATGCTGTGAAATATCGTAGTTTCTAAATCAATTGTGTGACTTGTGTTCTGTGTACTTGTATTGATGATTCTCCACGCTTTATACAGTAGATGTATTTGTGCAGACACTGCTTGGGCGAGAAATGAATGAAAAAAGAAATGATTAACGCGCTTTTTCTACTACCTTCACAAATTAAAAACTGTGCCTGTTCTGTATCAGAAATATTGATTTTTGTTGTTGTCTGTATGTATGCAAGATCCAACATTTCTAATCATTTACTGGATTCGATCCGTCAGCATCACAGTGCGTGTGAACGAGAGAGACAGAGAGAGGAGACTGAGACACACACACACACACACACACACACCACACACACACACACACACACACAGAGAGACAGACAGACAGACAGACAGACAGACAGAGGCAGGAGAGAGACAGAGACAGAGACACAGAGAGAGAGAGA
>JAPXFY010000018.1:36564315-36571815 GCA_030674185.1 Monoplex corrugatus | reverse complement strand
ATCTTGTGACAGATTCAGCTCTCATGGAATCTTTTAATCTTCAAACGTATTGAGCCTTACATTTTAATGAGTATGAACAAATTCGTTGAGCAAGCTCTGGCAAAATTTAGGTGTGGTATGTCAGAAATCATTATGCATTCCAAGCGATGTGTTATGAATGTTGGGATATGTAACCTGTGTAACTTTGACAATGAGGACGAAGTCCTTTTTCGTTTTAAGATGTCCTGATCTCACTAATTGAAAAAAAAAAGAACTGATGTTCTTGAAACACATTGGCAATTTTCGACAAGATTAAATCTAAATCTACATCCTGCAACAAGAAATGAACAAGTCGTTAGAAATCTGGCATTATTCCTCCAGATATCCTGACATCTGTGACATTTTCTTTTGTCATTCATTAAGGTCTTACTTGTGGTGTGACTACATGGGTGATATGTACAAGATTTCACCAATGATATGGTTGAGAACTGTCTTCTTGTTTTGTTTTAATTATATCATTGCGCTTTAACTCAATTCCTTTCGGGAAATGTGGAACATTCCTTCACCTTACACAATTATGTCTTCACTGCATAATTTAGGATGTTTAGGCGTAATCTTTTTTTTTTTTTTTATTCTATTGATAATGTTATTGAAAATTGGTGCTTGGATCGTAGGAACATTGCTGCAAAAACGAAAATAGAAAATGTTAAGACAGAGATAGAAAGGCTTAATATCAATATTTTAAGATTGGATAAAGTGAGATGGAAGGAGGCAGGTATGATAACATCAGGAGAGCATAAAATTATGTATTCTGATGGAGATATGCATGAAAGAGGGGTAGACATCATAATGGTCAGTGACAAGTCAAAGCCTATCAAATGATACTGGGCTATATCAGATCGAATTTTATTAATTAAACTGGATGGCAAGCCATTTGATATTAACATCATCCAAGTATATGCACTAATATCCGTAAGTATGGGGAAGAAATTGACAGCTTCTATGGAGATTTAGAGACAGCCAAGGCTCAATTCAAATCACAGGACATTACAATAATAATGGGAGATTTAAATGATAAAGTGGGACAGGAGAGAGTGGAGGAAATAGTTGAATTCATGACCTTGGCACACAAAATGGAAGGGGAGAGAAACTTGTTGAGTGGCACAAATAAATGAGTTCATATAGGAAACACTTGATTTGAACAACCAAAAGGAAGAAAATGGACAAAGGTGAATTCAGGAGACAGTACAAGAAATCAAACTGATTACATCCTGATAAATATAAGATTTAGAAATTCTTTATTGACAGCAAAAACATTACCAGACGCAGACTGCAACAGTGACCACAATCCTGTTATGGGAAGATTCAGGCTGAAACTAAAGAGAAAAAAAAACAAAACAAAAAAAAACAACAACAACAAAAAACTAAATCTTGGACTCTAAAAGACAAATGAATCAACTCGTGCAAAATTTAACGTATATGCCCAAAACAAATTCAGTGCTCTAAAGAATGTTGCGTAAAGTGAAGAAAAATGGACAAATCCGAAAATCTCTATAATTGGAACTTGTAAAAAATCCCTAGAGTGAAAAGAAAAGCAAAGAAGAACTGGATAACAAGAGAAATGTTAGGTTTGAAGGATGAACGAAGTAAGGTAAAGGGACAAGAGGAAGAAGACACTGTCAGAACAAGATTGAAGCAGCTGGAATGTGGTTTCTAAGAAGAATGTTAAGAGTTCCATTGAAAGCAAAGAAAACAAACGCTGCAAGACACATGATGATGATGATTACTACATCGTTATTACGGTAACAGATATTCCACAAGTGTTAGGCAAATGTTCAGATCTTTAACGTCAGTACGCTGGTAGGTCTAAATGAGATGGACAGACAACATCCAAAAAGGGACAGGCCTGAACTTGAGCAGTTCCCACATGGTTGCAGACGATTAGCACAGATGGAGGAAACTCCTCGCAATGTCATCGGCGGTGCCCCTAGGCTCATCAGGGTCTCGGAATACGTAACGTAACGAAGGTCTGATTTAAATAAACAAATCGTTATGACAATTCCTATATTGGGCATAATAAATCATGACCACTAGTCTAACAGAGCTGATGACAAATACTGAACGCATTGAAATAGCATGCCTAATCGCACGACAAAATACGTGCACGTGCGCATACATCAAGTATGCGCACGAATGATTGATTAATTGATGAATGGTGGCTCTAGGGGATAATGTTTGCGCGTACGTGTCCCACTGTTGATCAGCGTTCGCGTCTGGTCAATTGGTTTCTGTCACGTTTTATCAGTGTCCAACCTTCACCCCACGCTTACCCACAATGGTCATTTTCGTCCCTCGTCCTTGTGATGTTTCAAATGTCTGTCTGTCTGACCGTATGTCTGTCTGTCTGTTTGTCTCCCTCCCTCTCCCTCTCTCTCTCCTCTCTTTCGGTCCATAAGTCTATCTTTGCTTTGTCTTTCTTTTTATGTGGTTTTGTTGTGGTGTTGTGTGCGTGTGTGTGCATGTGTGTTTGTGATGCGTTTGTGCGCGTTTATAGTGTTACGTGACTGTGTCTGTGTGTGTATCTGTGGTGCGTGTGTGTCTGTGTGTGTGTGTGTATCTGTGGTGCGTGTGTGTCTGTGTGTGTATCTGGTGCGTGTGTATTTGTGTGTGTATCTGTGGTGCGTGTGTCTGTGTGTGCGTATGTGGTGAGTGTGTATCTGTGTGTGCATCTGTGGTGCGTGTGTGTCTGTGTGTGTATCTGTGTGTGTATGTATGTATGTATGTATGTATGTATGATGTATGTATGCATGTATGTATAATTATATGCACGTGTGTGTGTGTGTGTATGTGTGTGTGTTTGTGTGTGTGTGTGGTGCGTGTGTGTATATATGTGTGTGTGTGTGTTTGTGTGAGCGTGTGTGTGTGTGCATGTGAGTGTGCGTGTGTGTGAACGTGTGTGTGCGTGTGAGTGTGTGTGTGACTGTGTGTGCGTGTGCGTGTGTGTATGTGTGTGTGAGTGTTTGTGACGTATGTGTGTGTGTGTGTGTGAATGTGTGTGTGTGTGAATGTGTGTGTGAGTGTTTGTGATGTGATGTGATGTGTGTGTGTGGTGTGTGTGTGTGTGTGTGTGTGTGTGTGTGTGTGTGTGTGTGTGTGTGTGTGTGTGTGTGAGTGAGTGAGTGAGTGTGTGTGTGCGTGTGTGTGTATGTGTGTGTGTGTGTGTGTGTGTGTGTGTGTGTTTGTGATATGTGTGTGTGCGTGCGTGTGTGTGTGTATGTGTGTGAATGTTTGTGGTGTGTGTGTGTGTGTGTGTGTGTGTGTGTGTGTGTGTGTGTAGACACCGCCACGTGGTGGGTAAAGGATGGAGATTTTTCCCATCTTCCAAGCTTACACGTATACACACCTGACAATGCCTTAATCCCTGTCAGGGTATACACATATAGAATATTATTTATACACGTTAGAGATCCTGTGAGGCATGTCAGTGAATGGCTTATGGATACATGAAGATACTCAACATGCATGTCCTCTGAGGACGAAACATGCAGATTGTGCAGAAATATATTTTTTTAATATGAAAAGACCCAATTACTGGGATTTCCACAAAGTACCCCACTAAGGTGCTGTCTTACAGCTATACATCAATGATAATGAAATGTTTACCACAGGTAAAAGGTGCTCCCAATGCTGTAATGTTCCAAACGTCTCTTAAAATGTTAAACGGTGTCTGTTTTGCAGGCGTTCATGTTATTGTTCCTGTTTGTCATTGCAGTAGTTTGTTTTCCACATTACTAAAAATCTTCTGTCAAAACACACTCTGACCAAGAGTTTTACAATGGTTGATAAGAATTCTTATATCGCAGAAAGTCTTATTCTTCAGATTCTAACATATGGAATAGTAGTTTATTGATGAACTTTTTATCTTGAAATTAAGCCAGTGAATGACCTTGGCATAATGTGGATCGAAAAAAATGTAAAGGTGAAGGGTGTTGAAATATGTAACTTGGGATGTTCACTTTGTCAGAGAATAACTTTGATATAATGCACACTTTGCTATTTTACCCATCAAATAAGGCAATTCCCTTTATGGAACAAGTGTAACAGTGAGTTATGAGTTATTTTTAACCAAAACCTCCAGACTGACAAGAACTCACCCGCCGAGTGAGTTTGACCTCTAGCGCTAAACAGTGCCAGGGAACTTACGATTCATTTTGTGCTGGAGGGTCACATGTGTTTAGATTCCATGATCTATCAATGTACTTTTCTTTTCAAAACATGAATATGTTGACACAGGATCTGTTTCAGGGTCCGTCTTGCTGCCATTGGGGACTAGAGAGAAACGAGAAATTAGCATGGCTCCATCCTCTGTGTGTGTGTGTGTGTGTGTGTGTGTGCGTGCGTGCGTGCGTGCGTGGTGTGTGTGTGTGTTGTGTGTGTGTGTGTGTGTGTGTGTGCGTGTGTGTTGTGTGTGTGTATGTGTGTGTGTGTGTGTGTGTGTGTGTGTGTGGTGTGGTGGGTGGGATGGGGGTAGGGTGGGGATTAGTCTGAGTGGTCTCCACTGTGCTGGGCAAAAGACGACCAGGACGAATTAAGCTGATGTAGTCTGCTTCTACCAGGGACAGTATTGGCGGCTGTTTCTCTTGTGTACATATTGACCAGGGTGATGGTGTGCCATGTTGTGGTTTGGTGGTTTGAGTTGGTTCTCCTTGTGGCAATGATTTTGTTAGTATCATCAACGGTCTCTCTTACTCTGTGTTGGTGTGTTGCTTGGTGTTGCATTTTCTGAATTGTATTGAGTCGTATTTGCATTGTGTTATGTCATATTATATCATTTCACATTGAACTGTAACGCATTGTATTGTGTTGTATTATAATGTGTTATGTTATACTCTATTGTATAACAGATTGATAATAGAAAAATATCAAAGTCCATGTTTGACCATTTGATTATTTCTACTCTCTGAAATTGTCTGCTGACGTGAATTTTTTTTAAAGGAATGATGTTTAAGTGAAATCATGTTGGCTTGTTGGAGAGGTGATGTTTGATCATGTCCTTGGATCTTCATCATCATCATCATCATCATCATCATCATCATCATCATCAAGTGCCCTGTCGCATGGCGTTGGCGACCATGGACTTCCAACCATCTCTATCTCTCGTTGCCCCTAGCATCTCCCCCACTCTCCTCATCCCCAGCCACTCTGCAAGTCCGTCCAGCATTCTCTCCCTGGGTCTACCTGGTGCTCTCTTTCCCTCCAGCTTTCCCGTTGTGACCAAGTGCTCCAAACCCCCCTTCCTCATAAAATGGACTATAAATGTTGCTTGTCTTTTCCTAATCTTCCTTATGAGTGATCTTCTTGTGTCTGCCTCCATCAAGACTGTCTCGTTTGTTTTCTTTGCTGTCCATGGAACTCTCTTCTGAGAAACCACTGCCTGGATCCTGCTCTGGCTTTGCTTGCTGACTGTCCACGCCTCGCATCCGCACAACAGTATTGGTTCTATATAACATTCAAGGACTCTCTTTCTGATGTTAATTGATAGGCATTTGTTGGTAAGAATGCTTGTCATCTTCTTGAATGCTGTTTTGGCTTGGCCGATTCTGCCAGCTATTTCCGATGTGCATCTGCCGTCTGATGAAATGACCGTTCCCAGGTATTTGAACTTATTAACCTGTGTCAAGGTTGTGCCATTTGCTGTTATTTTGCATGAGGGGATTTCATGTTTTTTACTGATCACCATGACTTCAGTCTTCCTGCTGTTTAGTTCCAACCCCTTACCTTTGCCTTGGATCTTACAAAGACATAAGGAGCATGGTGAAGTGTGGTATCAGTTGACTTACGAATTCTTTTAATTTGAATCCCTGAGGCCCGGGTTCTGCCTGACGTCCGTATCCTGCTCTCATGCAAGCAAACGCTTTTCGATAATTTTGAGAAACAGTCTCCATTATAAACACAGTAAATACAGCGCATATGTAATGCATGACTGCTACAAATTCCTTTAAACATAGTTTAGATTTGCATATGACTGGCTTATCGTCATCGTGCAGACTTCTGTTGGTATCAATAAAAATCATGTAATCATGGTGACACGTGATCTGTGTCAAGGTCTGTCTTGTTGTCGCTCGCGACTAGAGAGGGTGAGTGAGTTAGAGAGAGAGAGAGAGACAGAGAGAAAGAGACACAGAGAGACAGAGAGACAGAGACAGAGAGACAGAGACAGAGACAGACAGACAGAGAGAAAATGAGAGAGACAAGAGAGAGAAAGAAAGAGAGACAGAGAGAGAGAGACAGAGACAGGGAGAGAGACAGAGACAGACAGAGAGACAGAGATAGCGAGAGAGATGAGAAAAGAGAGAGAGAAAGAGAGAGACAGAGAGAGACAGAGAGACAAAGAGAGAGAGAGAGAGCGCGAGAGCGATAGAGAGAGACAGAGAAGAGAGAAGAGAGAGAGACAGAGAGAGAGAGAGACAGAGACAGACAGACAGACAGACAGACAGGCAGGCAGACAGACAGACAGACAGGCACCACTGCACCACTGTGTGTGTGTGTGGACAGTGTGTGTGATCAGCGCTGTGATGGCAAAAGACGACCAGGACGAATGAAGCCAATGTAGTCTGCCTGTGGTGGGACAGTAAGCTTGGCTGTTTGACTTGTGTCATCATTTGCCAGGGGAAATAGTGTGTATATTCCCTGGTTGGTGGTTTTTTCTTCTCTCCTTTTTTTCCCCCTGCCTATTGAGTTGTAGCGTGTTGTATTGTATTATACTGCACTAACAACCGAGTTATTGCCTGATTCATTGATTCAGTCTTTGTTTTATTTCTGTTTATCTATTTTAATTTATTTATCTATTGAAGATGAGATATACAGATACGCACGTCAGAACAAGGTAGCGAAGACTGTTCCAGTGACAGATTGATACAAACACTACAATAAGACACAAAAGACATACACTAGGTAGGACCTAAGGACCTGGCTAAGCTCATGGGTATATGTACAGACTTAAGGTTTGTGCCTTGATTGTTTTGTATCTTGTCCATCACATGGCACGTGTGACGTCAGTGTACATGAAATTCATTCCGAGTACGGAGACGTCATCTTGAGAAACTGAAACTGAAAAATGAAACATTAATAATAATAATGATATGATAATAATAATAATAATAAAAATAAAAATAATAATAAATATAACAATAATGATAACATAATAATAATAATAATAATAATAATAATAATAATAATAATAATAATAATAATAATAATAATAATAATAATGGTAACGATGATGATCATGATCACGATGATACATCATCATTATCGTCATCGTCAACGAAAGAAAGAGATAGAAAAACCTCTTGCACTTGGCACTCTATCAGACAGAAGTGGGTAAATATCTATCAACAGGGCTGGATCAGAACTCCACTGTGCCCAGTACTCTGAATTTGAATCATGTATAACACTCGGACATTTTGACCTGCATGACATCAAGTCAAACACAAACACACCACGTTTCGTATGCAGTAT
>JAPXFY010000018.1:36554315-36559315 GCA_030674185.1 Monoplex corrugatus | reverse complement strand
TTTTAAGACTTTTGCAGTCTAAGCTTTGAATCTTCTTTAGTAAATATTTTGGTGCACTGAAGAACACCTCTTGTGCATAGGATAATTTAGATCTTACAAGTGCTGTTGATAGATGAAGTAGTATGTTTGTATCCATTCCCCAGGGTAATCTGCTTATTATCTTTAGAAAATTTAAGGCTTTTCTTGCTTTTGTTAAAACATAATCAAAATGGACATTCCAGTTTAATTTCGATGTTATAAAAACTCCCAGAAATTTTACCACCTGTTTGTAATGTATCACTTCACCATGCAGTCTGAAAGTAGGCAAGTTATTTAAAGTACCACCAGGATTAAATAGCATCATGTTAGTTTTTTCAGTTGATAACGATAGACCATTTTCTAACATGTAGTTTCCAAGACTATCAAGATCAGATTGATACACCTGATGTAATTCTGTGCTCTCTGGGGAGTTGTCTTTTTTAAAGTAATATTCATCCATATGCATATATCATCAGCGTACTGTACCAAAACAACACGATTTGAGAGTACATTAGGAAGATCATGTATAAGGATATTAAATAATATAGGTGCTATCACTGAACCTTGAGGAATTCCCATATCAAGACATCGTGAAGTAGAATAACTTGTTCCCACTCTTGCCTGAATTGTTCTATTGGCTAAATAGGACTTGATATAATTATACATATTGCCAGACAGACCAATAGATTTCAGCTTGTACAATAATCGTGTATGCCAAACTTGATCATAAGCTTTTTTCACATCAAAAAAGGTTGCTAAAAGACTTTTTCTACGGGCAAATTGTTGTTTTATCTGAGTTGTAAGTTTAATCAGGTGCTCAACTGTGGATCTCCCTTTTCTGAAACCTGCCTGGTTTACCGGAATAACGTTATTTTTATCACAGTAATGTATAAGTCTGTTCAAGACCAATCTTTCCATTAGTTTGCTCGTATGGACGTCTACGCAATAGGTCTGTAACTGTTTTTATTGTTTTTAGGCTTTCCTGGTTTTAATATGGGTATAACAACAGACTTTTGCCATACCTGTGGTACAGTTCCACTCACCCAGCATTTCTGAAAAATTTTGTGTAAAAATATAATATAATTTTCTGGAAGATGCTTAATCATTTCAATTGAAACTGCATCGACACCTACCGAACTCCTTTTGCTGTGTAGAGACAAGATAGTGTTTTTTAGCTCTTCTAGGGTGATCGGAGAATTAAACCAGCAATCAGTCTGAGTTATTGGATCAGTGAAGATAGGGTTGTTAGCTGCCGTTTCTCTGTAGTGTTTGCAGTTAGGAGACAACCCATCTACTTTACTATTTTCAGCAAAGAGTTCTACAAAAGTTTCAGCTTTGTCCATGTCGGAAGGAAATTTGTGACATGTATCAATCATTATTGGAAATCTAGGTAAGTTGGCTCCGTTTTTCATTTGATTCATTTTTGTCCAGACTTTATGAAAATCCTTAAAATCTTAAATTTCTTTGGTGCAGTATGATGCCCAATAATCTTTCTTTGCTTCAGCGATGATTTTATTACACTGGGTGTTAGCTTTTTTCATTTCCATGTGATCGTCCGGTTTTCTGCTTTTGATGTAGATTTTGTATTTCTCTTTTTTATACTGAACGGCTTTCTCGCATGCCTCTGTCCACCAAACATTACCCAAACGATTATTAGACTTAAAAGTTTTGAGTTTCGGAATGGAGAGGTCTGCAGCAGCTAGAACTGACTCCTGGAACTTAGAAAACATAACGTCTACATTTTCACTTTCATAATGCTTATATTCTTGTTTAGCAAGAGCAGTTTGAAACATGGTCCAATCAGCACGCATGTAATTATATTTTGGTATAATGTCAGGAGTGCTGTCTTTCATCCTGATGTTGTCATTTGTTATTGTTATGATGATAGGTAAGTGATCACTTCCCAAAGTATCTCTGTGAGTGTCCCAGGTACAGCATGGTACTAATTCTGGTGATATTAGTGACAGATCGATGGCTGTTGCCCGGTGTTTGGAAACATCAGGAATTCTGGTGACACTCCCATCATTCAAAAGATAAAGCGCACTGTCAACTATGTTTTCTACTAAACGATTGCTTGTAACAGTACAACAATCTTTTTCCCAAAACGGGGAGTGGGAATTAAAGTCTCCACCTATTAGCCATCTACCGTGCTGCAGATCCGGAATCGTACGCAGCCATTCTGTATTGTGGTCATTTGGACCTGTTGGCAGGTAGACTGACAAAACGTTCAGGATGAAAGAATTACTGAATTGTACTGTGGCGGCACAAGCATGTAAGTCTTCAGTGGATGTTAAAACTGGGGAGTTAAATATGTGATACTGCAACTCTTTAAGTATATATATCGCAGTAGCTACCTTCTTCCCGGGATTTCCTAAGTCATATATTGGAGGATAATAATAATTTTGGAGGTTGGGAAGTTTGGTTGGGATAACATTAAGGGACTGCAAAATTAAAACTTCACACTGATTTGATGAGAGAAAATGTTCCAGGTATGCGGAATTGGTGGAAATAGATCTACAATTCCACTGCAAAAATTTGATTTGTGATTGTTGGCGCAGTTTCATTGTTGGCTAATCTCCTATGTTAAATTAAAGGTTATTTGTTTGATAATCACGAAGACTTTGGTTTTCTGCGTACGAGAAAAAATGACCAGAAAGAAAACATTAACTACTTAGACTACTAATAAAAGGTAGGGGGGAAAATGTAGTTAAAACTATGGGAAAAAGTCCTTCTAATAGAGAAAATAGATAGATTATGAACAGAAACAAATAACAAATAAATAAAACAATGGTATACACGCCGTCAAATGTACGGAGATTATAGTCTGACCGAGTCTTGATAGTCTGACTAAGTAAATTCTAGCGTGTGTATACTTTCATCAAGGGAATTGTCAGAGATGATGAGGAAAAAGTCCTGTGACAAGAATCGTTGATAACTGTAGATATACTAAAACATATCATATTGCAGCCACCACGGTTCGAAGTTGTTAAAATGGTGGAACCTTCCTCGGGGGAATCTAGAGGAGTGTAGCCGTGAAGAACGTGATCGTGTTGTTCTCCTAGGGGTCTCCCAAAAAAGATCCCGAACGTGTCTTCCCAGGTTCCCCGCTATCACGCTGCTTCCTCTGGCAGTGGGGTGTATATTGTCATGAAGAAACTGCTGGTTGGTGCGAAGGTTTTCGTGGGAGACAAAAGATACGTTTTTGATGTCAACAAGCTCAGCAGATAAGAAAGCGTTGTACAAATTCCGCTGAACCTCCATACGTGCATGTCGTACAGGGGCGACCTTGCTGGTGACTATCTTTGTGTTTGGGTATTCTTGTGCTACATATTTGATGCAAGTAGTAAGATGTTGAGTTGTTGTTGCGATATCTTTATTTAGTTCGTGAACACCACAATGGAAAACGATACAGTCCGCAGGAATGTCAAATTGAGATAGAGTCTTATCTAAAGAGCCTTTTATGTCATTAATGTTATTCACAGCACACGAGTCTCCTTCGAAACCGTAAGATCGTCCCAGTCTTCTTGAGTTTACATCTCTCAACATCGAATCGTGGACAGTCAGAACATACGGAAGGTCGTGGTTCTTATTACGTTGTTCTGATATCTGCGGAGGGTGTGACGTTGCATGTTTGCGCTGTGAGGTGACGTCCTTAGCTTTTTTGATGTCATGATGTTCTTTCCCGTCTTTGGTTTTCTTTTCGGGCACTGTTTTCGCTCTCTTTGAGTTATTCCTGCTACATTTTGTTTCGTTTGATTTTTGTGGCTGTTGATCGTCCTGCCTGTGTGTGTGTTTTTGTTTAAGAACGTCTGCGTACGTGGGATTTGTGTCATGGAGATCTGTCTGTGTCTGACTGTTCCTGGTGGTCTTGATGGTGGCGGTTGCTGTCGACCGGGCCTCGTTCTGCGCAAGCACAGACCTTTCTAAGGTATTAACTTGCTGGCGCAGATCTAGCACGATGTTTCTGAGGTCAACAATTGTACTCACGAGTTCCGCAGAGCTGAGTACAGGTGTGGTGTGAGTTGTCTCACTCTGCGTGCCCGTGGTAACCGCGGTCGACGCGCCATTTGTGGACACAGTCTCTGCCTTTTCGGTCACTTCTCCCTCGTTGTTGGTCGTTGGCTTCTCCGGATTGGCCGTACCCGCTGACGTAACTTGTTGTTTCTGTTCAACAAGGCGGACTCTTCTCGTCCTGGTCATATTGGACAATTCCACAATATCTCTGACTGCTGAAATGTTAGAAGTTATGAGTCTCCGCCAATCTTGAATCCGTCAATATGTGTGTGTGTGTGTGGTGGGTGTGTGTGTGTGTCTGTGTCTGTGTCTGTGTCTGTGTGTCTATGTATGTATATAGTGACGCTCTCCTAGAGGAGAGCTGACCGAAATAAATTCAAAATGTTCTATAATGAAAAGTTGAAAATATGAATTGCTAGCATGGTTAAACCATTTTCTACTTCACTATCTGTGTCTGTCTGTCTGTCCATTTGTCAATCTGTCTGTCTTCTGTCTGTCTGCCTGTTTATGTCCCTCTGTCTGTCTGTGTGTCTCTCTGTGTGTCTGTCAGTCTGTCTGTACGTCCCTTTGTCTGTCTCTGTTTTCGTCCCTCTGTCTCTCTGTGTCTGTCCATCTGTCTGTCTGTCCATCTGCCTGTCTCTGTTTCTGTCTCTCTGTTTGTTTGTATGTCTCTTTCTTTCTTTCTTCTTTCTCTCTATCGCTCTCTCCCACTCTCTCTAAGTCACAACACACTCTCTCTTCATTTGATTTTTCTGTCTTCCTTTTGTCTCTGTCTCAGACTCTCCTTTTCTGTCCTCTTTCTCTCTCTCTGAGAATTGCTGCCTTTCTATGTCTTTCCACAACCTTTCTCGCCCTCCCTCTCTCTCTCCCTCCCTCCCTCACATACACAAATTGCTGCCTTTCTATGTCTTTCCACAACCTTTCTCGCCCTCCCTCTCTCTCTCCCTCCCTCCCTCACACACACACAC
>JAPXFY010000018.1:36531815-36549315 GCA_030674185.1 Monoplex corrugatus | reverse complement strand
CAAAGGTCAGACCTTTAACATGGACTGAACTGTACTTCTTCTTAACAACGTTCTATTCAACAGAGATGACCAAACATGTCATCAGACGTTTTGCAGTGTCCATGGATAGATAGGTTTTAACTTCATGCTGCTGCTACATTTGTTCCACAAACAGCAATCGATGACTCAGTGCTAACAGTCACATCTCATTCTGATTTTAAAGTCACAAAGTCACAGATGATACACCCCGTGAAGGGACGTTGTGTCATGACAAAAAAACAACAAGAAATGAAATAAATAAGATAATAAATAAATGAATAAATAACAATAAATAAGAATAACTAACTAAGTAACTAAATAATGACTAAGTCAACTAACTAAACTAACTAACTAACTAACTAACTAAGCAACTAACTAACAAACTAACTATCAAACTAACTATCTATCTTACTAACTAACTGACTAACTAACTAACTGACTGATTAACTAACTACAAAGGGATAGCGTCAGATAAAAAACAATGGATTTAGCTCTCAGCTGAGGCTGTACAAGCGCAATGTCCTTTCCACCCTCCTTTATGGTTCAGATGTTGTAAGCTGACCACAGAGATGTTACCCAGCTGTCAACCTTCAACACCTGCATCTATGAAGTATCATGCATATCTTCTAGCCCAACATTACTCCCAACCAACTGTTTGCCAAATGCAGTAAAAGACTAAGGGCACTATCAGCATGACAAGACGATGGAGAGGGACTGGACACATTGATGGAGAGCAATACATGTATAACATTACTGGCACTACTCACCCATTGGACACCAGAAGGAACACGTAAGACAGGAAGACCCAAGAACAGATGGCGACGAATAATAGAAGACCTTACAGTGTTGAAACACACTCGTGGTAGCCTGTTGTACAGAGGCTGACCCAGAATAGAGAACCGCGGAGAACCTCCATTGCTGCCCTTCATGATAACATCATAACAAGCAGTAAGCAAGTAACACCTAAAATAGATCCAACATACACCAACGGCAACCAGGACTGATCTGAATGTCTCTACATCTCATTTCTTTACGGAATGTTGACAGTTACAAAGCTGTGGAAGAATACAAAAATAGATGATGGTGGGGGTAGTGGTGATGATGATGGTGATGGTGGGCGGGGGGGGGGGGGGAGGGCTGTTTCCAGACAGCTATTTCTCTGAACCCTGTCACCCTTCATCTTTGAGTGCGAAACGCTCCATCTGGGGAATTGATGTTTTATGTATAATGCAGTTTGAGAACGGTTTACTTGTATGTGTGTATTATGTGTGCCTTGTGTTGACTTGTTCAGGATCACCTGCCTGTGTTCAACAGTCATCATGCGTTCATGAGTCATCTGCTTTACAAGGTTACGCGGGGGGTGGGGGGGGGGGCAGGGCGCAAAGAAAACCAACGTCATGAAATGCGAACCAGAAGAACAAGCCAAAACAAAGCAGGCACGCATTCAACATTAGTCCCTTTTTATCCACTGGACCACTAGTACCAGAAGTTTTTAGTCCTCTTTGTATTATCCGTTGTTTGGTGGTGTTTGTGGTCTGTTTTGTGACCGTGCATTCGCGCTTGACAAAGGCCGGTTGGCCGAAAATTTGCGCTTGTCTTGTCTGTTGTGTTGAATGCGCGTTTGCTTTGTTTTGCTTGTTCTTCTGGTTCCTGTTTGCTTGGCGCGGCAGTCGCACTTGCTTTGGATGTCATGAAATGCATCATATCAGGTGGATGTGGCCAAGTGCGGATGAGGGATGGTGGGTGATAAAGGTGGTGTGGATAATGAAGGTATGGGTTGGAGTGGTGATGTTGGTGGGGGATGTATGCGTGAGTGTGATAGATGTGGGTGGAGTAGATTGGGTGATGTGGATGTGGGTGTGATGTATGGATGTGGGTGTGATATGAGTGGGGATGGTGGCTGTGGGTGTGATAAGATGTGGTGTGATGTATGCTGGAGTGTGATGTATGGTAGGGGTGTGATGTATGGTGGTGTGATGTATGTGTGGTGTGATGTATGGATGTGGTGTGATGTATGGCTGTGGGTGTGATGTATGGATGTGGGTGTGATGTATGATGTGGTGTGAGTGGCTGTGATGTATGTAGCGGTGTGATGTATGGCTGGTGTGATGTATGGTGTGGTGTGATGATGGCTGTGGGTGTGATGTATGGTGTGGGTGTGATGTATGATGTGGGTGTGATGTATGGTGGGTGTGATATGCTTGTGTGATGTAGGCTGGTGTGTGATGTATGCTGTGGGTGTGATGTATGGCTGTGTGTGTGATGTAGTGTGGATGAGCTGTGTGTGATGTATGGTGTGTGTGTGATGTGGTTGATGTTGGCTGTGTGTGATGACTGTGTGTGTGTATGGCTGTGTGTGATGTATGGCTTGTGTGTGATGTGGCTGGGTGTGATGTATGGTGGGTGTGATGTATGGCTGTGGTGTGATGTATGGCTGTGTGTGTGATTATGGCTGGGGTGATGTAAGCGTGTGGTGATGTATGGTGTGTGTGTGATGTATGGCTGTGTGTGTGATGTATGGCTGTGTGTGTGTGTATAGCTGTGGTGTGATTATGGTGTGGTGGATGTATGGCTGTGTGTGTGATGTATGGCTGTGTGTGTGTGTATGGCTGTGTGTGTGATGTATGGCTGTGTGTGTGATGTATAGCTGTGTGTATGTATGGCTGTGTGTGTGATGTATGTGTGTGTGGATGTAGCTGTGTGGTATGGCTGGTTATGAGGTGGTGTGTGATGTATGGCTTGTGTGTGTGATGTACTGTGGTGTGTGATGTATGGCTGTGTGTGTGATGTATAGCTGTGTGTGTGATGTATGGTGTGTGTGTGATGTATGGCTGTGTGTGATGTATGCTGTGTGTGATGTATGCGTGTGTGTGTGTGTGTATGTGTGATGTGTGTTGGTGTGTGTGTGTGTGCTGTGTTGATGTATAGCTGTGTGTGATGTATGGTGTGTGTGATGTATGCTGTGTGTGATGTATGGTATGTGTGTGTAGCTTGTTGTGGTATGTGGTGTGTGTTGATGTGTGTGTGATTATAGCTGTGTGTTGATGTATGCTGTGTGGTGTGGTGTGTGTATGGCTGTGTGTGGTGTGTGATGTATGGCTGTGTGTGTGTGATGTAGGCTGTGTGTGTGATGTATGGCTGTGTTGTGTGTATGGCTGTGTGTGTGTGTATGGCTGTGTGTGTGAGTGTGGTGTATGGCTGTGTGTAGTGGTATGTATGGCTGTGTGTGTGGATGTATGGCTGGTGTGTGTGATGTATGGCTGTGTGTGTGGTGTATGGCTGTGTGTGGTGATGTATGGCTGTGTGGTGATGTATGGCTGGTGTGTGGTGTTAGTATGGCTGTGTGGTGATGTATGGCTGTGTGTGTGGATGTATGGCTGTGTGTGTGATGTATGGCTGTGTGTGTGTGTATGGCTGTGTGTGTGATTATGCTGGTGTGTGTGTATGGCTGTGTGTGTGATGTATGGCTGGTGTGGTGGTGTATGGCTGTGTGTGTGATGTATGGCTGTGTGTGTGGTGTATGGCTGGTGTGTGATGTATGGCTGTGTGTGTGATAGCTGTGTTGTGGAGGTGTGTGGTGTGGTGTATGGCTGGGGTGGATGTGGCTGTGTGTGATGATGGCTGTGTGTGGTGATGGCTGTGTGTGTGATGTATGGCTGTGTGTGGATGTATGGCTGTGTGTGTGTGTATGGCTGTGTGTGATGTATGCTGTGTGTGTGATGTATGGCTGTGTGTGTGATGTATGGCTGGTGTGTGTGTAGGCTGTGTGTGTGTTATGGCTGTGTGTGTGGTGTATGGCTGTGTGTGTGTGTGGCTGTGTGTGTATATGGCTGTGGTGTGTGTATGGCTGTGTGTGTGATGTAGGCTGTGTGTGTGATTATGGCTGTGTGTGTGAGTATGGCTGTGTGTGGTGTATGGCTGTGGTGTGATGTATGGCTGTGTGTGGATGTATGGCTGTGTGTGTGTGTATGGCTTGGGTATGTAGGCTGTGGGTGGTGTATGGCTGTGTGTGTGATGGCTGTGGTGTGGTGTATGCTGTGGTGTGTGATGTATGGCTGTGTGTGGTGATGAAGGCTGTGTGTGATGATGGCTGTGTGTGTGTGTAGGTGTGTGATGTGGTGGTGATGAGGCTTTGTGTGGTGTAGGCTGGTGTGTGTGTATGGCTGTGTGTTGGTGATGATGCTGTGTGTGTGAGTATGGCGGTGTGTGATGTATGCTGTGTGTGTGGTGTGGCAGTGTTTGTTAGGCTGTGGGTGTGATGTATGGCTGTGTGTGTGTGTAGGCTGTGGGTGATGTATGGCTGTGTGTGTGAGTATGCTGTGTGTATGTGGCGTGTGTGATGATGGCTGTGGTGGTATGCTGTGGTGGATGTATGTGTGTGTGATGAAAAGCTGTGTGTGTGTATGGCTGGTGTGTGGTTTGGGTGGGTATGGCGTGTGTGTGATGGCTGTGTGGGTGTATGGCTGTGTTGTGATTATGCTGGTGTGTGATGTATGGCGTGTGTGGGATGTAAGGCTGTGGTGTGTGTATGTTTTGTGTGATGTATGGCTGTGTGTGAGTAGTTGTGTGTGATGTATGGCTGTGGTGGTGTGGCGTGGTGTGAGTATGCTGTGTGTGATGTATGTGTGGTGTGATGTATGCTGTGTGTGTGGATGTTGGTGTGTGTGTGATGTATGGCGTTGTGTGATGTATGGCTGTGTGTGATGTATGGCTGTGTGTGTGTATGGTGTGTGGTGTGTATGGTGCTGTGTGTGAGTATGGCTGTGTGTGTGATGTATGGCGTGTTGTGTATGTTGTGGTGGTGTAGTGTGTTGATTAGGTGTGTGTGTGTGTGTATGGCTGTGTGTGTGGTATAGCTGTGTGTGTGTATGTGGTGTGTGATGTATGGCTGTTGTGATGTATGGCTGTGTGTGTGTGTATGGTGTGTGTGTGTAGGTGTGTGTGTGTGTAGGCTGTGTGTTGATGTATCTGGGTTGTGTATCTGTGTGGTTGTATGGGTGTGTGTGATTATGCTTGTGTGTGATTATATTGGTGATATGGTGTGTGATGTATGGCTGTGTGTGTGATGTATGGCTGGGTGTGATGTATGGCTGTGTGGTGATGATGGATGTTGGTGTGTGATGTATGGATGGTGTGATGTATGCTGTGTGTGTGATGTATGGGTGTGGTGGATAATGGCGTGTGTGTGATGATGGCTGTGTGTGATGCTGTGTGTGTGATGTATGGCTGTGTGTGTGTATGCGTGGTTGTGTGTGGTGGGTGGTGTGGTTGATGTTGGTGGTGTGATGTATGGCTGGTGTGTGTGTGTATGGCTGTGTGTGTGATGTAAGGCTGTGTGTGTGTGTGTGTGGATGTATGGCGTGGTGTGGTATGGCTGTGTGTGTGATGAATGCTGTGTGGTGATGTATGGCTGTGTGTGTGTGATGCTGTGTGTGGTGTATGGCTGATGTGGTGTGATGTATGGCTGTGTGTGATGTATGTTGTGGTGTGTAGGTGTGTGTGATGTATGGCTGTGTGTGTGATGTATGGCTGTGTGTGTGATGTAAGGCTGTGTGTGTGATGTATGGCTGTGTGTGTGATGATGGCTGTGTGTGTGATGTATGGCTGTGTGTGTGATGTATGGCTGTGTGTGTGATGTATGGCTGTGTGTGTGTATGGCTTGGTGTGTGTGTGTGTATGGCTGTGTGTGATGTATGGCTGTGTGGTGTGTGTATGGCTGTGTGTGTGGATGTATGGTGTGTGTGTGTGTAGGCTGTGTGTGTGGTGTATGGCTGTGTGTGTGTAATGATGCTGTGGTGTGTGTATGGCTGTGTGTGTGATGTAAAGGCTGGTGTGTGTGATGCTGTGGGTGATGACATGATGTGTGTGATGTAGGGCTGTGTGTGGTGATGTATGGCTGTGTGTGTGATGTATGCTGTGTGTGTGATGTACTGGCTGTTGTGTGGATGTATGGCTGTGTGTGTGATGTATGGCTGTGTGTGTGTGTATGGCTGTGTTGGTGTGTGATGTATGGCTGTGGTGTGTGATGTATGGCTGTGTGTGTGGTGTATGGCTGTGTGTGTGATACATGATGTGTGTGTGGTGTATGGCTGTGTGTGTGTACATGATGTGTGTGTGTGTGTATGGCTGTGTGTGTGGTGTATGGCTGTGTGTGTGATGTATAGCTGTGTGTGTGATACATGATGTGTGTGTGATGTATGGCTGTGGTGTGATGTATGGCTTTTGTGTGTGATGTATGGCAGTGTGTGTGATGTATGGCTGTGTGTGTGTGTATGGCTGTGTGTGTGTGATGTATAGCAGTGTGTGGTGATGTATGGCAGTGTGTGTGATGTATGGCTGTGTGTGTGATGTATAGCAGTGTGTGTGATGTATGGCAGTGTGTTCGATGTATGGCTTGTGTGTGGTGTATGGCTGTGTGTGTGGTGTATGGCTGTGGTTGTGACGTATGGGTGTGGGTGTGATGTACGGATGTGGGTGTTGTGTTAGGAGTCCAGGTTCTACTCCATCCATTAGATGTTAAGTGGTGGGGTTGGTGCCTGTCTTTTTGTCTCGACTGTGACATACACAAATGCTGTGGGCATTACTTATCATTAGCGATATAGCATCGTGTCCATACAACCTTGTATTAATCATTACTGACATTTGCAATGAGGACACTAGGTGACACTGGGGAGCACTCTGACCTTACGGTAGTGTGATCAGTCAAGGGAAATATATGCATGGATTCAGCCAAATGAGACATGGTTAGCATAGAGATCGAGCCCCTTCCCTGTCAGTTTTACCGAACATGTTTGATGCTGACTCAGGGAAAAAAAAACGTTGTGGATATGGTTACAGTTCATCCAGTTGTGAATAGATACCTGGTCCTGTTTGGGGCACTGAAGGTGAAATAATAAGGAAAGAAGACAGTCCTCACTTTCACAACGCTCACACTGAAAAAAAGTAGGTTGAGGTCCCTGCCATCTCATTTCTACCACCGCCACCACCTGTACACTTCATGAGTACGAGACAACGTTAACTTTTACATGTAAGATATAGAAAGATAATATTCTCATACTGAAGCTGAAATATGTAAGAGAGAATAATTGATCTTTGGGTCGCTTATTTGACGCCTGAATTATGTACTTGAGTTGACTTGCACCGATTGAACTCTGCTTCTCTGTCCTCTGTCTTCCTCTTTTCACTTTGATTGTCTTCTACCTCGTCATCTCTCTCTCTGTCTCTCTTCTCTTCTCTGTCTCTTTCTTTCTTTCTCTCTCTTGTCTATCTCTCTCTCTTCTCTCTCTCTTTCTCTGTCTGTCTGTCTGTCTTTCTCTTCTCTCTCTCTTCAGTCTTCGCTTCCTCGCTTTCTCTCTCTCTCAGTCTCGCTTTCGGTTCTCTCTCTCTCTCTCTCTTCTCTCTCTCTTTCACGCTCTCCCTCTCTGTCTCTCTCGCTCTCCCTCTCTGTCTCTCTCGCTCTCCCTCTCTGTCTCTCTCACTGTCACTCTCTCTCTCTCAAAAGACAACAAACGTCTTATATTACTGATTAATTGATGTATTTCCTATTCAATATTTGTTTGCTCTAGGTGGACATGTAGATTAGTATTGGCAAGTTAAGAATATTGTTTTCATGTCATAACTTGGACTGTTGGAAAATATCAGTGCCTCGTGGGTAGGGGTACAACCTTTGTTCTCTGGCACTGCGTTCTGCCTGTAGGATGGACAGAAACACCGGTCCCCGTCTGTCTCCTAAAATTCTGACAGCTGGCCCCAAGCGCCACATCACGCTTCACAACCTTAGCTGGCGGGCTAAATGACGTGAGGGGATGATGTCAACATGACATCATTTCCTGAAAGAAGTCAACGGCCATGGTGGAAGGACTCCAAGCAGTTCAGTGGCCTCGTGTTCATGATCAGGACATGCCATCTGGCTGGAGAGAGGGTGACAGTTTGGGTCCACACACCTAACAGGCTGAATGTACCTTACCTCAACATTCCCGTGTTTGTGTGCGGTGCGTGTGTGTGCGTGGGTGTGTGTGTGTGTGTGTGTGTGTGTGTGTGTGTGTGTGTGTGCGTGCGTGCGTGCGTGTGTGTTAGAGAATTATATGATTACAACTTAGGTCAAGAGTCACACACCCTGCAGGTTGAGTGAACCTCAGCTTAGCAAATTTCGTGCGTGCGTACGTGTGCTCACACGTGTACGTGTGTGTGTGTGTGTGTGTGTGTGTGTGTGTGTGTGTGTGTGTGTGTGTGTGTGTGTATGTGTGTGTGTGTGCCACGCATTATTTGTTCTACTGTGTGTGTGTGTGTGTGTTTGTGTGTGGTGTGTGTGTGTTGTGTGTGTGTGTGTGTGTGTGTGCACGCATTATTTGTTCTACTCCTATATATACAGTGCAAAGAGCATACTTTTTGATAAGGACTGTTAGCGTTAAGTTAATGACATTATTAGTACTGTCATTGTCACATCAGCCTGATACACCATCCCAAGCTCCAGCCTTTAGTTGTCCACTTTCCCTCTCTTTCCGCAATGGTTTTTTTTTTTACTTGTGTTTGTTTCGTTTGTGTTTTGTTTTGTTTTCTTTTTTGTGTGTGTTTGTTTTTGTGTTTGTTTTGTTTGGGGAAGGATGTTTGTGACGTTTCACCAAAGGCAGGTCCTGAACAAGTCAACGCAAATGAAAGGTTCTCAAACTGCATTATACATAAAACATCAATTCCCTAGACGGAGCCTTTCGCACTCAGCCAACAAGAGGTGACTGAGTTCAGAGAAATAACTGTTTGAAAACAGCCCCCTCACCCTCACCTTCACCCTCACTCATCATTATTTGAATCCCCCTGCATTTCCAAAACTGTCTTCAGAAAGACTGGCAGGTAATGATTCAGATCCAGGATTAGTTTTATTCCAACAATGTGTTTGTGTCTGCAGATGACAGTATGTTGGTAAGGATTCCTTAATTGTGCAGATCTTGAACTCGTGAAAAGTCACACCACCTAATGTTAAAATCGGTCACACAGAAAAGTCGTGAATGCACAATATTTAAATGGATTTGCTCTAGTACAAGGACTAATATTTCAAATTGTATAAGAAACATCTGTTGGGTTAGATTTATCCTTGCACAGAATGTGATGTGGCAGATGATGAAGACATATGTGTAGATGTGTGTATAGGCCAACTCAGACATTGCTGCAAAAATTGATAACTGATGCATTGCTTATTGTATTAACGTTATTCGTTTCATCGTTATACAACACTTACAATATTTAACCTCTTTTCTTGTGATATTACATTTAAAATAGAATTTAAGACCACACCGGACTGTAGGATTCAGTCGCAGATTTGGGTCATTTGTCATAGTTTGTTGTTGGACAGCCATCACATAACGTTGCAGTTTTGTTCTAGCAGCTATGGTGAAGTTATCCCGAAGAAATGTCTGTGGAAGACTGTGTATTAACACTGATTCGTGAAATTTGAAATTTAACTCTTTAAAAGCCCAATTATATCAAGCCAAAGGTCCATAAGAGGGAAAATTATGAATGCATGACAGTTTAAATGATTTCTTTAGTTTGCGATTGAAGAGTCGGTCCAGAAACTATAAGACCTTTTCAGCACATGGGGTTTATGCATAGGTAGAGGGGTTACTCCATGATCGGTTTGGATCTTAGCTCCATCACATGGTATCTGTGACGTCAGTGCATGTGGCATTTCTTCCAAGTCGGAGATGTCATCTTGAGAAATTTGAAACTGCAATAAAAAAAACTGAAGAAAACATGCTGATTATGTGAGCAGATTAGTGCATTTTTTTCTTGTAGTTCAGATGGCAATGTTTAGACAAACATGTAAATGCATATAGCTTATTTTGGGAAATCACACTCATAACACGAAACACAAAATATTTCCAACCATCATGAAATACATATACTGTACAACCAATCCAAACAACAGAAAAGCAGTGTTTTCTAATGTACACATCTATCGATATACATCAGGGAAACAGCTGTAGGGATAAATACAGCAACGATATATATATACAAACGTACAGAGAACTTTCGTTTATTTGTGACAGTCAGGGTGAAGTATCGATTGACTGTGTGGTATGTGGTACACAGACAATTACAACCAAAATAAAACGTACTTGCTGGATGAAGTCACCAAAAAGAAGCATAAAATTGTAACACACACACACACACACACAATATGTTTTTGAGACATCAAAAAGGAATATAGAATTGTACACACACACTATGTTTTGACCCTTTCATAGCACTAGCATAGTGCCAAAAAGGTTAGGGTTAATTAATGTATTTTGCATACTGTGCATATCAGATTCACTTATCCATAAAAGATATGATGTCGACATGCAATGGATTCTGTGTTACGTGTTAAGATCTGCTGTATTCCAGTGCTAGTTCTTCGCCAGGTGGGTGATAATGATAATGGTAATGATGATGATAATGACAATGATAATAATAATAATGATACTGTATTTTCCAATGGTAGAAGTTATTAACTGAAAATATTTTCTTCAAACGTGCTTTTGCTTCCATGCTGGGTGTTTTACGTGTTTCTAAAAGTCAGCCGTTGACATGACTTACATTAACATGCACATGTGATACTTATATTCATTATTCTTTCATATATATTTATATTCATATTCATTTCATTCATTCATTTATTCATTCTATTCTTCATTCGTTCGTTCATTCATTCATCATATCATATATTTCTTTCTTTTGTCACAGTGGATTTACCATGTGAAACTTGGGCTGCTCTTCCCTTTGAGAGTGCGCGCCACAGTGTAGCGCCACCTCATTTGTGTTACCCGAGACTTTAGAAAGGTAGGAAGTTTAACTGGCCTTCAAGGGTAGAGACCTGGGAAATTAATCTACCTCTCCAATGACATACCACGACAGCCCAGCGAAAGCCCTGCTCTTCACAATTTTCAACTGCCGTGGGATCTTTAGCGGGCGCAAGCCAGAAGGCACACGGGTCCGACTCGTTTTTTCGTCGCCTTCCAAAGAACCAGAAGCTCATTTCGATGTTCCGGTCAAACTTTGGAGAAAAGTCGAGGTTTCGATGGGAAACAAACCCTGGAACCTTGAGTTCAGTTACTGGCAGGCGAACGTCTGAACCATTCAGCCACTCTTCTCCTTCTGCATGTGTTTATATACAAGGGTGTCTGTACACATGTTGATCTGGCACACCGGAAAAAGTCTCCACTGTTTACCCACCTGGTGGAGATGAACCGGAAAAAGTCTCCACTGTTTACCCACCTTGTGGAAATGACCGGAAAAGTCCCACTGTTTACCCACCTGGTGGAGATGACCGGAAAAGTCCCACTGTTTACCCACCTGGTGGAGATGACCGGAAAAGTCCCACTGTTTACCCACTGGTGGAGATGACCGGAAACGTATCCACTGTTTACCCACGTGGTGGAGATGACCGGAAAAAGTATCCACTGTTTACCCACCTGGTGGAGATGACCGGAAAAGATCCACTGTTTACCCACCTGGTGGAGATGACCAAAAATTCCCACTGTTTACCCACCTGGTGTAGATAGACCGGAAAAGTCTCCACTGTTTACCCACCTGGTGGAGATGACCGAAAAGTCTCCACTGTTTACCCACATGGTGGAGATGACCGGAAAAGTATACACTGTTTACCCACCTGGTGGAGATGAACCAGAAAAGTCCCACTGTTTACTCATCGGTGGAGATGACCGAGAAAGGTTCCCCACAGTTTAGCCACCTGTAGAGATGACCGGAAAAGTCCCATGCTTACCCACCTGATGGAGATGACAGGAAAAAGTCCCACTGCTTACCCACCTGATGGAGAGACCGAAAAGTCCGCACTGCTTACCCACCTGGTGGAGATAACCGGAAAAGTCCAACTGTTTACCCACCTGGTGGAGATGACCGAAAAGTCCAACACTGTTTACCCACCTGGTGGAGATACCGGAAAAGTCAAACTGTTTACCCACCTGGTGGAGATAAACCGAAAAGTCCAAATTGTTTACCCACCTGGTGGAGATAAACCGGAAAGTCCAAACTGTTTACCACCTGGTGGAGATGACCAGAAAAGTCCAAATGTTTACCCACCTGTGGAGATAACTGGAAAAGTCCAAACTGTTACCCACCTGGTGGAGATAACCGGAAAAGTCCAACTGTTTACCCACCTGGTGAGATGACCGGAAAAGTCCAAACGTTTACCCACCTGATGGAGATGACCGAAAAGTCCCACTGTTTACCCACCTTGTGGAGATGACCGGAAAAGTCCACACTCCTTACCCATCTGATGGAGATGACCGGAAAAGCCCACACTGTTTACCCCCCTGGTGGGGATGGCGGAAAAGTCCTCACTGTTTACCCAACCAGTGGAGATGACCGGAAACGTCTCCACTGTTTACCCACCTGGTGGAGATGACGAGCAGTTTGTAGCCAAGCCCTGCTGGTTGACAATTCTGACAGTGACTCACTTGACTACTGCTCCCTGAGGACAGTGAAGTTGGCAGTCTGGAATCTGTTTGAGAGGGAGTCATCGTTTTCAGGCAATTCCATATGCGTTTTATTCCAATCTGCCAGTAAATGATAATAATAGTACTGATAATAAATAATAAATAATAATAATAATAATAAACAATAAAAAGATAATGATTATAACAATACTACTACTTCAACTATTACTACTACTAACAATAATAATAATAATGATAATAATAATTGTATTTGTATGGCAAAATCTTGACAATTCAAACCAAAGCGCACTCACGCGTCAAAACACTTTCACTATCAACGCAGACTGAAATACAACAGACAAAAAAGACCTACACAAACTGAGGGAAAGAAGGAGTTATAGAATTCATTGTCGGGACTGTTGGCAGATGCCTTGAGCCCGCGCAAAACCCTGTGCACTCTCAAGGTCTTAAATGGGGGTGGGGTAGGAGGGTAAGGGTGGAGGGTCTATGAAACAGTAAGCTGACACCTCCAGAATGATGGAATCATTAAGATGAGCAGCCAACAGACCAGTGGACCTATCAAACAGTAAGCTGACACCACCAGAATGATTCCATCATTAAGATGGGCAACCAACAGGCCAGTGGACCTATGAAACAATAATCTGACACCACCAGAATGGTGGAATCATTAAGATGAGCAGCCAACAGGCCAGTGGACCTATGAAACAATAATCTGACACCACCAGAATGGTGGAATCATTAAGATGAGCAGCCAACAGGCCAGTGGACCTATGAAGCAGTAAATTGACACCACCAGAATGGTGGAATCATTAAGATGAGCAGCCAACAGGCCAGTGGACCTATCCAACACTAAGCTGACACCAGAATGATGGAATCATTAAGATGGGCAGCCAACAGGCCAGTGGACCTATCCAACACTAAGCTGACACCACCAGAATGATGGAATCATTAAGATGGGCAGCCAACAGGCCAGTGGACCTATCAACACTAAGCTGACACCAGATGATGGAAACATGAAGATGAGCAGCCAACAGGCCAGTTGTTAATGTGGCAGGCTGGGATTGAACTCGAGATGTCAGATCTTGAGGTCACGGCTGCATAAAAAACAAACAAACAAACAAACAAACAAAAACAAAACAAAAAAACAAAAAAACCAAAAAAATCCAAATCACACCAAAGAGAGCGTGAAGAGGGGTGGGGATCAGCTGACATTGTGACAAAACACAGCGTTATATATACACAACCCTTCACACACATGCGCAAACACGTGTGCACGGGCATGTTGAGAGTCTGACAAATATGATTTGCTAACTGAAGAAGCGACTTGACATTCCACAGTGTGGAGCAACTACAGATTGGAAGAAAGCGCACGCGGGTGTTGAGATCGGATGTCAGCAAACTGCCTGCGGTTTTGGGAAGTGAGATTGATTAACACAAGAGGGAAGGACAAGAACAAGAACAAAAATACCGTTTATCTGTGAGTATGTGAAATAAGCAATATACATTGGCTGTTACTCTCAATGAACTGACCCTGTTTACACAGCATTAATGTCCTTGATCACGTGATCTATACATCTTTACTCCTGACATTTTTTTGTGGAGCTGTGCTATATTACCACATATTTCTGATTTCATGGTATTCCTTCTTGTGCTTTTGAATGAACCGACAATGTTTGTACTGCATATGAACATTACACTTACATCCGCTCACTCTTTTTGTTTTGTTTTCCAATGTAAAATGCAACGTGTTTTCTGTGCATTGATGTGGACTGTTGGAGCTATACAAATGGAATGGTTATCGTAATCACGATTCGTATATGTTTCTTACTTCCAGTCCTCGCCTAAAGAGGGTCAACAGAGACAGACAGACAGACAGACAGACAGACAGACAGATAGATAGATAGATAGATAGATAGATAGAGAGAGAGAGAGAGAGAGACAGACAGACAGATAGAAAGACAGACAGACAGGCAGAGAGGGGAGAGAGAGACAGACAGACAGACAGAAAGACAGACAGACAGGCAGAGAGGGGAGAGAGAGACAGACAGACAGACAGAAAGACAGACAGAGAGGGGAGAGAGAGAGAGAGAGAGAGAGAGAGAGAGAGAGAGACAGACAGACAGACAGACACAGACAAACAGACAGACACACAGACACCCAGAAAAATGGGCATATATATATATATATATATATATATGTATATATATATAAACAGACGGACAGACAGACAGACAGACAAAGATATGCACCAATCGATGATATTAAGAAAACAGCCCAGACCAGGAAGACAGTATTATTGACAACAATACTAGAGACAGTATTATGGGCAACAATACTGGACACAGTACTATGGACAACAATACTGGACACAGTACTATGGACAACAATACTGGACACAGTATTATGGACAACAATACTGGACACAGTACTATGGACAACAATACTAGAGACATTATTATGGACAACAATACTGGACACAGTACTATGGACAACAGTACTGGACACAGTACTATGGACAACAATACTGGACACAGTATTATGGACAACAATACTGGACACAGTATTATGGACAACAATACTGGAGACAGTATTATGGACAACAATACTGGACACAGTACTATGGACAACAATACTGGACACAGTATTATGAACAACAATACTGGACACAGTACTATGGACAACAATACTGGACACAGTATTATGGACAACAATACTGGACACAGTACTATGGACAACAATACTGGACACAGTATTATGGACAACAATACTGGACACAGTATTATGGACAACAATACTGGACACAGTATTATGGACAACAATACTGGACACAGTACTATGGACAACAATACTGGACACAGTATTATGAACAACAATACTGGACACAGTATTATGGACAACAATACTGGAGACAGTATTATGGACAACAATACTGGAGACAGTATTATGGACAACAATACTGGAGACAGTATTGTGGACAACAATACTGGAGACAGTATTATGGACAACAATACTGGAGACAGTATTATGGACAACAATACTGGAGACAGTATTACGGACAACAATACTGGAGACAGTATTATGGACAACAATACTGGAGACAGTACTATGGACAACAATACTGGACACAGTATTATGGACAACAATACTGGACACAGTATTATGGACAACAATACTGGAGACAGCGTTATGGACAACAATACTGGAGACAGTATCATAGACAACAACACTGGAGACATTATTATGGACACGATACTGGAGACAGTATTATGGACAACAATACTGGTGATATTATGGACAACAATACTGGAGACAAGTATTATAGACAACAATACTGGAGACAGCGTTATGGACAACAAAACCGGAGATAGTATTATGAACAACAATACTGGCGACAGTATTATGGACAGCAATACTGGAGACAGAATTATGGACACAAATACTGGAGACAGTATTATGGACAACAATACTGGAGACAGAATAATGGACACAAATACTGGAGACAGTATTATGGACAACAATACTGGACACAGTATTATGGACAACAATACTGGAGACGGTATTATGGAAACAAATACTGGAGACAGTATTATGGACACAAATACTGGAGACAGAATTATGGACAACAATGCTGGAGACGGTATTATGGACAACAATGCTGGAGACAGTATTATGGACAACAATACTGGAGACAGTATTATGGACAACAATACTGGAGACATAATTATGGACACAAATACTGGAGACGGTATTATGGACAACAATACTGGAGACATTGTTATGGACACGATACTGGAGACAGTATTATGGACAACAACACTGGAGACAGTATTATGGACAACAACACTGGAGACAGTATTATGGACAACAACACTGGAGACAGTATTATGGACAACAATACTGGACACAGTATTATGGACAACAATACTGGAGACGGTATTATGGAAACAAATAATGGAGACAGTACTATGGACACAAATACTGGAGACAGAATTATGGACAACTAAGCTGGAGACGGTATTATGGACAACAATGCTGGAGACAGTATTATGGACACCAACACTGGAGACAGTATTATGGACAACAATACTGGAGACAGCGTTATGGAGAACAATACTGGAGAAAGTATTATGAACAACAATACTGGCGACAGTATTATGGACAGCAATACTGGAGACAGTATTATGGACAACAATACTGGAGACATTATTATGGACACGATACTGGAGACAGTATTATGGACAACAATACTGCAGATATTATGGACAACAATTCTGGAGACAAGTATTATGGACACAAATACTGGAGACAGTATTATGGACAACACTACTGGAGACAGCGTTATGGACAACAAAACCGGAGATAGTATTATGAACAACAATACTGGAGACAGTATTATGGACAACAACACTGGAGACAATATTATGGACAACAATACTGGCGACAGTATTATGGACAGCAATACTGGAGACAGTATTATGGACAACAATAGTGGCGACAGTATTATGGACAACAATACTGGAGACAGTATTATGGACAACAATACTGGAGACAGAATTATGGACACAAATACTTGAGACAGTACTATGGACAGAAACACTGGAGACAGTATTATGGACAACAATACTGGAGACGGTATTATGGACAACAATACTGGAGACGGTATTATGGAAACAAATACTGGAGACAGTATTATGGACACAAATACTGGAGACAGAATTATGGACAACAATGCTGGAGACGGTATTATGGACAACAATGCTGGAGACAGTATTGTGGACAGCAACACTGAAGACAGTATTATGGACAACAATACTGGAGACAGTATTATGGACAACAATGCTGGAGACAGTATTATGGACAACAATGCTGGAGACAGTATTATGGACAACAATACTGGAGACAGTATTATGGACAACAACACTGGAGACAGTATTATGGACAACAATGCTGGAGACAGTATTGTGGACAGCAACACTGGAGACAGTATTATGGACAACAATACTGGAGACAGTATTATGGACAACAATACTGGC
>JAPXFY010000018.1:36494315-36524315 GCA_030674185.1 Monoplex corrugatus | reverse complement strand
GGGGAACCAGAAAAAAGAGCATTACAGTAATCGAGACGGGATAGAACAAATGCACAGACAAGAGCCTTTGTCGTGTCTTCTGAGAGGAGGTGGCGGATAGAAGCAATTCGGCGGAGTTCAAGAAAACAAGTCGGACAGACGTTGCTCACATGCTGGTGGAAGGACAGGGTTTGATCAAGAGTTACACCAAGGTTACGGGCAAAATGGGAGAGAGGGATAGATGAGTCAACAAGTGTGACAGAGGTTGGAAGAGAGGGGTGATTTTGGAGTTTGGGTGGGGTGATCAAGATCAATTCGGATTTCTCTTCATTTAATTTCAGTTTGTTTTCAGTCATCCAATCCTTCATCCAATACATACCAGTGTTGTGTGGTGTTTTCATAAATACCAGTGTTGTGTGGTGTTGTCATCCATACCAGTGTTGTGTGTTGTGTGTTGTTGTCATTGATACCAGTGTTGTGTGGTATTGTCATTGATACCAGTGTTGTGGGGTGTTGTCATTCATACCTGTGTTGTGTGGTGTTGTTATTGATACCTGTGTTGTGTGGTGTTGTCATACATACCAGTGTTGTGTGTTGTTGTCATACATACCAGTGTTGTGTGGTGTTGTCATTCATACCAGTGTTGTGTGTTGTTGTCATACATACCAGTGTTGTGTGGTGTTGTCATACATACCAGTGTTGTGTGTTGTTGTCATCCATACCAGTGTTGTGTGGTGTTGTCATCCATACCAGTGTTGTGTGGTGTTGTTATACATACCAGTGTTGTGTGGTGTTGTCATCCATACCAGTGTTGTGTGATGTTGTTATACATACCAGTGTTGTGTGGTGTTGTCATCCATACCAGTGTTGTGTGGCGTTGCCATTCATACCAGTGTTGTGTGGTGTTGTGATTCATACCAGTGATGTGTGGTGTTGTCATACATACCAGTGTTGTGTGGTGTTGTCATCCATACCAGTGTTGTGTGGTGTTGTCATACAACCAGTGATGTGTGGTGTTGTCATTGATACCAGTGTTGTGTGGTGTTGTCATTGATACCAGTGTTGTGTGGCGTTGTCATTCATACCTGTGTTGTGTGGTGTTGTCATTGATACCTGTGTTGTGTGGTGTTGTTATTGATACCAGTGTTGTGTGGTGTTGTCATACATACCAGTGTTTTGTGGTGTTGTCATTCATACCAGTGTTGTGTGGTGTTGTTATACATATCCGTGTTGTGTGGTGTTGTCATCCATACCAGTGTTGTGTGGTGTTGTTATACATACCAGTATTGTGTGGTGTTGTCATCCATACCAGTGTTGTGTGGTGTTGTCATCCATACCAGTGTTGTGTGGTGTTGTCATCCATACCTGTGTTGTGTGGTATTGTCATTGATACCTGTGTTGTGTGGTGTTGTCATTGATACCAGTGTTTGTGTAGTGTTGTCATTGATACCTGTGTTGTGTGGTGTTGTCATTGATACCAGTGTTGTGTGGTGTTGTCATTCATATCGGTGTTGTGTGTTGTTGTCATTGATACCAGTGTTGTGTGGTGTTGTTATACATACCAGTGTTGTGTGGTGTTGTCATACATACCAGTGTTGTGTGGTGTTGTCATTGATACCAGTGTTGTGTGGTGTTGTCATACATACCAGTGTTGTGTGGTGTTGTTATACATACCAGTGTTGTGTGGTGTTGTCATACATACCAGTGTTGTGTAGTGTTGTCATACATACCAGTGTTGTGTGGTGTTGTCATACATACCAGTGTTGTGTGGTGTTGTCATCCATACCAGTGTTGTGTGGTGTTGTCATTCATAGCAGTGTTGTGTGGTGTTGTCATACATACCAGTGTTGTGTGGTGTTGTCATTCATACCAGTGTTGTGTGGTGTTGTCATACATACCAGTGTTGTGTGGTGTTTTCATTGATACCAGTGGTGTGTGGTGTTGTCATCCATACCAGTGTTGTGCGGTGTTGTCATCCATACCAGTGTTGTGTGGTGTTGTTATACATACCAGTGTTGTGTGGCGTTGCCATTCATACCAGTGTTGTGTGGTGTTGTGATTCATACCAGTGATGTGTGGTGTTGTCATACATACCAGTGTTGTGTGGTGTTGTCATACATACCAGTGTTGTGTGGTGTTGTCATCCATACCAGTGTTGTACGGTGTTGTCATACATAACAGTGTTGTGTGGTGTTGTCATACATACCAGTGTTGTGTGGTGTTGTCATCCATACCAGTGTTGTGTGGTGTTGTCATACATACCAGTGTTGTGTGGTGTTGTCATACATACCAGTGTTGTGTGGTGTTGTCATCCATACCAGTGTTGTGTGGTGTTGTCATACAACCAGTGATGTGTGGTGTTGTCATTGATACCAGTGTTGTGTGGTGTTGTCATTGATACCAGTGTTGTGTGGCGTTGTCATTCATACCTGTGTTGTGTGGTGTTGTCATTGATACCTGTGCTGTGTGGTGTTGTTATTGATACCAGTGTTGTGTGGTGTTGTCATACATACCAGTGTTGTGTGGTGTTGTCATTCATACCAGTGTTGTGTGGTGTTGTTATACATATCCGTGTTGTGTGGTGTTGTCATCCATACCAGTGTTGTGTGGTGTTGTTATACATACCAGTATTGTGTGGTGTTGTCATCCATACCAGTGTTGTGTGGTGTTGTCATCCATACCAGTGTTGTGTGGTGTTGTCATCCATACCTGTGTTGTGTGGTATTGTCATTGATACCAGTGTTGTGTGGTATTGTCATTGATACCAGTGTTGTGGGGTGTTGTCATTCATACCTGTGTTGTGTGGTGTTGTTATTGATACCTGTGTTGTGTGGTGTTGTCATACATACCAGTGTTGTGTGTTGTTGTCATACATACCAGTGTTGTGTGGTGTTGTCATTCATACCAGTGTTGTGTGTTGTTGTCATACATACCAGTGTTGTGTGGTGTTGTCATACATACCAGTGTTGTGTGTTGTTGTCATCCATACCAGTGTTGTGTGGTGTTGTCATCCATACCAGTGTTGTGTGGTGTTGTTATACATACCAGTGTTGTGTGGTGTTGTCATCCATACCAGTGTTGTGTGATGTTTTTATACATACCAGTGTTGTGTGGTGTTGTCATCCATACCAGTGTTGTGTGGCGTTGCCATTCATACCAGTGTTGTGTGGTGTTGTGATTCATACCAGTGATGTGTGGTGTTGTCATACATACCAGTGTTGTGTGGTGTTGTCATCCATACCAGTGTTGTGTGGTGTTGTCATTGATACCAGTGTTGTGTGGTGTTGTCATTCATATCGGTGTTGTGTGGTTGTTGTCATTGATACCAGTGTTGTGTGGTGTTGTTATACATACCAGTGTTGTGTGGTGTTGTCATACATACCAGTGTTGTGTGGTGTTGTCATTGATACCAGTGTTGTGTGGTGTTGTCATACATACCAGTGTTGTGTGGTGTTGTTATACATACCAGTGTTGTGTGGTGTTGTCATACATACCAGTGTTGTGTAGTGTTGTCATACATACCAGTGTTGTGTGGTGTTGTCATACATACCAGTGTTGTGTGGTGTTGTCATCCATACCAGTGTTGTGTGGTGTTGTCATTCATAGCAGTGTTGTGTGGTGTTGTCATACATACCAGTGTTGTGTGGTGTTGTCATTCATACCAGTGTTGTGTGGTGTTGTCATACATACCAGTGTTGTGTGGTGTTTTCATTGATACCAGTGGTGTGTGGTGTTGTCATCCATACCAGTGTTGTGCGGTGTTGTCATCCATACCAGTGTTGTGTGGTGTTGTTATACATACCAGTGTTGTGTGGCGTTGCCATTCATACCAGTGTTGTGTGGTGTTGTGATTCATACCAGTGATGTGTGGTGTTGTCATACATACCAGTGTTGTGTGGTGTTGTCATACATACCAGTGTTGTGTGGTGTTGTCATCCATACCAGTGTTGTACGGTGTTGTCATACATAACAGTGTTGTGTGGTGTTGTCATACATACCAGTGTTGTGTGGTGTTGTCATCCATACCAGTGTTGTGTGGTGTTGTCATACATACCAGTGTTGTGTGGTGTTGTCATACATACCAGTGTTGTGTGGTGTTGTCATCCATACCAGTGTTGTGTGGTGTTGTCATACAACCAGTGATGTGTGGTGTTGTCATTGATACCAGTGTTGTGTGGTGTTGTCATTGATACCAGTGTTGTGTGGCGTTGTCATTCATACCTGTGTTGTGTGGTGTTGTCATTGATACCTGTGCTGTGTGGTGTTGTTATTGATACCAGTGTTGTGTGGTGTTGTCATACATACCAGTGTTGTGTGGTGTTGTCATTCATACCAGTGTTGTGTGGTGTTGTTATACATATCCGTGTTGTGTGGTGTTGTCATCCATACCAGTGTTGTGTGTGGTGTTGTTATACATACCAGTATTGTGTGGTGTTGTCATCCATACCAGTGTTGTTGTGGTGTTGTCATCCATACCAGTGTTGTGTGGTGTTGTCATCCATACCTGTGTTGTGTGGTATTGTCATTGATACCTGTGTTGTGTGGTGTTGTCATTGATACCAGTGTTGTGTAGTGTTGTCATTGATACCGTGTTGTGTGGTGTTGTCATTGATACCAGTGTTGTGTGGTGTTGTCATTCATATCGGTGTTGTGTGTTGTTGTCATTGATACCAGTGTTGTGTGGTGTTGTTATACATACCAGTGTTGTGTGGTGTTGTCATACATACCAGTGTTGTGTGGTGTTGTCATTGATACCAGTGTTGTGTGGTGTTGTCATACATACCAGTGTTGTGTGGTGTTGTTATACATACCAGTGTTGTGTGGTGTTGTCATACATACCAGTGTTGTGTAGTGTTGTCATACATACCAGTGTTGTGTGGTGTTGTCATACATACCAGTGTTGTGTGGTGTTGTCATCCATACCAGTGTTGTGTGGTGTTGTCATTCATAGCAGTGTTGTGTGGTGTTGTCATACATACCAGTGTTGTGTGGTGTTGTCATTCATACCAGTGTTGTGTGGTGTTGTCATACATACCAGTGTTGTGTGGTGTTTTCATTGATACCAGTGGTGTGTGGTGTTGTCATTGATACCAGTGTTGTGTGGTGTTGTCATCCATACCAGTGTTGTGTGGTGTTGTTATACATACCAGTGTTGTGTGGCGTTGCCATTCATACCATTGTTGTGTGGTGTTGTCATACATACCAGTGTTGTGTGGTGTTGTCATTGATACCTGTGTTGTGTGGTGTTGTCATGCATACCAGTGTTGTGTGGTGTTGTCATGCATACCAGTGTTGTGTGGTGTTGTCATGCATACCAGTGTTGTGTGGTGTTGTCATTGATACCTGTGTTGTGTGGTGTTGTCATACATACCAGTGTTGTGTGGTGTTGTCATTGATACCCTGGCGTGGCGCCCTAATGCAAAAGGCGAAGTCTTCTGGATTTTGTTTACCAAAATTGGTCTGTCCTGCTTTTCTTGGTCACTTTGTCTGCTGAAGGTTACCTGTGAAATGCTCAGCACACGATTCTATTGACTGAGTACTGCCGATCGCTTTAGATCATATCATTTTCATTCTCTACAGCACATTTCATCTGCCCTTCTTATGAAAGTAAAGGATTCTTAGGCTTAAACCATTGAAGTCTTACCATTCCAAAGTATTGAACATACAAAAACTATTAACATTAAACGAGTTTGTTTTCCCATGTAGACCTTTTAATGACAGACCTTGTAAAGGCAACATCAGAATATCTTCTGATCTTTAGTAAAAGAAATGAAGTTTTAAAAGAATAACTTATATACACCACCACTGATACGATGGCGAACAAATACGAAAATTAGTAAAACTGTTGCTATAAGGATGTAAAATGCCATTCAGTTCTTAATTAGAACATTTAAAAAGTACGGGATAGAATAGTTGCTATTCTCTCAAAACAATAAAGCCAACTGAAAACAAAACTAAAATAAATCCCTACAGAAACCTGTTCTGAAATGGAATTCATACAATTTGATAATATAAAACAAAATGAAATAAAAAAAACCATGGCGTGTCTTTCGTCGAAACGTGACAAATGTATCATCCACAGTTAATTATCTCTGAATGTAGTTAAAAAAAATGGTTTTGTAACACGGATGGTTTTAACCAGATTACAGTGTATTTCTATGAACAAGCAGCAATTGTTTTAATAAAACATTTCTTTATGCTGACTCTGTGAGTGACAACAGAAACGCGTCAAAGCGTTCCCTGAATCTCTTGGCAGTGTTTCCACGGATCGACTTGGGTCGTGTGACACGTTGTGTCCGTTCTGGTTTCTGGAACAGGTCCCAGCTGATTTCTCCAATCCCCTTTGCTACAGCCTATGACAAACATATGGGTAGAGTGCACACACAAGAATGAGACCAAAGTCAATGTTATTGCTGGGATGAGAGAGAAAAGGGGCTGCAAAGAGAAAAAGACAGGGGGTAGGAATGCGTATCATCACCATCATCATGACCCTCAATAGGACGCTTTGTCGCTGCAAATATATCTCCTACCGTTTTTATCCTCCCCCTCCTCCTCCTCATCATCATGTCGAGCTTGCTCGGCTATCCATGACTTTTCTTCCATCCTTCTCTGTCAGACATTGCAGTAGGTAGTTCATCATACTGACAGCCCGAATCATCGATCAGTTGATCGATGAAGGTCTTCTTTGGACGTCCTGGTCTTTGTTTGCCGTGGCTGGGTCTCCATAGTAGAACATCCCCCACCAGTTCTTCTTTTCTGTGCCAGCAGTGTCCCGCGAAGCGCAGTCTTTGTTGATGTATTGATTTACTGATTGGTGGGATCTTACCATATAACTCTTTGTTAGTTGGATGTTCTCTCCAGGATTTGTTTTCAGGGCTGCACGCAGCATTCGTGTGTATGCTCCATCAATCTTCTTCTCCAATGTCATTGTTAGGGTCCAAGAGATTGAGCCATATGTAAGAACGGACTCTACTGCTGCTCGGAAGAAGTTCCTTTTCAGGTTGTCTGGTAGATTGGATTTCCAGATTTTGTCCAGTTGATTAAGTGCGCCCCAGGCATTTCCGAGTGTTGACGTCTTGTTCTGTGGAGTCAATGTTCTATCCTCATACACCTGGCAAACCTGTCCAATATGTGACCCGTTTTAACAAAATGAGTCCTAAGGTGAAAATAACAGATTTTAGGATATTATGATTTTCAAAATATCCAGATTGTTAACTTTCTTTTCATGTGAAATTTATATTCTACTCCTGAAAATAAGGAAGTTATGGGTGTTTGAAGGGTGTAACATAGCAAACAGCCATTTTGAGAAAATCAAGTTTTAGAATTTTCACCACTTCAGTGAAATTTTACCTTAGCAACAGGTATTTGTACTTCACCAATCTTTACCAAACTTTGTACCATGGTAAAACATATCATGCCACAATAGCACACAAAAATTGGTGTGAAAATCTGCTGTAATTGTCTTGTTATTTAAGTATATATATATATATATATCCCTTTTTCTGACACAAAAAGCATGTCGTTATCTGGTCAAAATGCATTTTAAATACATTTTCCGAATGAATTATAAAGTGCTGAGTGCATGTACATGTAATTTAAAGATTAAATATTCCATTTTTGACGAAAAGTAAAAGTTGACAAAATGGACCCATCACACCTACGGTTTTCGCTGCCTGCGAGTTAGGACTCATTTCGTGAAAACGAGTCACATATTTTCTTTCTGGGTCTACCTGGTGCTCTTTTTCCCTCTAGCTTTCCTGTTGTGACTAGGTGTTCAAATTTCTTTTGCCATATAAAATGTACTATAAATGTTGAAAAAGAATACGATTAGTATAGGCCTAGACCCCTTATTGAAGAGGGGTTGTGCATAGGAAAACCAGTTAGAGATCCGAATTACATGAGACGTCTCCTTCGTTCTGGGGAAAGGATGCGTTCACATTAAACACTATTCCCTGTCGAAAGGTTGCACTGTATGGAGAACTGTTCTCTTGTTTTGGCCACAGTGGAGCACTAAGGACAAGATACAAACACTGAAAAAAAGCTGTTACCACTAGTCAGCTCCATCACCGTCAATAAACAACTTGAGTAGTTGATCACTGGGCATGGCAACCCACAGTCCACCCGGTTACCACTTTGTTTGAGGACACCCCAAGCCAGCAGTACAGTTTTGTGTTGGAGTTTAACCCAGAGGGATTCATGGAACTTGGACAATTCCATGTACGCTCGGCCCAGTCAGCCATTTGTAATCTGATAGATTCCTTATGAGCCTGCACAAAACCATACGGTCTGGCAAGGAAAAGTGGCCCGCTAGGGGTTTGAACCTACACCTCTACATTACGAGCATGGTGCTGTAACCACTGAGCTAATACAGGAACAGAACAGAAGACAGGAGGAGCAGACGACAGAAGCCAAACTATCCAGCAGTCAGCTCAGTCCTGACCTTCAGCTTCACTTACAACAGAATGACATGACGACAGACAATCTTGTCTGTTTAACCCTCTGACTCCCTAAACCTATCCACCAGCTACAAAAACTTAACCCTCTGACTCCCTCACCCTATCCACCAGCTTGCTGCAGGAAGCTGGTGTATTAAGTGAAAAGAGTCGGAGGGTTAAGTTTTTGCTTTGTTAGCATGGCTGACAATGCCGGGTGCCGGTGGACAGGGTGCGGTAGTCAAAGGGTTAAATTGAGTTTGTTCATGTTATCAGCCAACACTACACTTGTAATACAAATTTTCTCTGTGTGTCTCTCTGTCTCTCTCTGTGTCTCTGTGTCTCTCTCTGTCTCTCTGTCTCTCTTTCTCTCTCTCTTTTTTTCTCTCGCTCTCTCTTTCCCTCTCTCTCTCTTTCTCTCTGTCCTCTCTTTGTCTCTCGGTCTCTCCTCTCTCTCTTTCTTTCTCTCTCTATCTCCCCATCTCTCTCTGTATCTCTTTTTCTCTGTCTCTCTTTACCCCCTCTCTCTCTATCCTCTCTCTCTCTCTCTGTCTCTCCTCTCTCTGTCTTTCTTTCTGTCTCTATCCTCCGCCCCCCTCTCTCTTTATCTCTCTCTATCTTTTTCTAGTGTGTCTACTGGAGCTCCCGTGTTTCAGTGTTCTATACATTATAGTACAGATGCAAGTTGATCCAAGGCCTTTCCAGTTATTTCATGGAATGCTGGCCACCGCACGTACATCGATGACAATGTTTGAGAGGGGCTGAGACCTCCCAGCAACATGTCAAGGGCTACTGTCTGGACTTTGTTCAGGAGGGAATCTTCGTAACCAGGTAATTCCATAAGCGCTTCACCCACCTCTGCCTACAATCATTATGGATACTCCTCGATCCTACACAAAACCCTACGCGCCGGCAGGATGTTGAAACGGACGAGGGAACAGAATCTATCAACAACTGACACTACCAACAGGACTGGAGCATTATGATGGGCAGCAAGCAAGCCACATTTTATGCTGTGGGATGGGATTGAACTCAAAACCTCGAAACATGGAGATGGTCAGTTCACGGCTCTATACGTTGACCCGGCCAGATGGTTGATGTCTGCCAGTGGAAATGTCCAGTGAGAATATGTGAGTGCTGTTGTGTGTTTGTTGTTGACTGTATTGAACGGTTTGTACACACTCACTTAGTCAAAGTCATCTACATGGGAACCCAGAACACCCATTTCCATCTGTAACGTCCATCTGTCTGTATACCTGCCTCTACCGTGACCTCTATCGTGACCTCTATCGTAACCTCTGTCGTAACCTCTGTCGTAACCTCTATCGTAACCTCTGTCGTAACTTCTATCGTAACCTCTATCGTAACCTCTGTCGTAACCTCTATCGTAACCTCTGTCGTAACCTCTGTCGTAACCTCTATCGTAACCTCTGTCGTAACCTCTGTCGTAACCTCTATCGTAACCTCTATCGTAACCTCTGTCGTAACGTCTATCGTAACCTCTATCGTAACCTCTATCATAACCTCTGTCATAACGTCTATCGTAACCTCTGTCGTAACCTCTATCGTAACCTCTGTCGTAACCTCTATCATAACCTCTATCGTAACCTCTATCGTAACCTCTGTCGTAACCTCTGTCGTAACCTCTGTCGTAACCTCTATCGTAACCTCTGTCGTAATCTCTGTTGTAACCTCTATCATAACCTCTATCGTAACCTCTGTCGCGACCGCTATCGTGACCACTCTCAGCATCTCAACCCAATTTCAATCAATATTAGTTTTCAGGCACATCTTGGGATTTCCCATTGTTTTATAATCAAACGATAATGACATATAACCACGATTATGTTAAATATTGCTCATATCTGAATCAAATGTGACGGCCAGCGTTCAAGCAAATACGAACCAGAAAAACACAAAAATAGATATAGAACGCGAATTTAATATAGGCCCAAAGAGAGAGAAAAAGAAGAGAGAGAGAGAGAGAGAGAGAGAGAGAGAGAGAGAGAGAGACAGACAGACAGAGAGAGAGAGACAGACAGAGAGAGAGAGAGAGAGAGAGAGAGAGAGAACTAAAAAGAACGGAAAGAAAGATTCAGTGGATGATAACAACAACAACAACAACAAAACAACTACAACAACAATAATAATAGTAATATTAGTCATGATGATGATGATGATGATGATGATGATGATGATGATAATGGTGATGATGATGATTCAAGAATGAAACCAAGGTGCGCATTCTCATGATTCACCAAAGCAATCACCAACAACAACCTGGTGGATAGGAAGGTGAAGGAGTCAAAAGGTTCAATTTTTGCTTTGCTACCATAGTGGACAATGCAGGATTCTGGTAGATAGGGTGCGGAAGTGAAAAGGTTAAGGACACTACCTACCAAGCCCTATACTAATGAAATACTAATGAAAATAATAGTGGAGGTATGGAGCCAAACCCGGTGAGACCCACCTGATAAGAAGACCACAGCCAAGATCTATACCATCAGTAAATAGTAGTCCAGCGTTCTTTCTGTCTCTATCCCCCCCCCCCCCCCTTTCTCTCTTTCTCTCTCTATCTTTTTCTAGTGTGTCTACTGAAGCTCATGTGTTTCAGTGTTCTGTACAGTATAGTGCAAATGCAAGTTGATCCAAGGCCTTTCCAGTTATTTCATGGAATGCTAGTGAAATACTAATGAAACTAATAGTGGAGGTATGGAGTCAAACCCGGTGAGGACCACCTGGTAAGAAGACCACAGTCAAGATCCTGTACCATCAGTAAATAGTAGTCCAGCGTTCTGACCCTGCATATGGACAAAAGACCAAAGTGTTTGGCTAAGCTGTCTGTCCAATCACTTTCTTCTCTCCTATCACACAGCACAGATTCTGCTTCTTGGATCCAGATGCTTAGCTTTTTTCAATAACAGCAGCAAGCATGCAACAAGGGCGTAGATTGACAGCTACGGGGTAACGTTATACATAGACAAGACCTGTTATTAAATTAAATAGCCTGGGTTCACGCCTAGTACACCTCCCACCCCAGGGTGGTGGTAAGTAGGGGCTTGCTTGCACGTGTGAAACGATTACGGTAATTAAGGCGAGAGAAGAGGGAGGGAGGCGTGGCTGGGCAGGTCAGTCACGCAAGTTTTGCTGACAGCACTGCAAACAGGGAGGAAAGACCGGGAATGTGTTACTTCCCTTCCTTCATACCTCTGCTATCCTTCATTCCACTGGATTTGATTACACTATTTTTAGGTGAGCTGGATAAGTGGTGGTGGTGGTGGGGGGGGGGGGTATAAAGGAATTCCCCCAAGAGATAAGGGCAGCTCTCCGCAGAGAAAGCAGGTCATTATAGTACGGAGCCACACGTTCTTTATTTGTGCAATTTTCTGTAATTGTCGGAATGGGAATTTTTCTGCAAAACCGTATGAAGAAATGCCTCTCCACTGTCTTGGGTTCTTTGACACGTCGTTCATAAGACTTTAGTGTATTCTCTTTCCCCAAAAGAGTGGCAACTAGACGTAAGGTCTAGGGAAAGGGAGAAAAGAGTTCATGTACATAATTATGTCAAGTCAGATATTAAAACAATACCTTGGGGGCTCTTTCTAAATATAATCACTGAATCATTCAGCCAAACTATAATCATTGAACCATGAATCCAAGTTATCACTGCCTGTGTGTATAGTATATTCAGTTTATAGACATCATTCTGCTTAGTATTAAGTTTTACTGTAAACTGCTTGACCATAAATAGCCAAAAGAAATTGGATCAATATGAATTCATAATAATAATAATAATAATAATTACAATATTTATATAGCGCAAAATCTCGACAAAATCAAATCTAAGCGCTGAAACAGACACACACGCACGCACGCACGCACGCACGCACGCACACACACGCACACACACACACCCCAACACACACACACACACACACACGCATGACTATAAATGGGGAGAAAGAATAAAAGCAATAAAAGCAAGAATAAAAGCAATGGAAAATTATAGAGAGCATATCATATACAATTATATATTAAAACAAAGTGATTCCCCTCCGAGCGGAGACAGGCTGCAGAGGGGGGTTGAGTGACATGCACTCTGGTACCAATAACTGATTAAAGCCTACACAACTGTAATCCATTCACGATCTTCTCACAGGCTGGACTTATTGTCTGCAAGAACTGAAAAACAATTCCTTGCTGAAGGCATTTCATGATCAGCAAACAAAAAAGCACACTGACAGAGAGACAGATAAACAGACAATGAACAACACATGAAAACGTTAAACAGACATACAAATGAATACACATCAGTCACTGACTGCTTTAAAAGGAAAACAAAAACTGATGTCTGACATTACAAAAAATAAAACAATGGCTTGCGTGATCATGGAATGCTCGTGTATTGTGCCCTCTGGATAAAATTGCGTCTGAGCCATCTATTGTCAAAAAAACCACAAAAAAAACATAAACACTCCCTCACCTTTCTTTTTTTTTGAGGATCAGCTTCTTCTTGGACAACATAAAGACAAGCACAAGCTCGTACATTTGCATCGTAGGTATATCAATGTTCGCGACTTTTGTTTAAAAAAAAATGTAACGCATGTGATCTCAACAGTCAGTAATTCCCTAAGACAATCAACTTGACACTCATACACTCATACACTCACTTTGGCTCCTGGGCTAAAACTGGTGGGAAAGTCAATGCAAACGTTAAAAACGAAAAATGTTTTTGTTGCTGTTACTCTGTTGCTGTTAGCGTGTTGTCCATCTTGTCAGTTTGTTTATTATGTTAGTGGTTTATGGATGAGTTTCTTTTGAATTACACAAGGATAAGTTTGTCTACATGATCATAATATCTCAGTTTAGTTATGTTTAGTGATTTTGTTTCAGAAAATAAACTACAAATGTTTTCTCCACATTTTTTCACAATGAATCACAGTTCATCAACACTCATCATCATCATCAGGTGCCCTGCCGCATGACGTTGGCGACCATGGACTTCCAACCATCTCTATCTATCGTTGCCCCCAGCATCTCCCCCATCCTCCTCATCCCCAGCCACTCTGCAAGTCCGTCCAGCATTCTCTCCCTGGGTCTACCTGGTGCTCTCTTTCCCTCCAGCTTTCCCGTTGTGACCAGGTGCTCCAAATCCCCCTTCCTCATAAAATGGCCTATAAATGTTGCTTGTCTTTTCCTAATCTTCCTTATGAGTGGTCTACTTGTGTCTGCCTCCATCAAGACTGTCTCGTTTGTTTTCTTTGCTGTCCATGGAACTCTCAACATTCTTCTGAGAAACCACATCTCGGCTGCCTCGATCCTGCTCTGGCTTTGCTTGCTGACTGTCCACGCCTCGCATCCGTACAACACTATCATGTCTATACCTTAACACGTGAGCTACATAAAAGAGAGAAGTTAAACAGCATGCAAGAAAGCGAGCAACTAACTATTCAATCCAACAAGAACCAACAGACCGAACAATCAGTCAACAAACAGGCATTTTGCAATACGTAGAAATGAATGGGGGACACATCCTCTACAAATCAACAAATGGATAACTCAAGGATAGAAAGAAAGAAACATGCGCGCACGTGCAAACACTCGCATGCATACACTCACTCACACACACACACACACACACACACACACACACACACACACACACACACACACACACACATACAACACACACACACTCACATATACACTAACACATACACATACACACATATATATATATATATATATTTATATGTGTGTATACAACACACACACACACTACACACATACACACACACACACCATGAAGAAACAAAGAAATCAAAGAATACACACACTGTAACACGTATCCTGTCAATTCAGGAGTGTCACAGAGACGCTCAAAGTAAACAAGCAAACAACAAACAACAACAACAATACACCAGCTTGGTATAGACTATAGGGCTCATACAGCTCACAGGATGATAAAAGGCAGTTAGTCAGCTCCCAGAGGGTGAGAAGGAAGATTATACATCAGAGGGGGGTGTAAAAGGATGACTGGTATGCTGGCACCAGAGGATCAGGAATCGATGTACGAGTTTACGTTTATGGGAAACCTTCTGAACCTCAATGCGTAATAATTTTCTTTTCCTTTCGTTTGTTTTTCCTCCCCCCCCCCCCCTTTTTGTTTGTTTGTTTGTTTTGTTTTGTTGTTTGTGTTTGTTTGCTTTCATTTGTTTTATGTTTTGTTTTGTATTTTTAAAGCAAAATTTGACATTTTAACAAATACAGGAAGACGTTTTACCTTGTTGCCAACCAGCCAGCCAGCCAGCCAAGTGTGAAAGCTGTGATGACAACATGACATTTCCAGTTCTGTATTTTGATTGTGGTTTTATTGATCAGATTTTTTCACAATAGAACTTTTCCATTTGAAGTTCGGGCTGTCGTCCTTAAGGAAGGGAAGTGGCCATGGTACGGCGCCACTTTGTCATTTGTTTTCCTGTAAACGTGTATTTTTATGATAAAAGTGGACTTATATTTACATACTTTTGCTACGAACAACTGTTTTGTTGTTGTGGGATCTTTCGAGGACACCAACTTCATGCTGCACACGAGACATCGGTTTATTATGTTACAAAAAGAGAAAACATGATGTACCAACAATTAGTTCTTTTAAACTTATAAGTTCACCATAGAAATAATACCCTGTGAAATGATCTTTTCGGTTGAATGGCGGCAGGTAAAAATGTCAAAAGTATGAAAGCCTATAGATTAACTTTTAAAATATTTTTCATTGTTAGTACCCTTTTTCTTTGGCACTTTTTCATTTTGTTTTCTTCATCATCGTCAGCATCAGCAGTAACATTGTTGTTATCGTCATCAACATTGCGAATACCGAACAGAGGCGGTAAAGCTCATATCAAGTTACCAGCTTTAAGTCACTTAATAGAGCTGTCAGTGTGTGATACCAACCATAGGAAGTGTGGTTCAGCAAGCGTGGGTAGGATTTCCTTTAGTTCCCCCTGTACATGACTCTGTTCTATTCCCACGTGACTGATCTGATCCTATCTGATGAGCAGTAGTCCAGAAAATGACGCACCATGCTCTTTAACCCTTTCACCCAAGAACATTATCCGCCAGCTGCAAAAAAATTAACCCTTTCGCCCCCTCATCCTATCCACTAGCTTCCTGCAGGAAGCTGATGGATAGGGTGAGAGAGTGAAAGGTTTAGGCTTTGGCTTTAATGTCATGGCTGACAGTTCGGGATGCTGACGGATAAGGTGAGGGAGGGAAAGGGTTAACTGACACCCGCACTGCGGAACGCGATATCGTGAAATATGGGTACTGAAAAAGATTTAAGATCACTGATAAAAAAAATGGCAAAGCTTCAAAAGGAAACGAACCCCAAAACCTCGAGTTTAGTTATTGGCAGGTGAACGTCTGATCCATTCTGCCATTCTTCTTTTTCAAGATCTTGTCATAGTGTAGGGTTTTGCGCAGGCTCGGGGAGTCTGAGTTTCACATGGTAAATCCACTGTGACAAAAGAACTAGACATGAATGACTGATCATGTAAAACTCATTCTCACAGTTTGACATCTAAAAACGAAATTGAAAATTAGGAAAGATCAATTAGACATGTTTGTTTGGTATTGTTATTACTAAACAAGTTAATGTTAACTTTTTTTCCAGCTGTCTAATATTTGGAAAAATCAATAGTATATGTTTGTTTAATATTGTTATTTCTAAACTAGTTAGTATCAACTTTTTTCCCGCTGTCCAATATTCCTTGTACATGTAGCTTCACTGGCGTTAATCCCAAACCAGTCATCTGGGCTCCTGAATACACCACCATCACTGAGGTCATCCAGACGAGGTCCCTTGGTCAGTGAGGGCATAGCAGCTGGCAATACCAAGGTTTCCATGGGGTAAACACGTTTTTGTGTTTACGGTTGCGAGGCATGGACAGTCAACAAGCAAACCCAGAACAAGATTGAGGCAGCCGAGATGTGGTTTCTAAGAAGGATAATGAGAGTTCCATGGACAGCAAAGAAAACAAACGAGACAGTATTGATGGAGGCAGACACAAGGTAGATCATTCATAAGGAAGATTAGGAAAAGGCAGGCAACATTCATAGGCCATTTTGTGAGGAAAGGGGAATTGGAACACCTGGTCACAACGGGGAATCTGGAGGGAAGGAGAGCACCGGGTAGACCCAGGGAGAAGATACTAGACGGACTTGCAGAGTGGCTGAAGACAGGGAGGGTAGAAGAGATGCTTGAGGCACAACAAGAGTCCATAATCGCCAATGCCTTGCGGCAAGGCACCTGATGATGATGAAACACTTTTTAGAAACTGTTGAAGAGTTTGTCATGGGCCTGGCTTGTGGAATTTGAAATTAAATCAAGAAATCACAAAACAGTAGTTATCACTTAACAAGAAACACCTCGAGGGTGTGGGTGGGACCCATGCACCAATGCCCCGCCACTCTAGGGACAACCACTTCCAAGCTCCTGACGTCAATCGACAGTCGTTTTTTCAAGCGAAGGGGGGTTGTCCATGCGTTGCATGACCCATTCGGACCCACTCATTAGTTACCTTGTTTACAAACCGAACAGCAAGATGGGGAGATGACAAACCCCGGGACATAGCCACACAACGCGCACCAACCAGGTCCAGCCCAGCCTTCAGACCAAGAGAGAATGAAAAAACTCTCTGTCGCCCCACTCTGGTTTTCATCTCTTTTTCGGGCAGCCCGCCCTCCGCCAGCTCGCATAGCTGTCAGCACCTTCCTCTTATTTTAGTCTCGACACTTAGCAGTCGGAAGCTCCCAACGTTGCCTTACTTCAACCACAGGGTTGTTTGAACGGCCGCGAAAGTGGCCAGGCATGATGTTCCAGACACAGCCCATTTTGCTGTTCAGCAAGGTCTGACATGTCCCGAACGGGATCCCAAATTGCCGACTTTCAGTATGATTGTTTTGTATAAGCCTTTAAAAAAGTGATGACATTTTCCCCCTTCTTTGTCCATGTAAGTTCCCTCAGCTGATATAAGCGCCCGATGGAATATTTTACCTGTCCTTTTAAGATTTTCCATAAATGAGTGAGAAGGTGAATGACTGTTCTAATTGATTCACCGACTGGTCATCCATCTGTGTTGTCTGTCTGTCTGTCTGTCTATCTACCTACCTACCTACTTATTACTACCTACCTATCTTCTATCTATCTATCTATCTATCTATCTATCTATCTATCTGTCTGATGTCTGTCTCCTTCTATCCACTTTATCTATCTATGCTGTTTGTCCTATCTATCTGTTACTATCTATCATCTATTATCTATCTATCTATCATCTATCTGTCTGTCTGTCTGTCTGTCGGCCTGTCTATCGATTTACCTTCTTAACTACCTACCAATAAATCTGTCTGCTTCTTTGAAATATTCATATCTTTACCATACTGTTATAGCCATCCATTTCCAACGCCACACATTCTTTAGTATTTGTAGTGTATGGGCCTTAGAGGTTCAGAGTGGCGACAGTCTGAAGGAGGCTTAAATATGACTGACAGTCAGGATATGGGATCAGCCAGTGGGCAGACACTGACAGCAGCTGTGAAGCCATCACTCACACAAAGCTGATCAACATTTGCAACTGTATTGCAGCTTGGGTCTGTGAGAGTCTCCATCTCTCTGTGTCTGTTGCTATGTCTGAATGTCTGAGTTTGTCTGTCTGTGTCTGAGTGCATGTGCCTGAAAGGGGCATCAATCTATGGTTTAAAAGGGGAAAAAAAGTCAGTGCTATTCAAGCCACGTCTTGAGTGGACTGTTATTGTTTAAAAGAAATAAATCATGGCCATGATCTCTGTCATCATGATCATCATCGTTGTTTGCACAGCAAACGGTAGTTTGGTTGTGCAGAACCACACATGGGGCTGACTGTGATCGTACTATTACTGTTTCTACCACTGTTGCTGTTACGACTACTGTTGCTCCTGTTTCAATACTACTGCTTGTTCTGCTGCTGTAGTTACTAATACTACTATAACTACTACTGATAATGATAATAACAATAATGATAATAATGTCTTTCTAAATACACATCTAATAATCAAACCTTCATAAATACAATGTGGTCACAATAATCTGTGTGAATTTATTCATTGTAAAAACAACCGTTTTCCTATCTTGTTTTGTTGTATAAAAATCATTTGAAATTTACAATTGTTGCTAAATGCAAACATGATCAATGCAAAATAATAATCTCCCTTGGGCTGAATGAACATTTATACATTAGTTCCTGACTTACCTTATAGATTTATCTTCCCTTGTGCGTGAAACTTTTTGCAAAAGCTGTGCTTCACTATGTGAGATAAACACACTGGAATATTTCAACACTTTTTTTTCAGTTTTCAGTTCCAGTTTCTCAAGATGACGACTCCGCACTCAGAATGAATTTCATATGCACTTCGTCACAGATGCCATGGGATGAACGGAATTCAGAATATCATGACACAAGACTTAAGCCTGCACATAAATCCATGAGCTGGCCAGGTCCTAAGGTCCTACCTAGCCTATAGATTTCTTTGCATTCACCCTTTGACTCCCTCATCCTGTCCACCAGTGTCTTGCATTGTCTACCATGCTAGCAAACAAAAAATTGCAGAAGCTGATAAACAGGGTAAGGAAATCAAAGGGTTAAGTTTTTGCCGTTAGTAGATCGGGTGCGGGAGTCAAAGGGTTAATGAATGGGTCAAGGAAATCTAGTGTAGTGTACTCATAACACCCGATTAGATCGCTCACAATTGACAAACTAGTAGTGAATGATTCAATGGTGAGATGACACCCATACCAGAGAGGAGTTAATCTGACTGTTTTGTGCCCCAAGATGACCCAATGGATAGAGCCATTTAGACAGTGCAGGGGCCAAAACTGTACACACTCCCCAACGTGTCAAAACAATTTCTGTGTGCAGCTGTGGTCACACCAAGTGGACATTTCCGTCCCCACTAACTTGTGCTGAATGGAGGTTGTAGTCTTGCTTAATTCATATCCCTCGACCAGTCTGACTCAAAATATATCTCTCTTCGCACCTTGAGCCTTGCAGTGCCAGTGGCGGAAAATTCCAATTTACACCGTTCCCGCTTAATCGGCACTTTCCGCCATTTTCCCTGCGCCCGGTCCTGCTTCCTAAACCTTGTGTTTTGACCATAGGCCAAAATTGTCAGGAGACTATAATACAGGAATGCAGAATACGACACTGAAGACTATGAGTGGTGCCGTTGTAAACTATTGTCTTGGTGTGTGTTTGAATGACCAAACCATTTAATGTTTTCAATAAAGTTAAAATGGTGTGTCAGTAAATTCTCTCAGGCAGCGTGAAGTTCTTGAAAGTATTCAGTGACCATTCCAGACTATGGTGTATTTTTTTTTCATGAATAATAATTAAATGAGCATATGGCATTGAAACGTTAGAGAAACAGAAAATGAAATACGTTTTCAAATTATCATGCAAACAGACAAATGCCGAACAAAAAGTAGAAATGAAGCAATATGAAATGAAACAAGAATTTATCTCTCATTTGTAATTGCATTGTTCTCATCCAGCCACAAAGTATGTATCTCTCTCAGCATACACAAGTATTTAGTCATGCTTCCTCCTCTGGTTTAAGTCTTCTGTTTGGAACCATCAGTCTTTTACAGTGACATCAGTCTTTCACAGTGACATCAGTCTTTGGCAGTGACATCAGTATTTCACAGTGACATCAGTCTTTGGCAGTGACATCAGTCTTTCACAGTGACATCAGTCTTTCACAGTGACATCAGCCTTTCACAGTGACATCAGTCTTTCACAGTGGCATCGGTCTTTCACAGTGACATCAGTCTTTGACAGTGACATCAATCTTTGACAGTGACATCAGTCTTTCACAATGACATCAGTCTTTCACAGTGACATCAATCTTTAACAGTGACATCAGTCTTTCACAGTGACATCATTTTCACAGTGACATTTATAGCTGGGACTGATATTGACTCTAATCAAGTGACTGCTTGTCAGAGTGTCACCATTTCAAGTGAGGTTAGGTAGCTTTCTGTCAGCATTTTGTTATAATGAGCCAGTTTACATATCTGCCTCCTGTCCAGCCATTCGTGAAAGGTATCTCACTATTCGGGTACACCAGTCTGAAGAACAAAAGTAATGAAGAGTAGATGTGCACCACCCTTATGGTAGATAGCCCTGAGAACACTTGATGCCTCTACTAAATGAAGTCAGAGGTGCTAAAGCTGGCGGGTGTCTTCTAACAAACCATGGTGCCATGCACTATCCCTCCAATGTCTACACAGTGATTGACACATATAAGAACGTTGCTCGCCCACTGAGGTCCTTTCAGGGTTGGACCAACACCGGATCCTACACCTCGACAAAGCAGACAGGAAGAACTTGAAGAATAACTACATCACTGCATCATGTGTCCTGACCATGGAGGTGTCGAACCATGGAAGAAGAAAAACTCCTGTAACCTCAAGGTGATGGCAAATCATTTACATATATTATATCAGTGTTCTGTTTCTCCCATCCCTCACACTCATCATCATCAGGTGTCTTGCCGCTTGGCGTTGGAGATCGTGGACTTCATCTGTCTCTATCTCTTGTTGCCTCAAGCATCTCTTCCACCCTCTTTGTCTTCAGCCACTCTGCAAGTCAGTCTAGTATCCCTGGGTCTACCTGGTGCTCTTTTTCCCTCCAGCTTTCCCGTTGTGACCAGGTGCTCCAATTCCCCTTTCCTCATAAAATGGCCAATACATGTTGCCTGTTTTTTCCTGATCTTCCTTATGAATGATCTACTTGTGTCTGCCTCCATCAAGACTGTCTCGTTTGTTTTCTTTGTTGGCCATGGAACTCTCAACATTCTTCTTAGAAACCACATCTCGGCTGCCTCAAACTTGTTCTGGATTTGCTTGTTGACTGTCCACGCCTCACAACCGTATAACTGTATTGGTTCTATATAAGATTCAAGAACTCTCTTCCTGATGTTAATTGATAGGCATTTGGTAAGAATGCTTGTCATCTTCTTGAATGCTGTTTTGGCTTGGCCGATTCTGCTGGCTATTTCTGATGTGCATCTGCCGTCTGGTGAAATGATCGTTCCCAGGTATTTAAACTTATCAACCTGTCTCAAAGTTGTGTCGTTTGCTGTTATTTTGCATGAGTGGATTTCATATTTTTTACTGATCACCATGGCTTCAATCTTCCTGCTGTTTAGTTCCAACCCTTTACCTTTGCTTTCTATTTCTAGTATATTCACAAGCTTTTGTAGGTCCCTTTCGTTGTCTGCAATTAGCATGGTGTCATCTGCGTATCGAATGTTGTTTATCATTTTTCCTCCAACCTTTCATCCAGGGTCTTCCTCTAGGTTTCTCATGATGTTTTCTCTGTAAAGTGAAAACAGATCTGGTGACTAAACACAACCCTGTCTGACTCCTCTTTCGATGTTTTTTGAAAGAGCTTATATCGTTTTCTATTCTCATTGCAGCTGTTTGTTCCCGATACATATTTCTGATTATTCGTAGATCTTTTCCATCAATATTGAGTCTTTCTAGTTGGTTGATCAATTCTTCATGTCTTACCCAATCGAAAGCCTTGGTATAATCAACAAAGAATAAATATAAATCCTTATTCATATCGATTGGCCACTCTATGATAGTTCGTAGGATGTATATGACATTAATAGTTGCTTTCCTTTCCACAAATCCACACTGTTCATCTGGTATTTCTCTTTTGATTGTATTCCTTGTCCTCATTCTGAAATCCATCACACTACTCATGTTTAAAGTGTTGAATTGCAGTGTGTTTTTTCATTACTTCATCAATACTATTTTGTAAGTTTTCTGCAATATTTCCTCCTGTATGTCTGGCTTTTCATGTCACCGTAACCTTTCCTTGTGATTCAAAGACGTAAAATGAATTTCTCTGATTGGTGAAATATTTACTTGGAGGTCTTCGTAATATGGCGCATTTTCCATCAGCTCTGGTTTCCACAAATGACAGGCATCTTTTTCTCTTTACATATGATTTGATATATGTAAATATGTATATGTATGTATACACACAGTGCCATAGACACTGAATGCATGTACGTGTGTGTGTGTGTGTGTGTGTGTGTGTGTGTGTGTGTGTGGTGTGTGTGTTGTGGTGTGTGTGTGTGTGTGCTGCACGTGAGGTGTAGTTCGAGGTATAGTGTTTCGTGTGGTATCGTGTGTTGCACGTGCACGGGCGCGCGGCGCTGTGTGTGTGTGTGTGGTTGTGTTTGATATGTGTATACGTGTGTACGTGAGTGCGTGTATGTATTGTGCTGTCTGTTTGTATTTGTGTGTGTGTGGTGTGGAATGTGTATGTGCGTAACAAGAAAATTCTTCTGGGAAAGTTTCTTTTTTTATCTTGAGATATAGGCCTAATGATTATTGATCATCAATACAAATTTTGAGATGATACAAAAACACAGAATACAAGATAAAAGAAAAAAAACAAAACAAAAAACAAAAACAGACGCATTCATTATTAAAACCAGACGAAGTGGGAATACGCCAGACTTGCCTGTCAACACAGTTGTCTGTGTGTAAACACACCAGACCAAAATGAATGATTTATTGATTATTCCATATTCCATGCTCCAGACACTACTTAGGGCAGACTAATTATATAATGATGGTGGGGTCACTGAATGAATAACGTATGTGACAACTTGAATTATTAAAAGTATTCCCACAAAGTAGGTCTCCTAAGGGCAAAGGGAAGAATATTCAGAAGAGTTCAGGTAAGAACCTCTGAGGACTGGTTAGATCGTGACCCTGTTCTCTTGAGGTTTGAGCTGTGAAATGTTCGGCTATGTATGAGATTAACTAAGTAACATACCTCTTGAGAGTCACGGAGTTATCTCCCATGTAGAATTTCTCAAATCCAACACAGTTTGCGCTACCCATTCAGCTAGCATAGACGCAGCCACAAGGGCACATAATTACAAGCTCGGAACATTCCTAAAAAAAAGGAATGCCGAAGTCTGCTCCTATACCCTGCAACAACACCCACACACAACCACGAGGGAGGAGAGAAATTCATACAATATATTGGTCTCATGTTCAAGATTGACACAGTCTTTTATTCTTAAACTGACCAAACACACACATTGTGTCGTTGGAGATGGGAACAATGTAGACATTGTGACGTTGGAGATGGAACAATATAGACATTGTGACGTCGGTGATGGGAGCAATGTAGACACTGTGACCTTGAAGATGGGAGCAATGTAGACATTGTGACCTTGAAGATGGGAGCAGTGTACATGTAGACATTGTGACCTTGAAGATGGGAGCAATGTAGACATTGTGACCTTGAAGATGGGAGCAATGTAGACATTGTGACCTTGGAGATGGTAGCAATATCCACCCCTTACCCACCAGGTCCTTCCCATTCAATGTCCGACGTGTACCATCTTGACCACAAAGTTCATCAGCGGTTGTTATTGTTTTATTCTTTCATAACGTTTTGTTACGAAATGTCAATCTAGTTCATCACTTGTGTTATTTCTTCTTGTAATCCAAACTGATTGTTGCAAGAACCTATGGGACACAGGCAGAGAAGATCCTGTCCATTGTTGTCTCAGACTCACGCAGCACAAAGAAACCCAGTTGTGCTAAGACTGGTCCAGTCTTTTCTTTGACATTTGCCACCTGGTTTGCCCTCTGTAGGGGACGGTCCTTTCAAAGTGCTTTAACAATGGTTTTAGATGGTGTGTCAAGGCGGCTTTTGTGGGCCCACAAAAATGTTAATTTGGTTCTCTAAGTACTATTGGTTTTATGTTCGAGGCAGGATATGTGAAACAGCCTCCACAGGCGCTTTTTCGGTCACTTGGTCTCAACATCTCAATGTTCTACATAAGCCGTCCAGCTTTGTCCATATTGTACACCAATTGAAGAGGACGGAGATGACGAATGACCTGCACAGTGTGTCCATTCTTGGTGGTGAGACTGACGGGGAGGTTCCCCATATTTTCTTCATTCTGGTCATTTACACCATTACAATTGCTATCCTCATGTGTATTTCTGCCATGCCACTGTCACTTTGGGTTTTGGTAACTCCAGATACTTACTATTGTCGACCTCTTCAAGTTTCTGGCCATTTATCATATGTGGATATGGGATTCTGTCAATTTGCCTTAGTATATCAAACGTCTAACAATTCCATACTTCCCTTCTTCATTCCCCCCCCCCCCCAACACTTGTTTCAGTGAATAACCACTGGGATGTATGCATTTTATAAACTAAAACAAGCCATATGCACACGTGTTAGTCATCTGTACTGGATTTGGAATAAAAAATTGTTCAAAAGTAATTGAATATCTTTGAACAGTATCATAAGTACTTTACACAAACTTGCCAGCAATCATCTGGTAGAATCGATGACATGCTGAAGGCACAGTACAATAAAAGATCTTGCTTGGGGGATGGGTCTTGTGAGACATTAAACCGACATTACTTTAAAATAACTTCATTGAAATGAAGAGCAAACATGACAAAATTTCATATTAAGGGTTGGCACTGGAAATGCGATATTGCGTTCAAGGGTTTATCCAAGTTAGTGGTCTGAACTTTTAGCTTACTTGCCATTCTGATTCCTCTTGCCTTTCTGAATGTACAGCAGCCAGTTATAGCCACGTGTTTATGCCCGGTCAGCATTTCAGACAAAGCTTGACATTTCCTAACGCACATCTCAGGAGAACAGGATCACGACCCAACCAGTCCTCAGAGACTCTCACCAGAGCTGTACTGAATCTTCCCCCTGCGGCTTAAGGGGACCAACCTGTGGAAATACCCTTCATAATTCACTTGTTACCTATATCATTCATTCATTGACCACCATCATTAATTTGTCTGCGACTCAGTGGCTTCTGATGGTATGGAATGATTAATCAATTATTCATTTTGAAGATGTGTACTAACGCAGACAGGAACTGTTTAGAGTGGAGAAGGCAGACAAACCCACGAGGGTTTAGTTGTATCAGACAAAACAAAAACAACAACAACAACAACAACAGCAACAACAACAACAACAACAACAACAACAACAACAACAACAACAACAACCTCCAGAAGAATACAGAATAGCAAGTGGCTTGAAGACAAAACGTAAGGTGCGTGTATGTAACAATCAAACCCAATCAGACAGACGCACAAACAAACAAGAACGAAAAGTGTAACAATATGTGTTAGGAAGATATCATTTGAGGGAAGTTGACAATTTTCTTTTTCTACGCTTGCTTTATGGTGACAAAAGCACGGACATTTTTTTTTATATAATAATGTGATAATACTGACGATGATGATGATAATCATGATGCTATGGAGTTCCATTTAGGACTGAGACTAAGTGACAGGGCTGTACTCGACGCATACTATCATAATATATCCTGCTGTCAAACAGGCCCTAGAGATACAGACACCAGAGATGTTGGTCAGGAGATGTGAGCAACACCTCTGAACGACGCACCCGTGCAGTGGATGAGACGCGACTGTGTGGTCCCAGTCTTCCCAAAGTGAACCCCTAGGTCATGTAACTCTGGGCCGGAGCCGGTTGGGGCAAAAATAGCCCACAATGATTTCAACAGGAGTGACGGAGATTCGAACCCACGACCTTCCAGTCGGTAGTCAACTGCACTGACCACTGCACCCTGGCGATGGGTCTGCGTTCGAGATCTAGTTGATATTGCTTAAAGTAGCTGGTCTGGGTAAAGAATACAGCATGTTGTTCATGTCACCTAGTCTGTCATGGTGACTATTTCTGGTCATGTTACCCAGCCGATCATGGAGACTGTCTCTGTTTATGTTGCCCAGTCTGTCATTGAGACTGTCATTGTTTATGTTACCCAGCCGATCATGGAGACTATCTCTGTTTATGTTACCCAGTCTGTCATTGAGACTGTCATTGTTTATGTTACCCAGCCGATCATGGAGACTATCTCTGTTTATGTTACCCAGTCTGTCATTGAGACTGTCATTGTTTATGTTACCCAGCCGATCATGGAGACTATCTCTGTTTATGTTACCCAGTCTGTCATTGAGACTGTCACTGTTTATGTTACCCAGCCCTTCACGGAGACAATTTCTGTTTATGTTACCCTGCCTATCGTGGAGACTGTCATTGTTTATGTAACCCAGCGGATCATGGAGACAATCTCTGTTTATATTACCCAGTCTGTCACAGAGACTGTCATTGTTTATGTTACCCAGTCTGTCACAGAGACTGTCACTGTTTATTTTGCCCAGTCTGTCATTGAGACTGTCATTGTTTGTGTTACCCAGTCTGTCATGGAGACTGTCATTGTTTATGTTACCCAGTCTGTCATGAAGACTGTCTCTGTTTGTGTTACCCAGTCTGTCATAGAGACTGTCTCTGTTTATGTTATGTTACCCAGTCTGTCATGGAGACTGTCACTGTTTGTGTTATGTTACCCAGTCTGTCATAGAGACTATCTCTGTTTATTTACCTATCTGTCATGGAGACTGTCACTGTTTGTGTTATGTTACCCAGTCTGTCATGAAGACTGTCTCTGTTTATGTTACCCAGTCTGTCATAGAGACAGTCTCTGTTTGTGTTATGTTACCCAGTCTGTCATAGAGACTGTCACTGTTCATGATTTCCAGTCTGTCATAGAGACTATTACTGTTTATGTTATCCAGTCTGTCATGGAGATTATCTCTGTTTATGTTACCTAGTCTGTCATGCAGACTGTCACTGCTTATGCTATTCAGTCTGTCATGGAGACTATCTCTGTTTATGTTACCTAGTCTGTCATGCAGACTGTTACTGTTTATGTTATGTTACCCAGTCTGTCAGACAGATTGTCTCTGTTTATGTTACCCAGTCTGTTATGAGACTGTCTCTGAATATGTTACGCAGTCTGTCGTAGAGACTAACTCTTTTTGTGTTATGTTACCCAGTCTGTCAAGGAGACTGTCTCTGTTTATTTACCAATCTGTCATGAAGACTGTCTCTGTTTATGTTTCCCAGTCTGTCATAGAGACTGTCTCTGTTTATGTTACCCAGTCTGTCATAGAGACTGTCTCTGTTTATGTTACCCATCCTGTCATGGAGACTGTCTCTGTTTATGTTGTGCAGTCTTTCATAGAGACTGTCTGTTTATGTTACCCAGTCTGTTGTAGGGACTGTCTCTGTTTATGTTACCCAGTCTGTCATGAAAGACTGTCACTGTTTATGTTATGTTACCCAGTCTGTCTGAGAGATTGTCTCTGTTTATCTTACCCAGTCTGTTATGAGACTGTCTCTGTTTATGTTACGCAGTCTGTCGTAGAGACTAACTCTGTTTGCGTTATGTTACCCAGTCTGTCAAGGAGACTATCTCTGTTTATGTCATCAAGTCTGTCATGAAGACTGTCTCTGTTTATGCTACCCAGTCTGTCATGAAGACTGTCTCTATTTATGTTACCCAGTCTGTCATGGAGTCTGTCTCTGTTTATGTTACCCATTCTGTCATAGAGACTGTCTCTGTTTATGTTACCCAGTCTGTCATAGAGACTGTCTCTGTTTATGTTACCCAGTCTGTCATAGAGACTGTCTCTGTTTATGTTACCCAGTCTGTCATGAAGACTGTCTCTGTTTATGTTACCCATTCTGTCATGAAGACTGTCTCTGTTTATGTTACCCAGTCTGTCATGGAGACTATCTCTGTTTATGTTACCCAGTCTGTCATGCAGACTGTCACTGTTTATGCTATGTTACCCAGTCTGTCTGAGAGATTGTCTCTGTTTATGTTACCCTGTCTGTCATGGAGACTATCTGTTTATGTTACCCAGGCTGTCATGCAGCCTGTCTCTGTTTATGTTACCCAGTCTGTCATGGAGACTGTCTCTGTTTATGTTACCCAGTCTGTCATGGAGACTGTCTCTGTTTATGTTACCCAGTCTGTCATAGAGACTGTCTCTGTTTATGTTACCCAGTCTGTCATGGAGACTGTCTGTTTATGTTACCCAGGCTGTCATGCAGCCTGTCTCTGTTTATGTTACCCAGTCTGTCATGGAGACTGTCTCTGTTTATGTTACCCAGTCTGTCACGGAGACTGTCTCTGTTTATGTTACCCAACCGAACATGGAGACTGTCTCTGTTTATGTTACCCAGCCGATCATGGAGATTGTCTCTGTTTATGTTACCCAGCCGATCATGGATACTGTCTGTTTATGTTGCCCATCCATCCAACGAGGCTATCTTTGTTTCGTTGCCCAACCGATCATGGAGACTATCTCTGTTTATGGTTCCCAACTGACCATGGAGACTAAACACATTTTTCACAGTGGAAAGCCGGAGTCAATGGTACTCAGTTCAGACTGAATAGATAAGTTCCTTTTTTAGGGGGGGGGGGGGGGGAGGATACTTTAGACAGGACACGTGTTTGTTGGGGGTTGGGGGGTGGGGGTGCAATGTAACCAATGACAAAGTCACATAAAGAGGCAATCCCAGACAAATATGTAAAACAAACAGACAGAGATTGACTCCAGGAGTGTGCGAAACAACTATCAAAAAGATGAGAACACTTGAAGGATGACGATAGAGAGAAAAGACATGTGTTGTTGTTGTTATTATTATTGCTGTTGTTATCATTATTGTTGTTGTTTGTTGTTGTTGTTGTTGTTGTGGAGGTAGTGGTGTTGTCTGTATGTTTGTACTGGACATGGTTTCCTTTGATTATCTGTTTTGTCTTTTCTAACTCATTTTCATTCATTTTTCTTTTCTTTTCTTTTCTTTTTCTTTCTTTTTTTTTCTTTTTGTCCTCATCATTTTTGTTTGAAACTCTCTCTCTCTCTCTCTTCTCTTCTCTGCTTCTCTCTCTCTTTCTCAATGTCTTTGTCTCTGTCTCGCCTGCCTCCTGTCTTTCTTTCTCTCTCTCTCTCTCTTTCTCTCTTGCTTTCTCTCTATCTCTCTCCTTGCCTCTCTGTCTCTGACAGTCTCTCTCTCTCTCTCTCTCTCCTTGCCTCTCTATCTCTGACAGTCTCTCCCTCTCTGTCTCTCCCTCCTCTCTCTCTCTCTCCTTGCCTCTCTGTCTCTGACAGTCTCTCTCCCTCTCTCTCGCTCTCTCGCTGTCTTTCGCTCGCTGTCTCTCGTTCTCTTGGTAAGAGTGAATAAAGCTGGCCAAGGACGACAATCACATTAGGGGAGGTTATCAGGTCTAATCAAGGCAAACATTCTATCCAGGGTGTGAACTTCAATCCAGACAGTGTGTCACCGCAGACAACATCAAACTTGTTGGATCCCACTCGTCAGACCACGTCCGGTGCTTACAGTTAAAGAGTTTAAGACAGTGTTGCACAGAGACTTCGTTGTACTCGGACAGCGCTTTATGTGTTCCACCCAATGTGCCATCTGCCAGCGACCAGAATCTTTGGGCTAGCGCAAAGCTGTATGCACTGGCAGAATCTTGACACGGATGGAGAGTGTGGGCGGGGAGGGGGAAAGAACCTATGGAACGTTGAGCTGACGTCACCAGGATGATCAGTGCATTCAGAAAGGTTGTGAGTGTTGCATGGTGGGATAGAAATGGAGAATGA
>JAPXFY010000018.1:36484315-36489315 GCA_030674185.1 Monoplex corrugatus | reverse complement strand
AGATTAAGTGGACAGGGTGAAACTAGGAATTTTCGGCAATCCGCATGGCAAGAGTCAACGTGTCAAGATAGAGATATTTTGTGACATGCTGGAAGAGAGATATGAAATAAGCATGGCTACATAATCCGTTCAGCACCAGTTAGTGGGCGAGAAAATATCGACTTTGTGGAACCATATTTGCCTACGGAAATTGTCTTGGCACTTTGGGGAGTGAGAGAACTCCTAGATCTTTTTACCACCTGACTGGTCTGTTCTTTTAACCTCTTGTCTTGTTAATTATAAAAAAATATTAATATTAATCCCTTTTCTGTTTTGTTGCTGTAAACATATTTATGTCATCTAAGTTGCGCGATTTTTGTAAGCTGTTTTAGATCTCATTTTAAATATCGGTTGGTTTACTCATTGATTACTTCGTTCACTTCTGGTGTAATTGTTAGTTTCTTTGTTTGTTTGGTTGATTGGTTGGTTGGCTGGTTGGTTGGTTGGTTGGTTGGTTGGTTGGTTGGTTGGTTGATTGGTTGGTTAGTTGGTTGGTTGGTTGGTTGGTCGGTTTTGATTGTATGTTTCTTTGCTTGTTTGTTTTCTTATGGCGTTTTAAGCCCTTCATATATCATGCAGCTCACACTAGATCTTCAGATAGAGTGATACAGGGACACATTCCTTCCTGACGATATGTCCATCTGTCTGATTAGACAATGGATACACAGTCCTTGGCAAAGCTGACGCACATCAAGACTGATGGCTGTGGCTGGGTGGTTGTTGTTGTTGCCACATGAAGACTGGTGGCTGTGGCTGGGTGGTTGTTGTTGTTGCCACATGAAGACTGGTGGCTGTGGCTGGGTGGTTGCTGTTGACATATCAAGACTGCTAGTTGTGGCTGGGTGGTTGTTGTTGCCACATGAAGACTCATGGCTGTGGCTGGGTGGTTGTTGTTGCCATATGAAGACTGGTGGCTGTGGCTGGGTGGTTGTTGTTGTTGCCACATGAAAACTGATGGCTGTGGCTGGGTTAGGTGGTTGCTGCTGCAGTTTTCCTTCTCTCTCTTTTCTCTGTTCACAGTCCAGTTCGTTTGTCGTCTGTACGGGCGATGCCTGCACGTTCATTCTGTTGCCAGGCATAGACACTTGTAGGTGTCCACACTGATATCAGCAGACTTCAGGTCACGTTGGCGAACGTCCCTATATCACAGCAGAGGGCGTCCTGTGGGTCGTAGGCCCCAAAGCAAATTGTCCATTCAGATCTTTTGGGATGTGGCCCTCCTGTATGTAGGGTAAGCTGATCTAAATCCGACTGATTTTGGCACAAGGTAGAGGTTTTGTGGCGTGTCCTCATAAATATTTCATAGATGACTAGTTAGAACAGCTTGATGCCTATAGTACACTTTCTGTGATTGATTACTGGGCTTTACAAAGTTATAAGGGGTACCACAGTTATACAATATGCTAAAGAACGAAGTAGGGGTACATGATCTAAATTCCGACAAGGTGGATGTAAAATCCGACCAGAGGTTGATCTAAACCCTCAACCAGCATGAATACGGTCAAGGCAGTGCACATTATTTGACTAACAAATGATTTATCAGTCAAAAACAACAAAAACAGTTGGTTTCTGCTGGAACAATGTATGCCTTGATGATTTTCATCGGTGTTTTCCACATCCACTGCGTCTGTCAACGATCAACAAATTTCCCTGTTGCATACCTTTTAGAAAGGCAGCGTGGTCAGTGCTTCACAGAGTGAAGTAGGTCTGTGTAGATCTAAGTGGCTGCCATCTCTCACACCCAAACACACGTGTCTGCTTGCGAGCGATTGCGAGATAGACAGAACAAGCAAGAGAGAGCAAACAGGCAAGAAAGAAAAAGAGAGGTGGAGAAAGACAGTGAAAGAAAGAGAGACAGTGGGAGTCGGTCGAGAATTAAATCACTCAGGTATTCAAGCCTGATGTAAAGTCCGACCGACCAAATCCCGCCATTTCATGAGAGGAACTGATCTAAATGACGTCCCAAACCTAAACATAGCTAAACATAACGCAGCCCCCGATTACCTGTCAAGCCTACTTGAGATCTATGTTCCCTCACGTACCCTCCGCTCTGCCTCCGATCCTCTGACTTTTCGCTTTCCACGCACTAAGCTCAATACCTATGGTCCACGAGCCTTCTCTGTTTCTGGTCCACTCTCCTGGAACAAACTTCCTCTCTCAGTCCGTCAGCAACCTACTTTTGTCTCCTTCAAGTCCGCTCTCAAAACTCACCTTTTCTCCTCCGCATAAAATCCTAACCTCACTCAACCCCCCCTCCCCCCTCTGCAGCCTGTCTCCGCTCGGAGGGGAATCACATGGTTATAATATATAATTGTATATGCTATGCTCTCTATAATTTTCCATTGCTTTTATTCTTGCTTTTATTGCTTTTATTCTTTCTCCCCATTTATAGCCATGCGTGTGTGTGTGTGTGTGTGTGTGTGTGTGTGTGTGTGTGTGTGTGTGTGTGTGTGTGCGTGCGTGTGTGTGCGTGCGTGCGTGCTTGCGTGTGTGTCTGATTCAGCGCTTAGATTTGATTTTATCAAGATTTTGCGCTATATAAATATTATTGTAATTATTGTAATTACTGCACCTCATATTGATGCATAAGGCATGTGATCTTGTAAACAGCGAATCAGTTCTCTATCGACAGTATCGGTTTGTTGCTACAAGGGGTCAGCGAACGATCACGTGAAAAGTCGCTGTGGCATGCTTGGCGCCCGGAAGCAGGCGGGTTGGTGTGGCCTTCAACGTCGCACTGTGTCATGATTTAAAATAAATATTTTTACTTTCATTGACAAATCCTAGAAATTTGGTTATTCCCTCAACTGAAACCAGTTTCTTTCACCTATTTTCAGTAACAGGAGTGACTGTACTTTCGGTTTTGTGAGTCAAACCCGGATATCTTTCGGATTCTACATCATCCAAAAATCGGTCGGTTTTTAGATCAGTTTACCCTAACAGACATGGCCAAGCCAGCACGGCCATAATTGTGTGAAGAGGGAATACATGATCGGCGTGCTGGACTGGTCCAGTACTCTGTGCCGTAGACAAGAGTACTCAGTGAGCAGGTTCTGTAACACCAATCGTGAAGGCTGTGGTGAACTTGTTATTTCCCACACACTCTTGGACAGCTTGGCCATAGCATCAGCTTCCTCTGTCTTCTTGTTGAGCTCTGGGTCAAGGGACATGTTGCTTGAGGGGGAGACTGTCCATCTTTAACTAAGTAAATTCATTTAGTACTTGAACGGCACGATCGCCAAGTTGTGATACTGGGGTCTTCGCTGATGTTCTGCACAGTGATCTCTTTCTTCTGCAGACTGACGATGAGGCCAATCTCTTGGCAAGCATGCTTTATGGAGCTGACTAACCTCTGGAGACCAGGCCGGGTGTGAGAAGTCACCGAAAATAACAGCAACAAAGTTTATCTCCTGGATCAAGAACTAGGATACTTTGGTCTTTGCTCTGAAGTGTGGAAAGTTGAAAAGCTTGCCATCAGACCTAGAGTGTTGGTACATTGTCATCAAATGCCCTGAAAGCGTACGACTATATGAGGAAGAAGATCCCAAAGAGCTTTGAATCATAGATGCCACCCTGCTCCACTCCCCTTTGATGAGGAATGGTTCTTGGTACGCATCGTCAAACTGCACTGTCCTCAGCATAAGTCATGGAAATAGGCCGCCAGAATCGGCAGCTTCAGTGGGCATCCGATATTCTCCAGGAGAACGAAGAGGCCTCATTTGATGACCAAAGGCTTTGGTCAGGTTGGAGAAGACAACGTATAAAGGCTGCCTGTTCCAGTCTCTTTTTCTGTAGATGTCTGAGAGATGATCATGTCGATGGTGGATCTCTCTGCCATAAAGAGACATTGGGACTGCGGATAGATGCGATCTGCTAGTGTTTGCAGCATCTTCAAAACCATCTGTGTGAAGGCTTGCTGACAATACAGAGCAGTGATATGCCTCTGTAATTATTACAGTCGTGTGCGGTGTTCCTTATTGCTGTACATCGTGACGATGTTTGCATCCCACTTATCTTGTGTCACTGATACCTTGTCCCAGCAGTGGCAGAGTAGCTCGTGAAGATGGCTTAGGAGGACTGGATTCCCACACTAAATCACCAGGAGAAGGAATGCTGTCTCTGCATGATGCCTTGTCGTAAGCAAGTGAATCAGTGGCCTCTCTGAGATTATAACTTAGAGAGAAATCAAAACTAAACACCACCCTGCTCGTAACTATGTCCTTTCAACCCTACTATACCTCAGCGCTTCATAAATAGAACGGACAGATTGGAAATAACGAAAGTCAAGCAAGATACGTGTTGGCAATTTGGATGCTGCTCGTATAGAGCAAACTCTCGATAGTGTAACGACTTGTTGCCGGTATTGCAAAAGGCATTGTGCTTGTAAAAGTAAAAGCTTGCTGCTGTATGTCAGACGAACCTTGGCACAAAATGAAAGGCATTTGAAAAGAAACAGCCGTAACTGTCACCAGAAAACAACCCGCAAACAGACAAAACCCTTGGATTAGCACGACAACGATAATGCTTGCTGAAGAACAGAGAAAGGCAAGGAAACATGGAAACAACATGCACATACAGTGCCGGCAAAAAAAATCTTTACATGCACAGCGCGAGATGAGAAATTACATGTCCGTTACCTATGAGCTATCACGAACCCTAAGTGGTTTGCTGCTGAGTGTTGTGTATGCCTGGGACGGTGGTATTCTTGCTTGACTGTTGCACACTCTTTGTGAGCATATCTGTGTGTGTTCTATTTTTAGCACTGATGTAATGAGCCTGCCCTTCAGTATGTTTCTTTGAGGGCTAGTTAGCAAGGTAACTGCATCACAACTGACTAACGATGGGTCGAAAGAAGCTTTCCAGTGAAGAAAAAGTTCGTGCTTTAACCCTTTTAGAACAAGGAATATCAGTGATAAGAGTTGCTGCAGATCTAGGGGTGACAAGACAGGCTGTTTATGACC
>JAPXFY010000018.1:36476815-36479315 GCA_030674185.1 Monoplex corrugatus | reverse complement strand
TCTTCTTCTTTATTCTATTATTGTATATTTTCCTTTCTTTGTTTTTCTACTCTGTTCTTGGGATATCTTCTTCTTTGTTCTATTATTGTATATTTTCCTTTCTTTGTTTTTCTACTCTGTTCTTGGTATATCTTCTTCTTTATTCTATTATTGTATATTTTCCTTTCTTTCTTTTTCTACTCTGTTCTTGTTATATCTTCTTCTTTGTTCTATTATTGTATATTTTCCTTTCTTTCTTTTTATACTCTGTTCTTGGTATATCTTCTTCTTTATTCTATTATTGTACATTTTCCTTTCTTTCTTTTTCTACTCTGTTCTTGTTATATCTTCTTCTTTGTTCTATTATTGTATATTTTCCTTTCTTTCTTTTTCTACTCTGTTCTTGTTATATCTTCTTCTTTATTCTATTATTGTACATTTTCCTTTCTTTCTTTTTATACTCTGTTCTTGGTATATCTTCTTTATTCTATTATTGTATATTTTCCTTTCTTTCTTTTTCTACTCTGTTCTTGGTATATCTTCTTTATTCTATTATTGTATATTTTCCTTTCTTTCTTTTTCTACTCTGTTCTTGGTATATCTTCTTCTTTATTCTATTATTGTATATTTTCTTTTCTTTCTTTTTCTACTCTGTTCTTGGTATATCTTCTTCTTTGTTCTATTATTGTATATTTTCCTTTCTTTCTTCTTCTACTCTGTTCTTGGTATATCTTCTTCTTTATTCTATTATTGTATATTTTCCTTTCTTTCTTTTTCTACTCTATTCTTGGTATATCTTCTTCTTTGTTCTATTATTGTATATTTTCCTTTCTTTCTTTTTCTACCCCTTTTTTCATACTTCATTCTTTTTTTCTTTTTTTTTTTAACTCTCTTGTTGCACGTCTTTTCCATTTCTTCCGAATCTCCTCTTTTCACAATCAATAAAAAACATTACAGAAAGTAATCCTTTTCACACTTTACTCAACATAATTATGGTTACGTGTTACATTTGCTTGTGTACTTAGCTTTAGGAAATTGGAAAGTGTGTTTGCAGAAAACTATTGACTGCAGTGAAGTCCAAAGGCCAGGACAGGTCACCACAGAGGTCCATGAGATGGGAGCTGGGGATGGAGGTGGCGTGTTCGGAGGTTGAACTAACCGACTTTGGTACAAGTGTGTGTGTGTGAATATATGCGTGTGTGTGTGTGTGTGTGTGTGTGTGTGTGTGTGTGTGTGTGTGTGTGTGTGTGTGTGTATGTGTGTGTGTATGTGTGTGTGTGCGTGTGTGTGGGGTGTGTGTGTGTGTGTGTGTGTGTGGTGTGTGTGTGTGTGTGTGTACACATAGTTCGATACTGTCAACATGACACACATAACAGCACTTAAGATGTCCACCAACAGCCATGGACATATTGGCTCTTTGGTTACTTGTGCTGGTTGAACTTCATCTAAGTGGTAGCGTGTGATGTTAACACACGCACCATGAATTGCTGTTGTTTCTCACCAGGTGATCTTGTTTACTGGACTATTGAAATAAAATGTATCATGGACTTACTCACTTGCTGTTAATGATGGTTTACTAATTGATTACACTGACAGATCTGTTCCAGCGTTGGCTATAACGGCACACAGTTCAATAGATCTTTGGTTGTATTCCGAGTATCTACTGTGTATTATCGTAAATGTTACATTATTATTACTCTTACCTGCAGGGTTTTTTTTTCTGTCAGTCTTCTGCGAAGATTGTGTGCCGCTATTCCCACACCACCCATTTCGGCTTTTCGGCACATAATTTCATCAAAAGTTAGGTTACCATAACAGAAGAGCATGAAGGGTCACAGGATGGAAGACAAATTTCATAATGGTGTGAAGATGAGGATGATAATGATAATGCTATGGAGCTCCACTTCAGACTGACATTAGATGAAGACAGTTCTTGAGTGTTACACAGAACCGATACTGTTGTACAGATGTGAGTCGTGGACAATCAACAAGCGAAGTAAAAGCCTGATTGAGGCAACTGAAATGTGGTTTCTAAGAAGAATGTTAAGAGTTCCATGGACAGCAAGGAAAACAAACGAGACAGTCTTGAAAGAGGCCAACACATAAAGTGCATCAATAAAAAGGATTAGGGAAAGACAAACATTTAGAGGACCTTTTATGAGGTAAGAGAAATTAGAGCACCTAGTCACAACAAGAAATCTGGAGGGGAAAATAGCACCAGCTTAACCCAAGGAGAAAATATTGGACGGACTTGTGGAGTGGATGAAGACAGAGAGGGTGGAAGATGTACTTGCAGCGACAAAGGATAGGTTCGTATGGAGGGCAATGATTGCCAACGCTATGCCGCAGGACACATGATGATGATGACGTGTGGCAGCGCTGTACTCTGCGCTTACTGTTATAATATAGTCTGACGTCAACAAGGCCTTAGAGATACTGACAAATGCGGTGTTGGTACACAAATCTCAGCAACATTTAATTTAGATTTTTTTTATTGTCTGATATAGGTAGGGAAGACTGT
>JAPXFY010000018.1:36466815-36469315 GCA_030674185.1 Monoplex corrugatus | reverse complement strand
ACAGACATATGACAGCCAAACACCTTCCTGTTTATACTCCTACAGACTCAAATATTAACGTCAAAATCCTGTACGTTATGTGAGTGGCTACTTTTGGAAACCTAAAAGCGGCCAGCATGCACGGCCACAAAAGATGCGGACTGTGCAACAACATTGACTAATGTGGGCGGCTCCCCTAACACTTTGAGTTCTCTGTGTACCACTGACAATTCCGATGATGTGTAATGCTCAGTGAGTCCATATGTGTTTGGAAAATAGCGCCATACAAGAATTGTATGTAATAATGCATACCAAAATAAAAATAGATGTAGGCTACCTAGGCTAGGTCATTATTTGAATCCAATGCCGAAATTATTTTCATAATGTACCCCAAAGGTAACAAGGCAAGCCATTTTACCGTCTGCATGATCGTTTTGTCTTCTTAAATACAATGATGCTGTTACGGGAAATTTTTGCAAGCGATCATCATCATCGTCATATGTCTTGCTGCATGACGTTGGCAGCCATGGCCCGCCATACGAATCTATTTTTTGTTACTTCAAGCATACCCGATCCCCTACGCTTATTGTCCCCACGTATCTTGCAAGACTTTGTGTCTTACCCTAGATCTACCTGGTGCTCTTTTTCTCCAACTGTTCTGCTGTGACAAGTTGATCAAATTTGTCTTGCCTCATGAAATGTCCTATAAATGGTCCTTGTCTTTTCCTAGTCTTCCTCATAAATATTCTTTTTGTGTTTGCTTCTTTCAAGCTTGTCACGTGTATTTTCTTCGTTGTCCATGAAACTCTTAACATTCTTCTTAGAGACCATATTTCAGCAGCCTCAAACTTGTTCTGACTTTGCGTTGTGATTGTCCAGACTTGGCATCCATATAACAGTACTGGTTTTACATAAATTGAAAAATCTCTTCCTGGTGTTAATTGTTAGGTACTTTTCGGTATGCACGCTTGACATTTTCTTGATGGCTGTTTTAGCTTGGCCAGTTCTACTGGATATTTTCCATTGTATATCTGCCATCTGTGTTGAGATGATTGTCCCCAGATATTCAAACTTATCAACTTGCCTTACTGCTGTGTCACTTGCTGTTATTTTACATGAAGGGATTTCTTGTTTTTACTGATGACCATAACTTCAGTCTTCCTAGTACTCAGCACTAGCCTTTTATTTCTGCTTTCTATTTTTATTATATTCACAAAGTTTTGTAGGTCGTTTTTTCATTTTCTGCAATTAAAACGGTTCCATCTGCAAAAATAAGAGTGTTTATCATTGTTTTCTAACGTTAATGCCAGTGCATTCTTCTAGTTTTTTCATAATGGTTTTGCTGTAAAGTGATGACAAACCTGTGATTGAACACATCCCTTCTCACCCTCTTTTGATATTGTGAAACAGAATTTATATGATTTTCTACTTTCATTGCTGGTGTATGTTCCCAAAATAAATTTCTTATTATTTTAGTCTTTACCATTAATATTGAGCTTTTCCAGTTGGTTGCTACTATTTTTCGTGTATTTCCCGATCAATAGCCTTGGTATAATCAATAAAACATAGATAAATATATCTCCTTATTCAACCCAACTGATCTTTTTATGAGAGTTGTTAGGAAATCATCATCTTCAAATGCCTTACTGTATGGCGTTGGCAATCATGGACTTCCATCTGTCTCTATCTCTTGTTGCATCAAGCATCTCTTCCACTCTCCATGTCTTCAGCCACTCTGCAAGTCCGTCTAGTATCTTCTCCCTGGGTCTACCTGGTGCTCTTTTTCCCTCCAGCTTTTCCTTTGTGACCAGGTGCTCCAATTCCCCTTTCCTCATAAAATGGCCTATAAATGCTGCCTGTTTTTTTTCCTAACCTTCCTTATGAATGATCTACTTGTGTCTGCCTCCATCAAGACTGTCTCGTTTGTTTTCTTTGCTGTCCATGGAACTCTCAACATTCTTCTTAGAAACCACATCTCGGCTGCCTCAAAGTTGTTCTGGCTTTGCATGTTGACTGGCCAGCCTCACAACCGTACAACAGTATTGGTTTATATAACATTCAAGAACTCTCTTCCTGATGTAAATTGATAGGCATTTGTTGGTAAGAATGCTTTTTATCTTCTTGAATGCTGTTTTGGGCTTGGCCGATTCTGCTGGCTATTTCTGATGTGCATCTGCGTCTGGTGAAACGATCGTTCCCAGTATTTAAACGTATCAACCTGTCTCAAGGTTAGGATACATATGGCATTAATGGTTTATTTCCCTTCAACAAACCACAGTGTTCTTTTGCTGTCTCTAGTTTGGTTTAATTCCTAGTCTTCGTCATGATTATTCTCATTAGAGTCTTTGTCACATGACCTACACGCTTGCACACACAACACACACACACACAACACACACACACACACACACACACACACACACACAACCACACATACACACAACACACACACACACACCACCCCACACACACGCGCGCTTCCCTCACAGGTAATATGGAATAGTTTATCTTTAAAATCAGA
>JAPXFY010000018.1:36434315-36461815 GCA_030674185.1 Monoplex corrugatus | reverse complement strand
ATAGGTCCCCTGGTCTGTTCGCTGCCCATCTTAATGTTTCCATCATTCTGCTGGTGTCATTTTGGTGTTTCATAGGTTCACTGGTCTATTGGCTACCCATCTTAATGTTTCCGTCATTCTGCTGGTGTCAGCTTGGTGTTTCATAGGTCCACTGGCCTGTTGGCTGACCATCGTAATGTTTCCATCATTCTGCTGGTGTCAGCTTGGTGTTTCATAGGTTCACTGGCCTGTTGGCTGCCTATCTTAATGTTTCCATCATTCTGCTGGTGTCGTCCTGGTGTTTCATAAGTCCACTGATCTGTTGGTTGCCTATCTTAATTATTTCCATCATTCTGCTGCTGTCAGCTTAGTGTTTCATAGGTTTATTGGTCTCTTGGCTGACCATTATGATGTTTCCATCATTCTGGTGGTGTCAGCTTGGTGTTTCATAGGTCCATTGGCCTGTTGGCTGCCCACCTTAATGTTTCCATCATTCTGGTGGTGTCAGCTTAGTGTTTCATAGGTCTTCACCTCCGGCCTTCCGCTCCTCTGTTCAAGACCTTACCAGCACATAGGGTTCTGCGCAGGCTGAGGGTGGAGCGCATATGAAATTGTCCGAGTGCGGTGACTCCCTCTTGAAAACTCCAAACTCCAAACAGAGCCACGGACTGGCTCCCTTCCGTGCTCGCAGAACATGTGACCATGACCGGTCGTCTGTTCCCAGTGAAGATCTGCACCCCTTGCTGAAGAACGCTTTGCGTACTCATCCTTCACATGGACGGCACAGACCATTTTCATTGTTACCGTCATCAGTCGTGTTAAATACAAGACATATTTGTGTCTGGACAAAGGTGTTGATCAAGGTTTTCTACTCTGTGTTCGTTCGTTCGTTTCTTGTAACCTCTATTCACATAATTATGTGCTCTTAGACGTTGTGTTGTAGTCTGCTCTTGTAGTAGTTAAGAGTCTTGTTGTTTGAATAAAAAGATCAATATGTTTATTGTATTATAATGTCACATTATTAACACTCTTCTGTCATACGAGATTGGTTACGTTTCGTTTTTCTTCACTATTTCGCGGTGTGTGGGGGTGGGGGTGGGGGTGGGGGATGGGGGGGATCTAGGGAGAAGCGTATGACAACTATACACAGTTTGGACATTTTTTTCCTCATAGGTTAGGGACTTTCTTTTTTTCTGCGGATGACAACATAGCACTTATGGTGTCTCGTATTTATTTCCATATAACAGCAGAAAGTCCTTTTTAACATTTCTGAATGGCCCAAAGCAATGTACATCATACCTTGAACACAATACACAAATACACAAGGACACTGATAGTGTGTAGGTATAGTGAGTACGTAAGCATTAATAAAAACAGCATGTTTCAACACATTACAGGTTATAATAAACTTACCTTTATTCTGAATGGTCTAAAATAACGCGGACCACCACTTTCAAAAGATTACACACATCTGCAAGGACATTCACAATGTTATAGTTATTACTGAGTGGGTAAGCAATAATAAGAAGAAAAAATAAAAGAAGAAAAGCACCATATAACCCTTTGACTCCCTCACCCTATTCACCAGCTTCCCGTATTGTCAGCCATGGCAGCAAAACAAAAACTAAACCCTTTCGCTCCCTCACCCTATATACCAACTTTTTCAGGGAAACTGGTGGATAGAGTGAGGGAGTAAAAGGGTTAATTTAAGTGTTTTTTTTGCAGCTGGCGGATACGATGCGGGAGTGAACGTGTTAACACATTATAGAATAGTATAAACCTGACAGCTGTGTCTGCCTGTTCTGATTTGCTGGGAATTCTTAAAGCTGCCGGCTTGGGGCGGTCACAACAAAGTGGACACAGGAATAAACCCCATTCACATTGCTCAGTCTGAGAGGACACTAAGTCAACACCAGTCAACGTGAAAACATCAGTGCACTCTTGACAGTGCCTGTTAGTTTGGATCGAAATATGAACACACACACACACAACACACACACACACACACACACACACACCACACACACAAACACACACAACACACACACACACACACACACACACACACACACACAACACAACACACCACACACACACACAAACACAACACAACACACACACACACACAACACACACACACACCACACACACACACACAACACAACACAACACAACACAACACACACACAACACACACACACACACACACACACAACACAACACAACACACACACACACACACAACACACACACACACACACACACACAACACACACACACACAACACACACACAACACAACACAACACAACACAACACACACACAACAACACAACACACATACACACACAAACACACACACACATACACACACACACACACACACCACACACACACACACACAACCACAACACACACACACACACACACACACACACAAACACACAGCACAACACACACACAGACACACACACACACACACACACACACACACACAACACAACACAACACACACACACACACGCACACGCACACACACACACACAAAGCAAGGACACAGCAGTGCATGCTTCATGTATTAGTATATCTGTTTACTGATTCTGTTTGAACAGCTCACAGCCCATGTCAAATATGGCCAGCAGGCGTCGGTCCCTCCACAATACTGTATCTTCGATCCAAGCATAGCGGCCAGCGCTGTGTGAACTAACTGATACGGCCTTGTGACAACTTGGATCGGCACCACACGTACAACACAAGATCTCCTGCGGATACGTCGTGGAAGAGACAGGGAAAGAGGAGAGTAGAGAGAGAGATAGAGCATACAGAGAAGAGAGAGAGAGAGAGAGGGAGAGAGAGAGAGAGAGAGATAGAGAGACAGACAGACAGACATAGGCACAGACACAGACACAGATACAGACACACATACAAACACAGACACATACACAGACACAGACAGACAGACACAGACAGAAACAGACAGATAGAGATACAGATATGGACAGAGAGAGACAGAGACAGAGACAGACAGACAGAAAGAAAGACAATGGCACAAAGAGACAGATTGACAGAGAGATATAGAGACAGAGAAAGGCAGACAGAGAAAGACAGACAGAAACAGAGACAGAAAGACAACAAGAATAAGAACAAAATTGTTATGGGGAGTTTGAAATCAGCTATGTATTTTTAAAGCAGCCCTTGTCCAGAGGTAATCTACACCACTCATTAATCTTACACCAAACAACATAAATATTCAACAACACATACATTAAATACTTGTTCAAATAAAACAGATGTAAAATTATTTATTCTTAGTATTTTAATCACAGCCAACGAAAGATGAGTGACCGATGTGACAGGGAGTAGAAGGACGAATTCATTCTTGAAATATGATATGTCTCATTCTGAATACTGTGAAACTGAGACATTTCGCATCCTTTTGAACAATGTGTTCCAGAATTTTTTAATAAAAAATAAGGTTGGATTTAAAAGGACAGTTCCTGGGAAGTTTTGTTGTTTGTTTCTATATGTATAAAAGTCAATGTTTTTACTACAATTTAGTTTTATTATTTGTTTTTGTATGTAAAAAAGTCAATGTTTTAGTGCAATTTAGTTTTATTGTTTGTTTCTATACGTATAGAAGTCAATGTTTTAGTAATATTTCATTTTTATTATTTGTTTCTGATTGTATGTTTTATGGTTCATATGTGTTTTAATGTACTTATATTGTGTGAATACAACAGCGAGGACTGGCTGTAAGGCAGGTCTTATGGGACGTCATGCAATTATCCTGGACTGATAAAGTGTTCTGAAGTATGAAGTCTGCAGCCTGAAGCCTGAACTCTCCATCTGTCTGTCTGTCTGTAAATGTCTCTCTCTCTCTCTCTCTCTTCTCTCTCTCTCTCTCTCTCTCTCTCTTCTTTCTCACTCTCTCTTTCTCTCACTCATTCTCCAGAGCAATAACAGTAGATTTGCATCACGTCTGGAGTTTGCCAGCAGCCCACTGTTTTCCATATGCCATGGCTGAAATTGGATGTAGTGAAACCAATTGGGACTTGCTCCAGAAAGCAGAATGGACATGTTGTGTTCGAAGGCCCAAGCCCATCTGCGCGAATCTTGCCCACAGTTTTAGAGATCATGCACTGTTTTTTTTTGGGGGGGGTATTGAAACTTGCTGTGTCAAAACAACATGAAGGTAATCTACAGACATTTTATTGAAATACTTACTTTTTCTCGTTAAACAAATTCCGTTCGGACAAATCAAACCAAACAGAAAAACAAAACTTTCGAAAATGTTAAGTATATAAATGAATGAATAACTGTATAAATCAATCAATCAATGAATAAATCAATAATAACTAAATCAATAGAACAGTAAATTAATCATTAAACAAACAAATAAACAAGTAAATAACATGAATGAATGAATGAATGAATATGAATAAATAAATGAATGAACGAATGAATGAATGAACGAACGAACGAACGAATGAATGAATGAATGAATGAATGAATGAATGAATGAATGAATGAATGAATGAATGAATGAATGAATGAATGAGTAATATCGAAAAATTAAATAATAAACGGCTTAATAAATCGGTCAGTACACATTGTATAAGCTAAGAAAACGGTTCTTAACTTTTTTTCTGTTCTTTCATTGTTTCGTTCTGCCTTTCTATCTTTCCTTGTTTCTTTCTGTCTTTATCTCAGCAGCAGTAGTAGTAGCAGAGCAGCAGCAATAAACATAGTAGTAGTTATAGTTGTTGTTGTGGTGGTGGTAGTAGTAGAAGTAGTAGTAGTAGCAGCAGGAACAACAGTTGTAGTAGTAGTTGTTGTTGTTGTGGTGGTGGTGGTGATGATGGTGGTGGTAGTAGTAGTAGTAGTAGTAGTAGTAATAGCGGTGGTGGTTGTGGTGATGGTAGTAGTAGTAGTAGTAGTAGTAGTAGTAGTAGTAGTAGTAGTAGTAGTAGTAGTAGTAGTAGTAGTAGTAGTAAGTAGAAGTAGAAGTAGAAGTAGTAGTTGTTGTTGTTGTTGCATCTTTACGTTTGTGATTTATGCAATTGTCTGTGCGTGTTTGTGTGCGTGCGTATGTGTGTGTTTGTGTGTGCGTGTTTGTGTGTGTGCGTATGTTGTGTTTGTGTGTGTATGTATGTAGTATGTATGTGTGTATGTATGTAAGTGTGTATGTATGTATGTATGTATGTATGTATGTATGTATGTATGCATGCATATATTATTATGTATGTATGTATGTATGTGTGTGTGTGTGTGTGTGTGTGTGTGTGTGTGTGTGTGTGTGTGTGTGTGTGTGTGTGTGTGTGTGTGTGTGTGTGTTGTGATTGTGGAGTGTGTGTGCATCAACCTCCATACAGTCTCACATTTCCCATCCCAGGAGTGCACTGTTATGACCAAACCATCCCCTCAGAGATCTCACGAGAGCTCTACTAAATCCTCTTTCCGCTGGCTTAAGGGACCAATTTGTGACAAACAGCTGTCTCGGCATGTTACTGTATCATTCATCATTGACCACCAGAGCTATTTAGGATGGCTTCGGTGGTATCTGCGGCCATGGAATAATTAATAAATTATTCATCAAAGCTTGTATATTATATAAAAACTACTGTATAGAGGGAAGCGGGCCGACACAAACTCAAAAGCAAAAGACAGTTTAGGGAAAAAAAGAAGAAAAGCAAACACAAACCAAAAAACAAGAAGAATAGGAAGCGACATAATGGCATAGTAAGGAAATCCAATAGTCAGAAGAGATAACGGTAAAGAGAAATAGGAAAAAAAATGTAGACTTTCCTTTGGTTTTATATCCAGTTGTTTATCAGTGTTGACATTATAGTTGGCATTGTGTAAAGAAGTGTCTATTTACAGTTGGTTTTTCTGTGTTCGTGTTGACACTTATAGTTGGCATTGTGTAAAGAAGTGTCTATTTACAGTGGTGTTTCTGTGTTCGGTGTTTGTTGGCAGTTCTGTTCTGTTCATCCTTACTTTATCTTCCGTTCTTTGGAAAGGTAGATGTATGTAATCAACGATGACAGACTGGATTTGCAACAAAAAAAAAAGTCTCAGTCAAGTTGTTTCTAATCATAACAGTACTAATAATATTCATTAGGCGCCAAATCTTGATACAAGAATCAAACCAAAGCGTTGCATTCTCACTATTCACCAAAGCAATCACCCAACAACGACCAAACCCCCAGGACACGAACCACACACAGAATGGAAGATACAAAGGGAATAGGGCAAAATAATTGGCTCTAGAGGGGGAAATCACTGCTGAATGAAAAGGTATGTCTTCAAGCTACACTTCAAGAACGACGGAGTATATGTGACCTCCCACCACCAATTCAGTCTTAACTCGCAGTCAGTCGAACAGCACTAGGAGCTGAAAAGGTGACTGAGGGTCTATCTGGGATATTTTGACTTTTTCTCAAAATTGATTTCTGTAGACTATAATCTATCCCCCACAGAATATTTTTTTCTTGAAAAAATATTAATCAATTTAAAATGGTATTTCAATGCACTGATCGCAGCAGAAAGAGCACAATTTACTACCAAAAGTACCTATTTTTGTCTCTTATTATGAACCGTAACCTGTACAGTACCCGCACATGTAATATACTGATGGGAAGCTCTTTGGTGCACCTTTCAGATAATGACAGCGAAAAATAGAAACAAACTGGGTCAAAGCCACCAAATAAAGAAATTTAAGGAAAATGTGTAGGCGAGCACACAAAAACTTTAGAGGCCGTTTTCTCAAAATGGCCGTCATACAACTTGATGACTAAACATACATAACTTCTACATTATTTTTAGTACAAGCTTTAATCAAGCACCAAAATAATCAGCAGACTGTACACTTTCCAGTGACATGTATATCTCAAAATGCCCAAAATGCTAGTTAAGACTGATTTCATGGTGGGAGGTCACATATAACTGTTGAATAGACAGGGAAATATTGTTCCAGTTGTATGGACCAGACACAGAAAAAGAGCGGCGATTGACTGGTGAATCTGTATCGAGGAATTTGTAAACAAGTAGTATCAGATGCAGAATGGAGAGGTCAGGCATCTGTGCACATTCGGAGGTGGTTGTTGTTGCTGTTGTTGTTGTTGTTGCTATTGTTGTCGGCCATCATGCTATGTGGATATGGGTGTTATCAATGTATGAATGTATGCACGTGTGCATGTCTGCGTGCTGGCATGTGGGTATATGCATGTATTTATTGTTATTTGTTATTTTCATTTCTGACTTGTTTATTTATCTACATACTCCTTTATTTTGTATTTATACATTTACCTATTTACGTGTATACTTACTTACTTACTTACTTACTTACTTACTTACTTGCTATCAACTTACTTACTGACTGATTTGCTTGCTTGCTTGTTTGCTTACTTGCTTGCTTATTTACTTACCTATTTCCTCTTTTCTTTCCTCGGAAGTGAACGACAGACTAGCTGGCCTATGTTAGGAAAACATTGTTTTCACCTAGTTGATAGACAGCTGAGACTTTGTGCATTGACTTGGTTTGGGGGGGGGGGGGGGCGCTTTCTGTCATGTGAGACAAGTTCATACAGAATAGCTACCTGTGCTGTGATTCAGACCTTTAATTATTTATAAATTCACTTTACATAAATGTTCCTTTTTGATGATAAGACACACAGATACACATGTCAGTTATATGTAACCAAGATTATTCCGATGATAGGCTGATACAATACCAATATAAAGTACAGACTAGGTAAAACATAGGCTTGGTAGGGTCTCAGGACCTGGCCAGCTCACGGGTTTATGTGCAGGCTTAAGGATTGTGCCACGATCACCATACACATGGCACCTGTGACATTAGTGCATGTAGAATTCGTTCTGATCGCGGAGACGTCGTCTTGAGAAACTGAAACTGAAACAGTGGTAGTCACGAAGATAAATAGGTGCAGTACTATTGAAACACTTGTAGCTAGCATAAAGTGTTGATTTTGTATGAAAGTCTTTGAGAAACAGACAGCCAGTGGAGTAACTGAAGCAAGGGAGCGACATGATCATTCTCTTTTTACGAAGGGCAAGACGGGCCACGGAATTCTGAATACGCTGGAGGCATGCAACAGAAGAAGCAGGAAGTCAGAGCACAGAGAGTTTCATAAAACAACAGCATGCTGACACCATCATGGAACAGGACCAGAGACCAACAATATTAACCACAGCAGGAAGAGTGGAATAGTGATGTCCACAGCAACGCTTTTCAAGCAAGTGAGTGTCATTGAGACAGTTTTAAACACAGGAAGAGTGGGGGTCAGAGAATGGCGCCTTCTTCTTCTTTTCCTTCTCTCGTCCATTGACCCCTTGAAGAACTAGTCACCGGATTCCTCGAGCTCTGTCGGTTGTGTGCCAAAGCTTGGATCTCTACATATGATTTCTCTGTCCATTCTGCAATGTTGCCAGTCCGTCTTTTTTTCTGTCTTCCCCTCCGTCGCGTCTTCCTCAACAATTCCCCGGCGAACGGATTTTAGCAAGGCTGCTGGATCTTACGACATGGTCCCATCAACGAAGTTTGTCTCATTAGAGGCACATTCCAAGCATGCCTAAGTACGAAAGGCGAAACTTAACTGGCGTCTTGAAATTTTGCCGGCAAACAAGACCAAGAGCCTTAGTCACACTGCAACCATCCGTCCTGGCTAAACATGAAGGCAAGAAAGAAGTTACAGGGCAACACAGCATTTGTTATTTTTCACGATCCAATTAGTCAATACATGAAAGGGGTGGACTGAAAAAAAAAAGCCAACCAAACCGGGACCGAAAAATAACCAACCAAATAGAAACAGAAGAAAATCAAAGAATTAGGTTTCCCAATAAATTCCACAGCAAAGTTACTGATATATGCAAAGACAGTGAACTTATCACAGTGTTAAAGAGGATGAAACTCAACATTTAAAAAGACGCAAGTTATGTGAGGATAAATGTACAGACACAGAAAGAGATGTCAGTCACCACTCATGAAAGGACAAGCTGGTTTGGAATTTGATCAAGTAGGATTCATCACACTCGGACAACTCCATATGCACTCCACCCAAATATGCCGGCAACTATCTGGCAGACTCCTTGTGCCTGTGCAAAACCCTATGTGTTGGCAAAGGTAGGTTCTTAAAATAGTGTGTGTGTGTGGGGGGGGGGAACACTAAGCTGACAACATCAAAATTATTATCATCATCATCAACATCATCATCATCATCATCATCATCATCATCATCATCATCATCATCATCATCATCATTATTATTATTAATATTATTATCATCATTATTATTATTATTATCGTCAGTATTATTACTATTACTATTATTATTATTATTATTATTATTATTATTACTATCATTACTTTTATTATCATTATTACTATTATTATTACCATTATTGTTATTATTGTTATCATTATTATCATTGTTATTATTGTTATTATCATTGTTATTATTGTTATTATTTACAGTTGCAGTAGTAGTACTAGATAGTAGTTGTAGTACCACCAACAGCAGCAGCAGTAGCAGTAGCAGTAGTAGTTGCAGTTTTACGTTGCTAATGTGATTGCTCTTGTTGCTGCTGGAACTGTTGATGGTGTTAACAATGAATGTCATGGTGGTCAGTTTTGTTGTTGTTTGTTTGTTTGTTTTTGTTTGTTTGTTTGTTTGTTTGTTTGATTGATTGGTTGGAAGCTTGGTTGGCTGGATTGCTTAGTGACTAGTTATTTGCTTCGTTTGTTTTCAGTATCAGATTTTCACTCTCCCTTGAACAGATAACAGAAAAACGATCAACAATAAAGATGTGTGTCTAGAGTATGGATCGACCTGTGTCTGACTGTGTTTGTGTGTGTGTAGTATGGATCAACCTGTGTTTGACTGTGTGTTTGTGTGTGTGTGTGTAGTATGGATCGACTGTGTCTGACTGTGTGTTTGTGTGTATGTAGTATGGATCAACCTGTGTCTGACTGTGTGTTTGTGTGTGTAGTATGGATCAACCTGTGTCTGACTGTGTGTTTATGTGTGTGTAGTATGGATCGACCTGTGTCTGACTGTGTTTGTGTGTGTGTGTAGTATGGATCGACCTGTGTCTGACTATGTGTTTGTGTGTGTGTAGTATGGATCAACCTATGTCTGACTGTGTGTTTGTGTGTGTGTAGTATGGATCAACCTGTCTCTGACTGTGTGTTTGTGTGTGTAGTATGGATCACCTATGTCTGACTGTGTTTTGTATGTGTGTAGTATGGATCAACCTGTGTCTGACTGTGTGTTTGTGTGTGTGTAGCATGGATCAACCTGTGTCTGACTGTGTATTTGTGTGTGTGTAGCATGGATCAACCTGTGTCTGACTGTGTTTTGTAGTGTGTGTAGCATGGATCAACCTGTGTCTGACTGAATTTTGTCTCTGTATTTGTGTAGGAGAGAAGTCAAAGTCAGACTGACCGCTCTCGCACACAGAAAGTTCTCCGTTAGCCAGTCTTTTAGAGTTGTCCTTTCAGTCTGCAGACTCTAATTGCATAGTTAAAAGCTCATTTCCATCTTCCTTATCACGCATGCAACACACTTTCACACAGACACACCCATACCCACAGAGAGAGAGAGGTGGGGGAGAGAGAGTGGGAGAGAGAGAGAGAGAGAGAAGAGAATGAAAGAGAGAGAGAGAGAGAAAGAGAGAGAGAGAGAGAGGACTGAGAGAGAGAGAGATTGAGTGAGAGAAATATAGATGCTCAAAAATACACACATACTTTCTCTTTCTCTCCCTCTCTCTGTCTCTCTGTCTCTGTCTCTGTCTCTGTCTCTGTCTCTCTCTCTCTCTCTCTCTCTCTCTCTCTCTCTCTCTCTCTCTCTCTCTCTCTCTCTCCCACAAACGGTTTCCAATTGTTATTGTGCCTGTAAGTATAGTCCAAGATCGCACAGCAGTCTGGAACGTGTGGTAATCTAATGGCTAGGATATAAACTGCTTCAATGCGTTTTATGACAGAATGTATATCATCATCATCATCAGGTGCTCTGCGGCATGGCATTGGCGATCATGGGCTTCCATCTGTCTCAATCTCTTGTTGTCCCAAGCATCTCTTTCCCTCCAGCTTTCCCGTTGTGACCAGGTGCTCCAATTACCCCTTCCTCATGAAATGGCCTATAAATGTTGCCTGTCTTTTCCTAATCTTCCTTATCAATGATCTACTTGTGTCTGCCTCCATCAAGACTGTTGCGTTTGTTTCTTTGCTGTCCATGGAATTCTCCACATTCTTCTTAGAAACCACATCTCGGCTGCCTCAATCTTGTTCTGGCTTTGCTTGTTGACTGTCCACGCCTCACATCCGTACAACAGTATTGGTTCTATATAACATTCAAGAACTCTCTTCCTGATGTTAATTGATAGGCATTTGTTAGTAAGAATGCTTTTCATCTTCTTGAATGCTGTTTTGTCTTGGCCGATTCTGCGGTTGTTTCTGATGTGTATCTGCCTTCTGATGAAATGATCGTTCCCAGGTATTTAAACTTATTATCCTGTGTCAAGGTTGTGCCATTTGCTATTATCTTGCATGAGGGGATTTTATGTTTTTTACTGATCACCATGACTTCAGTCTTCCTGCTGTTTAGTTCCAACCCCTTACCTTCGCTTTCTATTTCTGGTATATTCACAAGGTTTTGTAGGTCCCTTTCATTTTCTGCAATTAGCACGGTGTCATCTGCGTATCGAATGTTGTTTATCATTTTCCCTTCAACCTTTAATCCAGGGTCTTCTTCTAGGTTTTCTCATGATGTTTTTGCTGTAAAGTGAAAACAGATCTGGTGACAAAACACAACCCTGTCTGACTCCTCTTTTGATGTTTTGGAAAGAGCTTATATTGTTTTCTATTCTCATTGCAGCTATTTGTTCCCAGTATATATTTCTGATTATTTGTAGATCTTTTTCATCAACATTGAGTCTCTCCGGTTGGTTGATCAATTTTCATGTCTTACCCGATCGAAAGCCTTGGTATAGTCAACGAAGCATAAATATAAATCCTTATTCATCTCAATTGACCTGTCTATGATAGTTCTTATGATGTATATGGCATTAATAGTTCCTTTCCATTCCACAAATCCGCAGTGTACTTCTGCTATTTCTCTTTTGATTCTATTCCTTGTCCTCATCATGATTATTCTTAACAGGATTTTTGTTACATGACTCATCAAACTGATTGTGCGATGGAGTTCGCAGTCTATAGCCCCCGTCTTCTTTGGAAGTGCAATGAAAATTGATTTTGACATGGATGAATAAACAAAAGAATGTATATGATTAATCCAAAATTGTAGAGACGGTCGGCCTCTTTCACAGAACACCCTAGTAGTAATTACAGTGAAGAATACAATACGATTAAAACAGTCTTCAGTGCTTTGTCCTGCATTTTTTGTATGGGGGCCCACTGGTTGTGTGCATTGGAACCTGACGTCCTGTTGGGTACAAATAAGACAGCGTAACCCGTTTTTCTTGATACTTCCCACATATTTCTCTCTCTCTCTCTCTCTCTCTCTCTCTCTCTCTCTCTCTCTCTCTCTCTCTCTCTCTCTCGCTCGCTCCTCACTCTCTCTCTCTCTTTCTCTCTCTCTCTCTCTCTCCATCTCTCTCTCTCTTTCTCTCTCTCTCTCTCCCTCTGTCTGTCTTCTGTCTGTCTCTCTGTATCTCTCTCTGTCTCTTCTCTCTGTCTCTGTCTCTCTCTCTGTCTCTTCTCTGCTCTCTCTCTGCTCTCTCTCTCTCCTCGTCTGTCTCTTCTGTCTCTCTGCTCTCTCTTCTCTCGTCTCTCTCTCTGTCTCTGTCTCTCTCTCTTCTCTCTCTCTCTCTCCTGTCTGGAATAACAGACGTTGGTACAACAGCGTGTGAGTGACATCATGCATCTTTTACAACTTCTACTGCAGCAGTTTAAACATACCTCAAAGTGAAACGCTCACCCATACATACAACCGTCCCTCTTCATCGACAGACACACACACACACACACACACACACAGAGAAAAATACATTCGCACAATCTATAGAAACTCAAAACAATCGATTCGTCTTCATGTTCCACATTACAAAAATATATTCCTTTGTTCTGTTGTGTGGCTGTGAATCAATATTTCACAGCCATGGTGGGACCAGTGTTGTTCTCAAAGCCATGGCGGTGTTGGGATATCCCCAGCATGTTTAAGTTGTGTGTGCGTGTGGAATAAATACTTAACATTGAATCGAGCGAAGCCCAGCATGGTATACATGGGAGTCAAACTCATGTCTTCCAGTCTGTCTGCACAGATTAGGACACGTTTCACACTGCCACCACCATCCCCAAAATGTGTTACCTCCAGTCCACCACTCCCCTGTTCAGAGTCAGGCAAGGTCAGTCAGTAATATAAAGAAGATGGACACTACACTGATAATGAGGTAAATCAGTGGTATAAAGACCATGGACTCTACACTCATAATGGGGGTAAATCAGTGATATCAAGACAATAGACACTACGCTCATAATGGGGGTAAAACAGTGATATAAAGACCATGGACTCTACACTCATAATAGGGGTAAATCATAGGTATAAAGACCATGGACGCTACATTCATAATGGGGGTAAATCAGTGACAAAAAGAAGAAGGACATACACTCATAATAGGAGTAAATCAGTGATATAAAGACTATGGACGCTACACTCATAATGGGGGTAAATCAGTGATATCAAGACAATAGACACTACGCTCATAATAGGGGTAAATCAGTGATATCAAGACAATAGACACTACGCTCATAATAGGGGTAAATCAGTGATATCAAGATTATAGACACAACGCTCATAATAGGGGTAAATCAGTGATATCAAGACAATAGACACTACGCTCATAATGGGGGTAAATCAGTGATACAAAGACCATGGACACTACACTCATAATGGGGGTAAATCAGTGATATCAAGACAATAGACACTACGCTCATAATGGGGGTAAATCAGTGATATCAAGACAATAGACACTACGCTCATAATAGGGGTAAATCAGTGATACAAAGATCATGGACACTACACTCACAATGGGGGTAAATCAGTGATATAAAGACCATGGACACTACACTCACAATGGGGGTAAATCAGTGATATAAAGACCATAGACAATACACTCACAATGGGGGTAAATCAGTGATACAAAGACCATAGACAATACACTCATAATAGGGGTAAATCAGTGATATAAAGACCATAGACAATACACTCACAATGGGGGTAAATCAGTGATATAAAGACCATGGACACTACACTCACAATGGGGGTAAATCAGTGATATAAAGACCATGGACACTACACTCACAATGGGGGTAAATCAGTGATACAAAGACCATAGACAGTACACTCATAATAGGGGTAAATCAGTGATACAAAGACCATAGACAATACACTCACAATGGGGATAAATCAGTGATACAAAGACCATAGACAATACACTCACAATGGGGGTAAATCAGTGATACAAAGACCATAGACAATACACTCACAATGGGGATAAATCAGTGATACAAAGACCATAGACAATACACTCACAATGGGGGTAAATCAGTGATACAAAGACCATGGAGAATACACTCACAATGGGGGTAAATCAGTGATATAAAGACCATGGACACTACACTCACAATGGGGGTAAATCTGTGATATCAAGACAATAGACACTACACTCACAATGGGGGTAAATCAGTGATATAAAGACCATGGACACTACACTCATGATGGGAGTAAATCAGTGATATAATGACCATGGACACTACACTCATAATGGGGTTAAATCAGTGATATAATGACCATGGACACTGCACTCATGATGGTGATAAATCAGTGATATAAAGACCATGGACACTGCACTCATGATGGGGGTAAATCAGTGATATAAAGACCATGGACACTACACTCATGATGGGGGTAAATCAGTGATATAATGACCATGGACGCTACACTCATAATGGGGGTAAATCAGTGATATCAAGACCATGGACACTACACTCATAATAGGGGTAAATCAGTGATATAAAGTCCATGGACACTACACTCATAATAGGGGTAAATCAGTGATATAAAGAATATGACACTACACTCATAATAGGGGTAAATCAGTGATATAAAGACTATGACGCTATGCTCATAATTGGGGTAAATCAGTGATACAAAGACCATAGACACTACACTCATGATGGGGGAAAGTCAGTGATATGAAGACCATAGACACTACACTCATAATAGGGGTAAATCAGAGGTATAAAGACCATGGAAACTACAGTCATAATGGGGGTAAATCAGTGATATAATGACCATGGACACTACAGTCATAATGGTGATAAAACAGTGATATAATGACCATGGACACTACACTCATGATGGGGGTAAATCAGTGATATAATGACTATGGACACTACAGTCATAATGGGGGTAAATCAGTGATATAAAGACCATGGACACTACACTCATAATGGGGGTAAATCAGTGATATAAAGACCATGGACACTACACTCACAATGGGGGTAAATCAGTGATATAATGACCATGGACACTACAGTCATAATGAGGGTAAATCAGTGATATAAAGATGGGCACTTTACTCATAATGGGAATAAAACACTGATATAAATCTAGACACTACACTCACAATGGGGGTAAATCAGTAATATAAAGATGGACACTACACTCACAATGGGGGTAAATCAGTGATATAAAGATGGACACCACACTCATAATGGAGGTAAATCAGTGATATAAAGATGGACACCACACTCATAATGGAGGTAAATCAGTGATATAAAGAAGATGGACACCACACTCATAATGGGGGTAAATCAGTGATATAAAGATGGACACCACACTCATAATGGAGGTAAATCAGTGATATAAAGAAGATGGACACTACACTCATAATGAGGGAAAAGCAGTGACATAAATTAGATGGTACTACACTCATAACGGGGTAAATCAGTGATATAAAGACCATGTTCACTACACTCATAACAGTGATAAATCAGTGATATAAAGATGAACACTACACTCACAATGGGGTTAAATCAGTGATATAAAGAAGATGGACACTACACTCATAATGGGGGTAAATCAGTGATACAAATGATATGGACACTACACTCATAGTGGGGGTAAATCAGTGATATAAAGAAGATGGACACTTCACTCATAATGGGGGTAAATCAGTGATATAAATATGATGGACACTACACTCATAATGGGGGTAAATCAGTGATATAAATAAGATGGACACTACACTCATAATGGGGGTAAATCAGTGATATAAATAAGATGGACACTACACTCATAATGGGGGTAAATCAGTGATATAAAGACCATGGACACTACACTCATAATGGGGGTAAATCAGTGATATAAAGACCATGGACACTACACTCATAATGGGGGAAATCCGTGATATATCGATATAAAGACCATTGACATTACACTCATAATAAGGGTAAAACAGTGATATAAAGACCATAGACAATACACTCATAATGGGGTAAATCACTGATATAACGACTATGGACACTACACTCACAATGTTGGTAAAGCAGTGATACAAATACCATAGACACTACATTCATAATGGGGGTAAATCAGTTATGTGAAGACGGTCACTACACTCATAATGGGGGTAAAACTGATATAAATAACGTGGACAAGTACACTCATAATGGAGGTAAAGCAGTGACACGAAGAACATGGGCGTTACACCCATAAAGCTGGTCCCCCCCAAAAACAAAAAACAAAAACAAAAAAAAAAACAAAAAAAAATTGCTGTCCCTGCAACTTCATTGTCCTATGTTCTCAGGATAATGGCAACATATTTATCGTTGCTCTACCTTTTCACACTGCACTAGTGTAGTTACGATTTGTGAAGACAGAGAATTAAAACTCCAGCACAGAGCCAAATTATAATAATCGATTAGCTGATTTACTTTGGCCGACTTTTTCACGGTGTGTTTCTTACTCTTTCTCTCTTTCTCTCTCTGAGTCCTCCTCTGTCTGTCTCTCTGTCTCTGTCTGTCTACTGTCTGTCTGTCTGCCTGTCTGTCTGCCTGCTTGTTTGCCTGTCTCTCTTCTCTCTCTCTCTCTCTCTCTCTCTCTCACTCTCTCTGTCTCTGTCTCTCTGTCTCTGTCTCCGCCTGTCTGTCTGTCTGTCTGTCTGTCTGTCTCTCTCCCTCTCCCTCTCTCTCTCTTTCTTTTTCTCTGTGTGTCACACACTCACACACACGCATTCTGTGTACGTGTCCGTTCGTTATTTGATTTAACGTCTTTTCACTATGAGTGATATTAGACGAGTGTATGAGTGTATGTTTGCGTGTGTGAGTGAGTGTGTGTGTGTGTGTGTGTGTGTGTGTGTGTGTGTGTGTGTGTGTGTGTGTGTGTGTGTGTCTGTTTGTGTATGTGTGTGTATGTGTGTGTGTATGTTTGTGTGTGTGTGTATGTGTATGTGTGTGTGTGTGTGTGTGTGTGTGTGTGTGTGTGTGTGTGTGTGTGTGTGTGGTTTGTGTCTGTGTGTGTGTGTTTGTGTGTGTTTTGTGTATGTGTGTGTGTATGTGCATGTGTATGTGTGTGTATGTGTGTGTGTGTGTGTGTGTGTGTGTGTGTGTGTGTGTGTGTGTATGTGTGTGTGTGTGTGTGTGTGTGTGTGTGCTGTTGTTGTCTTGCTGTTGTTGTTAACCCACTGTTCCTAGCAGCAAGAGATCACACGTTCCGTTCTGTGTTGTACAGGAATTGTTGTTACTTCTCCTTCTACTACTTCAGTAATGATTTGATCTGCACACTTTGGTTTTGTGCGATATGCACATAATATACACCGAGAAACACACAGAGAAGGTCCTTGATGTGTAAATTGATAAATAATTCTTCGGGGACAAAATATGTACAAAACGTGTATTTGGTCAAAATCAGTATCAGTCCGCCATCTGTTTTTGTATAATGTCCCATCTTACATACGATATACAAAAATAGCAAATTAATTGATTTTACGTGTACTGAGATTAGAGAACAGTATGGTTCAATTGAACAATATTTGGAAAGACCACAGCATAACAGCAGACCTTAAGATAAAACTCTTAAAATGTCTTGTCTGGCCAGTGATGTTATACGGCTGCGAGGCATGGACAATGAAGAAAGAGGATGAAAGACGAGTGGAAGCAGCAGAGCTGTGGTTTTACCGAAGACTGCTGAGGGTCAAATGGACGGATAGGCGCTCAAATGAAAGCATACTGAATGAGTTGGGTACTACACGCAAGCTTCTAGTACTCATACAACGGAGGAAACTGAAATATGTTGGACACGCAATCCGTAATGAGAGAACAGACTTGATGTCCACTGTCCTCCAAGGTAAAGTGGAAGGAAAGAGAAACAGAGGACGGCCACCTGCATCACTTGCTAGAAACATCACAAACATCAGTGGCAAGAAACTCCAGGAGGTGGTCAGACTTAGCCAAGATCGAGAGTGCTGGAGGCAACTTGTGAGGACATCATGTGCAGCGGCCAACACTGTTCCCGGTGACGCCGACAGGTGAGACAGGTGAGAGATTAGAGATATTCTTTATAATCAAAATGATGACATTATGTAATTGTCCAGCTAATTCTTTGATCCCCTGTTGGCAGAATGTTATAAACTGTGACATAAATTGTTATATGTTGTTATTTCAAACTGTTATTTAGTTGTTATAAATTGTTTGTTTAATTGTTCCCCTTCCTACCTTCAAACTGCCACTCCTTTCCTTTTTTTCTTTTAATCTCTAAAATCACTCTTGTAAACAGACATTAACTAAAAGATTCCTTCCTTCCAGACAGAGAAAAAAAGTTTATTACTGGCACAGATATTGTTAAAGCCAAACCCACTTTTATACTGGAGAAAACTGAACTTGGTGGTGTCCTAACAGAACCAAAGAATATATACTGTACTTTAGAATGTACAACTCGAAGAGGAAAGTTTTCGGGTGCTTTTTATGTTTGTTTTCGTGTGCTTTTTATGTTTGTTTTCGTGTGCTTTTTATGTGTGTTTTCGTGTGCTTTTTATGTTTGTTTTCTTATGTGTTCTAAGATAATGTAAAAATCTGAGTTTTGCATGTATGTATCTGAAGTAATAGAGGGAATGGTTGTATGTATAGATGAGTGTTCCTTTTTGATGTAATGTGGACGTCTTGAGGAGAACAACCTGAAAAAATGTCCTATGTAAGGAGAAAGAAAACCTCCAGTGTAATTCAATCTAACCAAATAAAGGAGAACAGAAGGAACGCAGGGAAACGTCCATTCACTGTCTTTCTGTTTACTGCTAGTTTGCTCCCAGCAAAGATAGCGTGACTGACCCAGCCAACCACGGCCCTCTCTTCATTGTCTCATATTGATTACCGTCATCGTTTCACGAGTGCAAGCAAACCTCCATTTGCCGCCCTGTGCTGGGACGTCTGCTTACTACGAGTCCAGACCCTGAAACAACCGGTCTTATCTCTGTGTGTGACATGAATGCATGTAGATGGTAGTCTACAAACTGTACGTGTGGGCGATAGTACACGTAGTATAGCATTGACTATGCCACTGGTTCAAAGAACTGAATCTAAGACAGGGTTTAGGTCTGTACATGTAGTCTGGTCAGGGCCAAGTAAGGGATGTAGACGAGGATTCAGTAAAATACCTGGGTCTGGTTTGCATGTATGCTGTAAAGCCCAACACTTGAATTGTCAGTGCTTAGGAATATGGGGGTAATCAGCGATGCATGGTGTGTGGTGCATGGTTTGTATACCTGGAGAATTTGAATAAAACTTAACTGAATGTTTGTTTCCACTTCGTGTGTGTGTATGGTTTGTATACCTGGAGAATTTGAATAAAACTTAACTGAATGTTTGTTTCCACTTCGTTGGCAAGACTTTTATTGGCCTTTTCGGGAGAGAGAGGACAACCCTGCCCTCAGTTGCTTGAGATATCCCCCAATGTATAGTTTGGACTGATGTAGGAACAGAATATCATCCGTCCTACTCCAGTGTCCAAGGTTTTCAATGGACACTAAACACGTTTCACAATATTTCTTTGCAGTTTAGCTTAACTTAGTGACAGTCGCTGATTATACCTTTGTGACAATCTCTGATTATAACTCCGTGACAATCTCTGATAATATCTCTATGACAATCTCTGATTTCATCTCTGGAACAATCTCTGATTATTCCTGTGTGACAATCTCTGATTATTCTTCTGTGACAATCTCTGATTACACCTCTGTGATAGTCTCTAATTATAACTCTGTGACGATCTCTGATTATACCTCCATGAAAATCTGATTATACCTCTATGGAAATCTGATTATATCAGTACCTCTGTGACAATCTCTGATTACATCTCTGTGACAATCTCTGATTATACCTCTGTGACAATCTATGATTATAGCTCTATGACAATATCTGATTATACTTCTGTGACACTCTCTGACTATACCTCTGTGACAATCTCTGATTATATCTATGTGACAATCTCTGATTATATCTATGTGACAATCTCTGATTATATCTATGTGACAATCTCTGATTATATCTATGTGACAATCTCTGATTATATCTATGTGACAATCTCTGATTATATCTATGTGACAATCTCTGATTATATCTATGTGACAATCTCTGATTATATCTATGTGACAATCTCTGATTATACCTATGTGACAATCTCTGATTATATCTATGTGACAATCTCTGATTATATCTATGTGACAATCTCTGATTATACCTATGTGACAATCTCTGATTATATCTATGTGACAATCTCTGATTATATCTATGTGACAATCTCTGATTATACCTATGTGACAATCTCTGATTATACGTATGTGACAATCTCTGATTATGTCTATGTGACAATCTCTGATTATATCTATGTGACAATCTCTGATTATACCTTTGTGACAATCTCTGATTATACCTATGTGACAATCTCTGATTATATCTATGTGACAATCTCTGATCATATCTATGTGACAATCTCTGATTATACCTATGTGACAATCTCTGATTATATCTATGTGACAATCTCTGATTATATCTATGTGACAATCTCTGATTATACCTATGTGACAATCTCTGATTATATCTATGTGACAATCTCTGACTATATCTATGTGACAATCTCTGATCATATCTCTGTGACAATCTCTGATTATATCTATGTGACACTCTCTGATTATATCTATGTGACAATCTCTGATTATATCTATGTGACAATCTCTGATTATATCTATGTGACACTCTCTGATTATACCTCTGTGACAATCTCTGATTATATCTATGTGACAATCTCTGATTATATCTATGTGACAATCTCTGATTATATCTATGTGACAATCTCTGATTATATCTATGTGACACTCTCTGATTATATCTATGTGACAATCTCTGATTATATCTATGTGACAATCTCTGATTATATCTCTGTGTCAATCTCTGATTATATCTCTTTGACACTCTCTGATTATACTTATGTAACAATCTCTGATTATACCTCTGTGAAATCTCTGATTATATCTCTTTGACAATCTCTGATTATATCTCTTTGACAATCTCTGATTATATCTCTTTGACAGTCTCTGATTATACCTCTGTGACAATCTCTGATTATACCTCTGTGACAATCTCTGATTATATCTCTTTGACAATCTCTGATTATATCTCTTTGACAATCTCTGATTATACCTCTGTGACAATCTCTGATTATATCTCTTTGACAATCTCTGATTATATCTCTTTGACAATCTCTGATTATACCTCTTTGACAGTCTCTGATTATACCTCTGTGACAATCTCTGATTATACCTCTGTGACAATCTCTGATTATACCTCTGTGACAATCTCTGAGTATACTTTTGTGACAATCTCTGATTATACCATTTTACCTCTGTGACAATCACTGATTACTCTTCTGTGACAATCTCTGATTATATCTCTTTGACAATCTCTGATTATACCTCTGTGACAATCTCTGATTAGTTTTCTATGATAGCCTCTGAACATTCTATCCAATTTTCTACCTGCTCTCATCTGTATTTGTTATTTGTGATCCCCATCTCTTTCTTTGCAATCTTTCTTTGTTTTGTTTTGTTTTGTTTGTTTTAATAACATTAACAATGACCGAACAGTTTGTTTGTCTGTTTGTTTGTTTGTTCGTTTGTTTGTTTGTTTGTTTGTTTGTTTGTATTAAAATGCAGCAAGAATGTGGTTCAAGGCATTTTTGCCAACGTAGTAAGCGTTAGGAAAGTCCGAAGTGTGTTTGCAAACCAACATCGATTACAATGTAGTTGAAAGGTCAGCAAAGGTCATAGTAGTGATTCACGAAACAGACGTGGGGGATGGAGGTTGGACGACTCAAGAGCTGTACTAACAAACTTAGGCACGGGTGTAAACCCATAGCACTACACAGCAGTACTAGAAACAGAAAGCTCCACAGTCACTGACGTTTTGACTCATTGGCTAGCTGTGCTTAATCCAAAACAAGTGTGACTGCCCGCGTTCAAGCAAACAGGAACCAGAAAAAACACTAAAGAAGAATACGAACACGTATTTAATACAACAAGACAAGAGGTGCAAATTTTCAGCCAACTGGCGTTTGTCAAGCGTAAGATTACAAACAAACAAACATCAGATACAAAAAAATATGAGAAAAAGACTGAAGCTTCCCTGTTGCTGTGTCCAATGTGAGAAAAGGAATAAACTGACTAAGATGACATCATAATGTGTTTTTTTGAGTGTACACAATTACAATGTAGTTGAAAGGTCATATTTACTCAAAAACACATTATGAAAGGTAGAAAAAAATGTAGTTAAGACTAAGGGGAAACGTCCTTCTAATAGAGATAAGAGTTAGATTCAGAACAGAAATAAGTAAATAAAAATAAATAAAACAATGGTATACACGCCTTCAAATGTGCAGAGAATATAGTCTGGACTGAGTCCTGATAGTCTGACTAAATCCTAGCGTTTATAGACTTTCAACATGAGAATTGTCAGAGATGACGAGGAAAAAGTCTTGTGACATGAAACGTTGATAACTGTAGATCTACTTAAAACATATTGTATGGTAGCCACCACGGTTCGCAGGTGTCAAAATGGTGGAACGGACCTCGTTGGAATCTAGAGGCGTGTAGCCGTGAAGATCGTGATCCTGGTGTCCTCCTTGGGGTCTCTCAAAACAGATCCCGAACGTGTCTTCCTAGGTTCCCCGCTAAGACGCTGCTTCCTCTGGCAGTGGGGTGAATATTGTCGTGAAGAACTGCTGGTTAGTACGAAGGTTTTCATGGGAGACAAATGATATATTTTTTTATGTTAACAAGCTCAGCAGATAAGGATGCATTAAACAAATTTTGCTGAACTCCGTACGTGCATGTCATACAGGGGCGATCTTGCTGATGACTATCTTTGATTTTGGGTATGTTTGTGCTATATATTTGATGCAAGAAGCGAGATTGTGAGTTGTTGCTGCGATATCTTTGTTAATATTCAATTCGTGGACACCACAGTGGAGAACAATACAGTCTGCATGATTGTCAAATTTGGATAGTGTCTTGTCTAAAGAACTTTTTATATCATTAATGTCATTCACAGGACACGAGTCTCCTTCGAAGCCGTTAGATCGTCGCAGTCTTCTTGAGTTGATATCTCTCAAAACCGAATCGTGGATTGTCAGAACATACGGAAGGTTGTGGTTCTTTTCACGTCGTTCTGAGATCATTTTAGAGTGTTACGTTGCACGTTTTTGCTGTAAGGTGACGTCTGTAGCTTTTTTGATGTCATGATGTTGTTCTTTTCCGTCTTTGGTTTTCTTTTTGGTCAATCTTTTCACTGGCTTAGAGTTATTGCTATTGCTGTTATTTTTTGTTGTGTCTGATTGTTGTGGCTGTTGGTCGGCCTGCTTGCGTGTGTGTTGTTGTTTGAGAACTTCTGCGTACGTGGGATGTGGTTCAGTGAGGTCTGTCTGTGTTTGACGGTTGCTGGTTACCTTGGTGGGGGCGGTCTCTTCGACTGGACCTTGATCTGTGTAAGCACAGTCCTTTCTAAGGAACGAACTTGGTTTTGCAGATCCAGTACGATATTTTTCAGGTCAACAATCGTACTGAAGAGGTCCGTAGAGCTGAGAACAGGTGTGGTGTTAGCTGTCCCGCTCTGCGTGCCAGTGGTAGCCCCGGTCGACTTGCCATTTGTAGGGACATTGTTCTTCTCGTTGCTGGTCGATGGCCCCTCCTGATCGGTCAATCCCGCTTAAGAGTTGAGCAAAATGTCTTTCCATATCAGTTTCAGTCTTGTTACCGCTGTTGTTGTTTGTGCAATCCAGGACAGCACTTCAGAACCCTAACTTTGTGAACAGTCATCGGAGTGTCGCATTAAAGAATTGCTTGCCAGATTCTTCCAGCTCTGTCGGTTGTGTGTCAAAACCTGGTCTTTTCAAATTGTGGCAATATTAGTAAGGGATGAAAATCATCCCAGTGGACCTAAGAGACAGACAGACAGAAATAACACGGAAATGGTCAGTTTGGTTGTCCCTCTTGCTTGCTTTGCTTTTGCTTCGAGTTCTTGTTTTGTTTTGTTCTGTTTTGTTTTTCAATCTCCTTTAATGAAAAAAAATGGGGGAGGTCATTTCAATCTTCATTTTATTTCCTTTTGCTTTCTCTTCTCTTTTACATGGAAAAAAGTTCATTTGTATGGTTTAAGAATGTTTCCCCTACCCCTACACCTGCTTTTTTCTTAAATTCTCTGTCTCTCTCTCTTTCTTTCACTTTCTCTTTCCTTCTCCTTCTCTCTCTCTCTCTTTCTCTCTCTTTCTCTCTCCTTCTCCTTTTCCTCTCTCTCTCTCTTTCTCTCTCTCCTTCTGTCTCTCTCTCTCTCTCTCTTCTCTCTCTTTCTCTCTCTCTTCTCCTTCTCTCTCTCTTTCTCTCTCTTTCTCTCCTTCTCCTCTCCTTCTCCTCTCTCTCTCTCTCTCTCTCTCTCTCTCCTGTAAAAATTGGCTCTGACTCTGTGTGTGCTCCGCTCAATGGTTTGCCATATGCAGTGGCTACATTGGGCTGTAGTCAAACCCACTGGGATCTGTTCCAGAAATGTAATGTGTCAGATGACCCCGGTCTAAATGTAGAAATATTGCCAAGAGATTTACAGACCAGTGTGTTTGTTTTACAGCCTACAGAGTCAAAAGGACAGAAGAATTCTCTGGACATAACGATGATTTCTTCCCCCAAGACATTTTGTGTTCAACATACACGGTCATTGGATTTAAGATGTTTCAAAACAAATCATTAGACTTATTGAAGAAGTATTTATATATCATTATATGTATTGCATTTTTGTTTTGTTGTTGTTGTTGTTTGGTGTTGTTCTTAAAAAGTGAACATGTTCAACCATTTGACATACATCTGCTTTGCAAGTCACTCTGATATTTCATGTATTCATCTCACTAAGCTACGTTCAGTCTGTGTGTGTTCTTGTGTGCTTGTGTTTGTGTGTATGTATGTGTGTGTGTGTGTGTTATTTATCTAGTCATTTATTTATGTATTCATTTATTTATTTGTTTCTTCATTAGTAAATCGATTATTTATTTTTTTTATTTATTTGTTTGTTTGTATTTCTATTATATATTTTAGAACTGACTTACTTCCATAAGTAAGGGAAAAAAAAACAACAGCAGGTCATGGTTCCTCAGCTCTTTCTGTAACTACGTTCACAAAATGTTATTTAATCGAGGAATCAGTGACATTTCGTTTTTCTCCTTGCAGTAAAGATTGATTTGAATCTTCCCCAAACTGCATCAACAGTTTTGTCGGCAAACTTGCAGATATCTGAACGTCGTACAAAAATAAACAAGTTGTGCACGTGCAGTCTATCTCAGATTGTTTACGAAGTTGTCAAAATGGATACCATCTCATATTCTGTGAAAAACTAAGCTTAAAAAAAAAAGCCAGGAAAGTTTTATTTGTTGTGGTACGATGATAAAATCGAGAAAAAAAAACATTGATTTCAGAAAATACATTTATCTATTATTAAAAGCACTTTTAAAAAGTGTTGCCGAGGGATTGAGTTGTTTTAGACATTACGAGACATCACAACTGGTGTGCCCCAATGCCAGTCATAAGTCACCTGAGGGAAGCAGTGCGTGTTGCAGAAAACTGGACATGACCAGCTGCCGTGGTGTAGTGGTTAACGCAACGAACTACGGACTGGAAGGTTGTGGGTTCGAATCTCCATCAGTACTTTCAAAAATCATTATGGGATTTTTCGGCTCTAACCGGCTCCTACCCAGAGTTGGGCGTGCTATGGGCTCATTGGCAAGACTGGAACCACACAGTCGAGTCTCGTCCACTTCACGGATGCGTCATTGAGGGTGTTGCTTAAATCTTCTGACCAGCACCGCAGGTGTCCGTATCTCTCGGACTTGGTTGACGCCAGGATATATTATGATAGTAAGCGTAGAGTACAGCCCTGTCACACAGTCTCAATCATAGATGGAACTCCATAACATCATGATTATCATCCTCATTGAAATCATCATCATCGCATTGTAAAAACTGTGCCAGCTTCTGTGGCCGTTAAGGTGCGGCAGAAAATGGGACAGAGAAAAAATTTAAAAAAAGGTGAGCGCAAAGGTAACCTCCCCAGGTGCAATGATCTTTAAAAAAAAGAAAAAAGAAAAGAAAACTGGACATGTCTGGGTGTGAGGACACTAAATGGCGTGCCCCATGCACGAGCCTGACGTACACCAGTGGCCACCACACTGACACGTGACCTGCATAGGTCACATGGTATTGCTATAAGTGGTTTCTACACTTTGGCTATTCCTGTATACTGTGGACAGTGCCATGTATATTTGTGTTTCGTGTAATGTGTGTGTGTGTGTGTGTGTGTGTGTGTGTGTGTGTGTGTGTGTGTGTGTGTGTGGTGTGGTGTGATGTGGTGTAGTGTGGTGTGGTGTGGTGTGCTGTGGTATGGTATGGTGTGCTGTGGTGAGCTCTGTGTGTGTGTGTATGTGTGTGTGTACATATGGATGTGTAGGTGGGTGTGCCTGCACGCGTGTGTGTTGTAATGTGAGTGCGCGTGTGTATGTGTGCATGTGTGTGTGTGTGTGTATGTGTGGTGTATGTCTGTGAGCGTGTGTGTGCGTGTGTGTGTGTGTGTGTGTGTGTGTGTGTGTGTGTGTGTGTATGTGTGGTGCATATGTCTGTGAGTGTGTGTGTGTGCATGTGTGTGCTGTGTGTGTGTGTGGTGCGTGTGTGTGTGGTGTGTGTTGGTGTATATGTCTGTGAGTGTGTGTGTGTGTGTGCATGTGTGTGTGTGTGCGTGTGTGTGGTGTGCGCGCGTGTGTGTGTGTGTGTGTGTGTGTGTGTTGTGTGTGTGTGGGCTGTGAGTGAGTGTGTGTGTGTGTGTATGTGTGTGTGTGTGTGTAGTGTGGTGTGTATGTCTGTGAGCGTGTGTGTCTGTGTCTGTGTCTGTGTTTGTGTGTGTATGTG
>JAPXFY010000018.1:36419315-36429315 GCA_030674185.1 Monoplex corrugatus | reverse complement strand
ACATCAGTACCGTGTCAACACATCAATACCATGTCAACACATCAATACCGTGTCAACACATCATACCGTGTCAACACATCAATACCATGTCAACACATCAATACCATGTCAACACATCAATACCGTGTCAACACATCAATACCGTGTCAACACATCAGTACCATGGCAACACATCAGTACCATGTCAACACATCAATACCGTGTCAACAAATCAAACACCGTGTCAACACATCAATACCGTGTCAACACATCAATACCGTGTCAACACATCAATACCGTGTCAACACATCAGTACCACGTCAACACATCAATACATTGTGAACACATCAATACTATGTCATCACATCAATACCATGTCAGAACATCAATACCATGTCAACACATCAATACAGTACACATGCAGTCCGATACAAACACAAATGCATCAATATATGTATAACTAATAACAACTAACATGGTTCTTTTATGTATCACACAAACAAGGGAAAGGGACTGTGTGACTACACACACACACACACACACACACACACACACACACACACACACACACACACACACACACACACACACACACACACACACACAAAAAACACCACCACCACCACCACCACCTCCACCATCATCATTATCCGCTCACCACCACCCTCCGCCCACCCTTACTACAATTCTATCCACACATCTCTTTAGAAACTTTAAAAAATCGATTCCTCTCTCCGCTTCTGTTCTTTTTAAGTCAGTTCCTTTGTTGGCTATGTGGCTGTATATCAATATTTCACGGGCAGAGACCAGTGCTGTTCTCAAAGCCTCAGTAGTGATTAGGTATCACTGGCCTTTACAAGCCACAGTCTACATGTGCATGTGTGCTGTTCACATGTTAGTTCACATTGCTTTCTGTTGGGTCCAGCGTTGTTAAGTTATGTTGAGGGACAGAATAAAAAGAGAAAGAGATGTTTAGATCATAATGACTTCAGTGCTTTGGGTGTCTAAAAATTCTCTCTCTCTCTCCCTCCCTATCTCTCTCTCTCTATTTCTTTCTCTCTCTCTGTCTCTCTGTCTCTGTCTCTCTCTTTCTCTGTCTATCTCTCTTTCTTTCTCTCACTCTCTCCCCTCTCTCTTTGTCTCTGTGTTTGTATGTTGTGTTTTACACACACACACACACACACAAAACACACACACACACACACACATATATATATATATATAGTATATAGTTACTTACTTACTTACTTACTTGCTTGCTTGCTTGCTTGCTTGCTTACATACTTACTTACTTACTTACTTACGTATTTACTTACTCACTTACGTACATACCTATCTATTTCCTCCTTTCTTTCCTCGGAAAGTGGGCCTATGATTAAGAAAATATCTTCACCTAACTGATAGACTGCTGAGGACTTGTGCATTGACTAGGGGTGGGGGTGGGGAGGCTTTCTGGTATGTGGAACGAGTTTATACAGAATAGTTACTTGTGTTTCGATTCAAACTTTAATTATTTATCTATTTCCTTTATATATATATAGTGTGTGTGTGTGTGTGTGTGTGTGAGTGTGTGCCATGAACACAGACAGGACTACTGGGACAGTCTACCGACCCATGAACACACAGACAGAACTACTGGGACAGTCTACCGACCCATGAACACAGACAGGACTACTGGGACAGTCTACCGACCCATGAACACAGACAGGACTACTGGACAGTCTACCGACCCATGAACACAGACAGCACTACTGGGACAGCTACCGACCCATGAACACAGACAGGACTACTGGGACAGTCTACCGACCCATGAACACAGACAGCACTACTGGGACAGTCTACCGACCCATGAACACAGACAGGACTACTGGGCTTCCATCCAAAGACAGGAGAGTGGGCAGGGGCGAGACAGCGGAATGTCAGACCCATTCAATCAGTGATTCTTCTCTCCCTTTTTTCCCCCAAGAGTGACGGCTCCTTGCCAACACTTTGCTCGATGTCGCTTCTCTTCTTTTATTCACGACCAGTTATTGGGCAGATTATTGACTGGTCCACTCGCCGCTTTCTTCCTTCTCTTCGTTAGCCAAATCGTCATGGGTTTCCATTGTATAGGCTCTGTGGAATGAAGATGGACAAGGCGTTGCTTTTCAGTACATTAGTCTTAGTGCATAGGCCAAGTGAGGTAAGGCCGAAGTTGACTGAAGATGCGGAGAGAACGAATTCGCACATCACGTATGAAATAAGAACATCTTAATCAATGGTGTATCGTCCTCTTATTGATGAAGAAATTGTGAAAGTAAACTGTAGATAAGCTATTATGTGCATACGTATTTTTTCTTTTCAGGCATTTTCACGTTACTGGCTGGTAAATGACAAATAGGGAGAGCAAGTCTGTTTAAGTGAATCAAAAATGTTACATCACGCAGTACTGTTACAGTTAGGTCTAAAATGTCATTCTGAAAATTATTCTTGATTATGGAATTTTGCGATACTTTGTATTCTAGGCCACTTCTTCTTCTTCTTCTTCTTCTTCTTTTTGTTCTTCTTCTTCTTGTTCTTCTTCTTCTTGTTTTTTTTGTTCTTCTTGTTCTTGGTCTTGTTCTTGTTCTTGTTCTTGTTGTTGTTGTTCTTCTTCTTCTTCAAGGATGGTCTTTCAACCATTCCTTAGGAAGTGGGAGGTTAAGGGTAATGGATGTTTGTTATAGATAAAACATACACATAGACGTGATTATACATGTACTGTACAACAATGAATGATTGAAGCCCTGCGTTACTCTCTTCTCTCTCTCTCTCTCTCTCTCTCTTCTCTCTCTCTCTCTCTCTCTCTCTCTCTCTCTCTCTCTCTCATTTTCTGATGTCGTCAGTTGGCGAGGCTGCAAGAAAGTTTCTCTGTCGGCATTTCATTGAATATCTTCGTTTTGGTGATACCTACCAATCGGTGAACTGAGCAGAGATGTGTGTGATGTGTTGGTTTAGCCGAAGACATGAAACTAGTGAGTGAACTTACTGTGGTTTTTGAGTAACGACCGAAAGTTACTTTTGCTAGCAAAGTAACGGTTGACTGACGTAATAGGCGGTGTAAGACATTTTGAACTGTTCATACACCATGTCAAAACAAGGCACGGACAAAAAATCTCCAGGTAAAATAGATAGTGGATCTGGTGTCATTCCTGATATGGCTTCACAGATTCTGCAGGCTCTGAGGTCACTGGAAACCAATGTGAGTGGTGTGCGTGATGATATTGCCGTTATGAAATCAGACTTGTCCGACATGAGGAAGAAATATATGGACATTGACAATCGATGCAGCAATTTGGAGGAAACAGTACAGGGCACTACAAGATCAGTGCAAATTATGAGTGAGAAGCTTTTAAAACTAACAAAGGACAGCAAGGACACCACTCAGAAAATGCAACTATTGACATCAGGGTTTGAGGAAATGAATGAGGACATGAGGATGCTTGTAGAAGCGGTGGACAGACTGGAGAGCTTTTCCAGACGTGACAATCTGCGTGTCTATGGCATACCTCAAACCCAGATCTTTGAGTCTTATGACACCTGTGCTGAGAAGGTGGCTGGACCTTTAAACAGTGTGAAAGACCCGCCAAAGAGGTGGACTTCTGAAGACATTGAGCGTGCCCACCGTGTTGGAAGAGGGTGAGCCAAAGCCTATGTTGGTGAAATTTTGTCGGTGGAGGGACAAGATGAGCGTACTGACCAACAGGCTCTACAGGGAGCAGCTGCAGACCGAGGGCATACGTGTGGCCAACGACCTGACTAGGAGGCGGAGCAGCATGGTGACCCAGGCCAGACAGGAGGGGAAGGTGGCTTTCTTCCGTGGAGGGAAGCTGATTGTGCAGCCCCGCCGGCCAGACCTGCGCTCCTACGCAGAAGTATCTGCCAACAGCCCTGGGAAAGGAGGCACTCCAGAGGGCCAGCAAAGCGCCCAAAGTTTTGTCCCGGTCAACACGCAGAGGGGGTGGGGGTGGGGGGGGGAGTCACCACGCTACACCGGCACAAACGAGAGCCCACCACCCTCACCATTCAGGGCCCGGTCTACAGGTGTGTCGCACACTGACCGTGACACGCGTGATGAGTGCAGCAGTGTCCACTCCCAGCACGTGCCCTCTTCAACCACCCCAACCAATACAACAGGGTCAGATGTTGAAGTGGAGGCTTGACCTGCGGGGTCAGAGGTCGAGGCAAATAGAGACGAGGTGTTTCCCTCTCAACAAACTGTTGAAGGCAGACGTAGACAGGTAGGTGGTAGGGGGGGGGGGGGTGAAAATAGGAGAGGTGGGAACCAGGGTTCACGTGGGGCCAGCAATGCAGGAGGTGGGGGTATGAGGGGTGGGAAAACGCAGGGCTCAATACACACATACATGCATAGCAAAGTCATTGGCAACACTTCACACTGGAGAACGCAATCTGCGATCGAGTTACAGAAAGAAATAGGACAGGCTGCGGACACAACCAAATGAAATGACATTTTTGAATTATAACATTGGAAATTTATGTGCAAAGCTGAATGATGTTTCTTTTCTTGAGTATGTAAATGAGTTTGATATTGTGTGTTTGACTGAGACATATATTGATTTAACTTTGATATTAGTCTTGTGTTTCCTGACTTCTTAAAATATATTGGCCCTGCAAGAAAACTGTCAAAACATGGAAGGAGATCAGGAGGCGTTCTAGTACTAATAAAGAGTAAATATGCAAGTTATGTGACACCCATTTAAACAAATTGTGATAACATGATAATTATTAAAATTGATAAAGAAATGATGAGTACTGAAAAAGATATAATGTTAGCTGCGTGTTATGCACCACCTGAAGGCTCACCAGCATATAACAACAAAGAACTAAAAAAATGGTATTCTTATTATTGAAGAGCAGTTACTTCAGCTTTCTAACTTTGATCAAGAAAATATGTACATGATGCTGTGTAGAGACTTTAATTCAAGAACTGGCTGTGAACAGTCACAAGTGGAGAGAATAGACAATTTTATGCATGGGTTGACTGATGATGATGATGATGGTGGTGATTACGTCGATTCGAGAAACTCAAGAGATGCTGTTGTAAATAATTTTGGACACTCTTTTTTTGATCTTTGTTTTCTTTTTGATTTGAAAATTATGAATGTTTTTTTGTGAAAGTGATGCAAATGGGGAATTTACTTTTGTGGCACCACATGGCAATAGTGTAGTTGATTATTTTGCTGTCTCAGAAGAGCTGTTTTCTTTTTGTGATTTGTTTGTAAATAATTGTCTGTTTTCATGGCATCTTCCTGTTGAGCTTAAGTGGGCATGCAGAAGTTTTATATAAGAAAACCCACAAAGAACAACAGAAAATACAGAAGAGAAAATAATGCGGTCGGATGAGCTGTCAATTGTATTCAAAGATGAAATGAACTGTTCATTTTAAGGAGCAGGTTACACTTGCATGCAGAGAAGTAGAAAGTAATGTAGATAACTCTATTGAGATTTTTTCTAAAGCATTGTATGCAGCTGCTGCCTGTATGGTTAAGACATTTGGCATGAAAAGCTACAGAAGTAATAAATGGTTTGATAATGAGTGTAAAAAAGCAAAGAACTGTAGTTAAACGCTTACTTAAAAGTTTCCAAAGAGCAAAATCTACAATACACCGTAATCATCAAAAAGAAATGTATGTTAATGAAAGAAAAAAATACACAGCCCTCATAAAAGAAAAAAAGAGAAAGTTTGATGATGATAGACTAGCTAGAAGAGCTAAAGAAAAATGCGAATGATTCAAAGTTGTTCTGGAAAATAATAAGAGCTACGAATAATAGGTCAGTGATATATAATGATATTGATATTCAACAGTGGTACAATCATTTTAATAAAGTGTTTAATGATTTTGTAGACAGCTCTGACACAAATTAATTTCTGGTATTTGAAGAGGACAGTCATACAGAATCAGACCCACTCTTTGACGATCATATAACTAAGGAAGAAATATAGAAAGGCATACGGAACCTGAAGTGCAGTAAAAGTGCAGGACCAGATAAAATAGTAAGTGAAATGCTAAAGAACGCTAGTGATGACACAACTGAGTACTTCTTTGTATTGTTTAATAACTCTATGATTCTGGTGTTTTTCCTAGCGAATGGTCTAAATCTATAATTGTGCCTATCTTTAAGAAAGGTAATAAAAATAATCCAGATAATTATAAGGAATTGCTCTGACGAGTGTTGTGAGTAAAGTCTGTATTTACATACTAAACAAAGGACTAACTGCTTGGGCTGAGAGAGAAGAAAAGATCATAAAAGAACAGGCAGGATTTAGAAAAGATTATAGCACTACTAACCACATATTCACTTTATATGCTTTAGTCCAAAGAAAACCTAATGAAAAATAGAAAACTGTATGTAGCATTTATCGACTTTCGAAAAGCGTTCGACTCTGTTAACAGAAATAATTTGTGGGTGTACCCAGGAAGTCTGATGTTCTAGGAAAATTGTATAGGTCATTAAAAGGAATGTATGACTCAGTATTAGCCTGTGTTAGAGACAAGTGTTTATATTCAATTTTTTTGAGTGTCAGGGTGTAAAACAAGGATGTTTATTAAGTCCTCAGATATTCTCATTTTTTATAAATGAATTGACTCTTGAAATAAACAAGTAAGGCCGACATGGAATGCAACTGACACCCAGCACAGCTGAAATATTTTTTTTATTGTTGTTTGCAGACGATGTTATCTTACTCTCTGACACTGCTATTGGCTTACAAAACCAACTGAATGTTCTAAAAGAAGAAGCTGATAGGTTGAAACTAACTGTTAACATAGACAAAACAAAGATTATAGTCTTCAGGAAGGGAGGTCATTTAGCAGCTAATGAAAATTGGAATTATGGAAATTTAGAAATACAAGTAACGAACAATTATAAGTATTTAGGGGTGATCTTTACAACAAAGTTAAGCATGACCAAGGGGTGGATAGAAATGTACAGAAAAGGTAGAAGAGCAGTAGCTGAAATATCTCGATCCTTGAGAAAATTAAAATGTATTGATCCATCTGTTTTCTGGAAGCTGTTTGACACCCAGGTAGAGCCAGTATTAAGGTAAGGAGCAGAAATATGTTGTTGTTTTTAGAAAATGATTACATGGAAAAAGTACACACACTAGCTATGAAACGTTTCATGAATGTGCCTCTACATAGTTCAAATAAAATGGTTTATGCCGAAATGGGTAGATATCCTCTACACATACGAACAAAGATCAAATGCATTAGGTACTGGCTTCGGCTAGTTACGCTTCCTTTAAGTAGAAGAAACAAAGAAGCATATGACATGTTATCAAGTGAGACTGAAAAGGGAAAACAAAATTGGGTGTTTTATGTAAAGAAACTGCCATGTGAAAATGGGTTTGAGTTTGTTTGGAACAACCAGGGTGTAGAAAATGACAAATTGTTTATTTCTGAGTTAAAAGAGCGGTTAATAGCATCCTATCAACAAACATGGCACTCTGCAGCTGAAGACAACGAAAAATACGCATGGTTTTTACAATTCAATACTGATTTACAACGAGAAAAATACATGATAGTTATCACAAGAAAATGGCACAGGGACTCTATGGCTCGCTTCCGAACGAGAACACTTGGACTTTATGCTACTCAGCGCTGGTATAATACTGAAACACATCCCAATGCAATGTATCCAGTCTGTAAGGGAAATGATACGGTAGAAAATGAATTCCACTTTATTTTTCGATGTGAAGAATACCAAGCGATAAGAAACAAATGTGATGTATTCAAGTCACCACTTGTTGAACATTGTAATCTTAATGCCTTACTAAAGACAGAAATGAAGATATCAAACCACTGGCTAAATTTAAAGCAGAAGCAAATGAGATGCGTAAAAGAAAAAATTAATGATTAATCAGATTTGTACCAGATGTGTGCAGATATTGTTATTTTGTTGTTGTTGTTGTTCGTGTTGTTGTTTGTTGTTACATTCGTTTGGCTTGATGGCCGCATTGATGATATTCCTTTTCAAACTTTTGTTTTTATTTTTGTTACCAGTATTATTCAAACTAAACTTACCCCATGTCAAAAAGCATGCATCTTGCTAATGACATTAAAATATTTGCCTTGCCTTGCCTTGCCTTGCCTTGCATTGCCTTGCCTTGTCTTTGTCTCTGTCTGTCTGTCTGTCGTGTCTGGTTCTGTCTCTGTCTCTCTCTCACACACACACACACACACACACACACACACACACACACACACAACACACACACACACACACACACACGCACACACACACACACACACACACACACACACACACACACACACACACACACACAACTTGTTTCTGTTTCTCGTTTTAGTTCAGTGATTTGTTTTTGCTGGGTTTTTTTCTGGAATTCTGTAAGTTTTCTTGCATTGCTTTCTTTTCTGGGAGAGTGTTTACAAATTGTAGTAATGTAAAACTTGTACTAACTTGAAACTACTCCATGGATATGAGCACAATCCCCCAGCAGTCAACAAATGGCTTGTTGCTGTGTTTTCACTGTGAGCTTGATGTGGGCAATATGTGTAGACTCATCAACAATATCTTTATAATGGACAGACAAAGTTCCAGACCAAAAGAGAGAATGTATTAGTGGACAGGTTTGTTGACGTTACTGTCCTGTACTTACGGTGCAGATCACAATTATGAACTCTCGTGTGGTTTTAAGTGCATGGCAAAATGGCGGTACATGTAAATGTGAACTATGTATATGTAAAACAATGTGTAAACATTTCACAGAGTCAAAAACCAACTACCCGTCAGTAACAGGTACCCACATGAGAGTTGTGTGTTCGTTTCATTCGATTGATTGTTCTTATCTGTCCATGTATGTATTTGTTTATTTATATGTTTTTTGTCAACGATTTTGCTGATGGACGATACAAACATCACACGATATTCTCTGGGTTTAAGGAGTTGTTTTTATGCACACTCGATACTTTTCATTTGGTGGTGTCACACAGAATAAGTCAGATTTACTGGAATCAACTTGTTGCTGTGTTTCTGTCTGTGATGTCTTGTCAACTTTCACATCACATGGACCAGGCGGTGTACAAGTGCTTCACCTTTCTCTGAACTTGTGCTGGCACTTCCACCTCCATTATTCATTGTCTGGCAGTTACTGACCGTAAAGTTTACGATGCAGAAACATATTTACATCCACGTATGGTGGAAAACTTGATGGACTAGTATCGATGAATGGATGGATAGAACCACATCATACTGTCAAAAACGTGTGATCTTATAGGAGATTTTGAGAGAACCAGTGACTCAGATTTCATGGCTATCAACTTTGTCCCACAAGGATTTTGCAATGTTTTGTAAATGGATCTTGATTGGGAACTTACTCACTTCAAGTTTATATTGATGATGTGAACGAAACGAATAGAAAACCTTAATCATACAATTTTGCTATGCCATGATGATTCAAAATTCATTGTTTTAAATGACAATTTCCAGCCCACATCAATGTTTGTTTTGTAATCCTTCGACCTTTCACGTAGCGCATGTGAAAAATGACGTAGGCGCATATTTGTATGGCAGAGAGAAATAAATGATGCTGCGCTATTACTATTCTTCTACCAATGAAATAAGACCTCTAGTAAGCAACTCTTATCTATCTCCATTCCTCCAGCATGTTGGAACTAAGTCTTACTCTTTTCATCTATCATTTATGTTTGTAGTAACATGTGATATCAATTGTGGGTGTTTTTGCCTGCTTTGTTGGGTTTTTCTGAGTTTTTTTTTGCTTAGTTTGCTTTGGTTCATTTTGTTGTTATTGTCTTCTTTCACCTAGTGTGCTAAGGATATAATCGTAGTATTTTTAGCTTTTTTCTTCATTTCTTTCTTGTTTCTTGTTGGTTTAAATTTCACAAGTTGCCCGCATTTGAGCCAATAGTGTGTCAATTGTTTTTGGGGAGGGCTAACATAAGCCATTGCTTGATGCCCTGCCCATGCTTTGCTGTATTTATGACTCTTCTTTTCTTGA
>JAPXFY010000018.1:36411815-36414315 GCA_030674185.1 Monoplex corrugatus | reverse complement strand
TATGCGTGCGTGCGTGCATGTCTGTATGTCTGTGCGTGTCAGTATATGTGCATGCAAAAAAACAACTGAAAGTGAGATACGCAACGTTGGCGCAGGCAAAGCTGGTACACAATGTCACATGTCGCCACATTTGGTGTTCATGTAAAACACACAACAAACAAAAACGACCAGGACTTGTCAGCATTTTGTGTGAAGTGAAAACCTCAGTTGTGGGGAAAAGCGGGTCGGTTCGATAGAGGGCAATGAATTATAGATGTGACCCCCCTCCCCCACCTCTCTACCTGTTGTCTCCTACACGCTGAAATCCCTGTGTCGTCTGTTGTCGGTCTGTGACGGCAGGTCCACACCTCTCCCCTCCCTCCCTCCCCCCTCCAGCCACAACGGTGACTCAGACAGTCAGAGCCAAGAACACGGGTGGTCATAGTTCAACTGTCAGGTGGATGAGACGTTAAGGACTGGTCTGTTGGTTCCCTTGGTTCCACTCTGAGTCTCTGGTGTGCCACGGTGTTCTGAATGCTGTTTGGTTCTTTTGGGACAGTTGTGACCTCAAGATCAGATGTCTGGAGTTCAGTGCCATCCCACGACATCAAAACAGACATATTGGTTACCTGTGTTAATATCCCAGTTATTCTGATGACGTCAGCATAATGTTTCATAGGTCCCTTCTCTTCTCCCTCCCCATCACATTTTGGTGCATGCAGACTTTTGGTTATTTACCAGATACACATTTTAGTGCATGCAGACTTTGGTTATTTACTAGATACACATTTTGGTGCATGCAGACTTTGGTTATTTACCAGATATACATTTTGGTGCATGCAGACTTTGGTTATCTACCAGATACACATTTTAGTGCATGTAGACTTTGGTTATTTACCAGATACACATTTTGGTGCATGCAGACTTTGGTTATTTACTAGGTATACAGTTTGGTGCATGCAGACTTTGGTTATTTACCAGATACACATTTTGGTGCATGCAGACTTTGGTTATTTACCAGATATACATTTTGGTGCATGCAGACTTTGGTTATTTACCAGATACACATTTTAGTGCATGTAGACTTTGGTTATTTACCAGATACACATTTTGGTGCATGCAGACTTTGGTTATTTACCAGGTATACAGTTTGGTGCATGCAGACTTTGGTTATTTACCAGATACACATTTTGGTGCATGCAGACTTTGGTTATTTACCAGATATACATTTTGGTGCATGCAGACTTTGGTTATTTACCAGATACACATTTTAGTGCATGCAGACTTTGGTTATTTACCAGATACACATTTTCGTGCATGCAGACTTTGGTTATTTACCAGGTATACAGTTTGGTGCATGCAGACTTTGGTTATTTACCAGGTATACAGTTTGGTGCATGCAGACTTTGGTTATTTACCAGATACACAGTTTAGTGCATGCAGACTTTGGTTATTTACCAGATACACATTTTGGTGCATGCAGACTTTGGTTATTTACCAGATACACAGTTTACCAGATACACAGTTTGGTGCATGCAGACTATGGTTATTTACCAGATACACAGTTTGGTGCATGCAGACTATGATTATTTACCAGATACACAGTTTGGTGTATGCAGACTTTGGTTATTTACCAGATAGACAGTTTACCAGATACACAGTTTGGTACATGCAGACTTTGACTGTTTACTAGATACACAGTTTACCAGATACACAGTTTGGTGCATGTAGACTTTGGCTGTTTACTAGATACACAGTTTACCAGATGCAGAGTTTGGTGCATGTAGACTTTGGCTGTTTACTAGATACACAGTTTACCAGATACAGAGTTTGGTGCATGTAGACTTTGGCTATTTACTAGATACACAGTTAACCAGATACAGAGTTTGGTGCATGCAGACTTTGGTTATTTACCAGATACACAGTTTGGTGTATGCAGACTTTTGTTATTTACCAGATACCAACTGGTGGATGTGGGGGACAGCATATGGAATCGTCCAATTGCGATGAATCTGTCGTAAAAAAAACTTGAAACCCTAAATGCTACCACCTTCACCTTCACCATCCTATCATGTGCTGCCATTGTCCCAGACCTCTCCCCCACCCCCACCCCTTAACTACAACTATCTGTACCGTCTGACTGGCATCTGCACTTTGCAGTTCCATGGCCATAGTAGTGGTGTCTATAGAGAGCTGCTGCCTTTCGGTCTGATTAAACCAGCAGACGGGGACTTGGGTTTTTCTTTTTTCCCTCTGTCTCAACTTGTGCTTTATCTCGGTGGGTTGACGTTCACGCCCATTATGCACAAGGCACCGCCAAGCGAAAGTCCATTCTGTTGAAGTCCTGATGCCATTGCTGGAGATCCTTTCAATCTGTCTTGTTGTGTCAGACTCCACGAGAACCGGCAGGGAAGAACTCATACAGTTACCACCACTACCATCGCTACATTCCATCCACATTCTCACAGTTATAAATTGTTTTTTTTCATATATACAAGACATACTGTATATGTCAAAAACT
>JAPXFY010000018.1:36389315-36404315 GCA_030674185.1 Monoplex corrugatus | reverse complement strand
TCGACAAGAATCCACATTTCTGTCTCAAATCAGCAGAACGTAACAGCTGACAGTTTGTTTAAGCCCTTCACCAACCATGTCTAAAAACACATATGTGGACAACACACAGGGACGACACATGGCCAACTCACGAAACGTCTTTTAACCCAACACAACACATACAACAGGGAATGCTAAGTGACCTATTGTGCTGTAAAACGCGCACACCTCCAGCTGCCGTCTTCTAATTATATTTTCCTACACTTGTTTCCCTTGAACACTTTTTGTCAGGGTTCCACGTGTATTGATGGGATAAGAGTTATTGTGTGCCCTTGTCAAACAAAATCAGTATCTACCGTTGGCATGCAAACTCATTTTCTTTATTAGTCTACATATTTTGCACGCTATACTACTAGCCTATATATTTTGTACACTATATTATTAGCCTATATATTTTGTACACTATACATGTATTATTAGTCTACATATTTTGTACGCTATATTATTAGCCTACATATTTTGTACACTATATTATTAGCCTACATATTTTGTACACTGGATTATTAGCCTACATATTTTGTACACTATATTATTAGCCTATATATTTTGTACACTGGATTATTAGCCTACATATTTTGTACACTATATTATTAGTCTACATATTTTGTACACTATATTATCTTGGCCATCACTGCCAAACAAAGCTTGACAACTGGTAGTGACACAACAATACATATGCTTAATTAAACTGTTAGTTCTTATCTTTTAAAGCCTACATGTTTTTCTCATTTTTTTCTTTTTATCTATTTTGGGAGGATGGTTGGGGAATGGGGGTGAGAGGTCCTGTGTAAATAGCCCACATCAGGCATCCATTGCTTGTTGCCATCTCACAATGGGCGGATGGGTTATCTCTCAAACATACATAAAGATTACCAGTGATATTTGCAATGTATTATCATTGTGATTGCCAGCGATAGCTGTAATGATTGACTACTTTGATTTTCACAGTATTGATAATGATGATAATTATCACAATGCAATCAAATTGATTTATAAATAATCAAAGCGCACACTATTGTCGTTTACTGAAATCTCACTGACGGATACAAACACAGGTCTGCTGGGGGTGGTAGAACAGGAGGGGCTGGGATGGGAGAAAGGGGAAATCACTGCAGGACAAAAAAATGTCTTCAAGTTAAACTTGAAGGAAGAGTTTGTAATTGTTGAAAAGACAAAACATGGTCATTCCACTGTTATGGACCACACAGAGAATTAATGGTGAACATCTGCAGAACACCTGCATCAAAAAGTGTAAACAAACAGTGTGAGAAACCAGATAGAGAGTTCTAGCAGGGGTGTACATTTGCAAGTGGTAAAAGAAATACCTGTATACAAAACCGTTGAAATCCTTTTAACAGAACGTATTCATTGTATATGAAATTCTTTGAGTAACCGGCAACCAGTGGAGAGACAGAAGCAAAGAAGTGACGTGGTCATGCTTCTAATTATAAGAACAAGATAAACTGCAAACATTTGAACACACTGGAGCTAAGTAACACAAGATGCAGACAAGTCAGGGAGCAGAGAGTTACGATGATTGATACGAAGCAAGATAAAAAAACAACCGTAACGCATTTAGGTGATGCTTCAGTGGAAAGATACCGGTGAATAGAACTAAAAAGCTGCTGTCTGTAAACCTTCCTACTTTTGCTGTACGTGCACAGAGGCCTCAACAGTAACATCAGGCCTGTAGCGTGGTTACAAATTATCTGCCAGAAAACGGAGGCATGGTCACGGTCTTTCTCCACTACATGATGGGTGTGATCTGGCTGGCTAGTGTATCCACTAACTTACATGATGGGTGTGATGTGGCCAGCTAGTGTATCTACTAACCACATGATGGGTGTGATGTGGCCAGCTAGTGTATCCACCAACCACATAATGGGTGTGATGTGGCCAGCTAGTGTATCCACCAACTACATGATGGGTGTGATGTGGCCAGCTAGTGTATCCACCAACCACATGATGGGTGTGATGTGGCCAGTAAGTGTATCCACCAACCACATGATGGGTGTGATGTGGCCAGCTAGTGTATCCACCAACCACATGATGGGTGTGATGTGGCCAGCTAGTGTATCCACCAACCACATGATGGGTATGATGTGGCTGGCTAGAGTATCCACTAACTACATGATGGGTGTGATGTGGCCAGCTAGTGTATCCACCAACTACATGATGGGTGTGATGTGGCTGTCTAGTGTATCCACCAACCACATGATGGGTGTGATGTGGCCAGCTAGTGTATCCACCAACTACATGATGGGTGTGATGTGGCCAGCTAGTGTATCCACCAACCACATGATGGGTGTGATGTGGCCGTCTAGTGTATCCACCAATACATGATGGGTGTGATGTGGCTGTCTAGTGTATCCACTAACTACATGATGGGTGTGATGTGGCTGTCTAGTGTATCCACTAACTACATGATGGGTGTGATGTGGCTGTCTAGTGTATCCACTAACTACATGATGGGTGTGATGTGGCCAGCTAGTGTATCCACTATCTACATGATGGGTGTGATGTGGCCAGCTAGTGTATCCACTAACTTCATGATGGGTGTGATGTGGCTTGCTAGTGTATCCACTAACTACATGATTGGTGTGATGTGGCCAGCTAGTGTATCCACTAACTTCATGATGGGTGTGATGTGGCCAGCTAGTGTATCCACTAACTACATGATGGGTGTGATGTGGTTTGCTAGTGTATACACTAACTACATGATGGGTATGATGTGGCCAGCTAGTGTGTCCACTAACTTCATGATGGGTGTGATGTGGTTTGCTAGTGTATACACTAACTACATGATGGGTGTGATGTGGCCAGCTAGTGTATCCACTAACTACATGATGGGTGTGATGTGGCCAGCTAGTGTATTCACTAACTTCATGATGGGTGTGATGTGGTTTGCTAGTGTATCCACTAACTTCATGATGGGTGTGATGTGGCCAGCTAGTGTATACACTAACTACATGATGGGTGTGATGTGGCCAGCTAGTGTATCCACTAACTACATGATGGGTGTGATGTGGTTTGCTAGTGTATACACTAACTACATGATTGGTGTGATGTGGCCAGCTAGTGTATCCACTAACTTCATGATGGGTGTGATGTGGCCAGCTAGTGTATCCACTAACTACATGATGGGTGTGATGTGGCTTGCTAGTGTATCCACCAACAACATGATGGGTGTGATGTGGCCAACTAGTGTATCCACTAACTTCATGATGGGTGTGATGTGGCTTGCTAGTGTATCCACTAACTACATGATTGGTGTGATGTGGCCAGCTAGTGTATCCACTAACTTCATGATGGGTGTGATGTGGCCAGCTAGTGTATCCACTAACTACATGATGGGTGTGATGTGGTTTGCTAGTGTATACACTAACTACATGATTGGTGTGATGTGGCCAGCTAGTGTATCCACTAACTTCATGATGGGTGTGATGTGGCCAGCTAGTGTATCCACTAACTTCATGATGGGTGTGATGTGGCCAGCTAGTGTATCCACTAACTTCATGATGGGTGTGATGTGGCCAGCTAGTGTATCCACTAACTTCATGATGGTGTGATGTGGCCAGCTAGTGTATCCACTAATTTCATGATGGGTGTGATGTGGCCAGCTAGTGTATCCACTAACTACATGATGGGTGTGATGTGGCTTGCTAGTGTATCCACCAACAACATGATGGGTGTGATGTGGCCAGCTAGTGTATCCAGCAACTACATGATGGGTGTGATGTGGCCACCTAGTGTATCCACTAACCACATGATGGGTGTGATGTGGCCACCTAGTGTATCCACTAACTAGCAACATGTCCACACAGCTACCACTGCATTGGAAGCCAGCAAACCTTTGCTGAAATATGTATGTCTTCTGTAAATAAAAAGGACGGTTAATATAAAAGGACAGGAACTCTCAAGGGTGAAACTGCACGCTGGCAATAGTTCTGAATATTAAATATAATGCAAAGCAAGCAAGGATAAAAAGAACCGTTAAAGTAGATGTTCTGAATGTAAATTACATGATTACATGTATATTTACATAATTTGTGGACATTGCGTCTAACACGTATACCTCCACACGTTGTGTGTGTGTGTGTGTGTGTGTGTGTGTGTGTGTGTATGTGTGTGCGTGCGTGCGTGCGAGTTTGTGCGTGTTTGTGTGTGTGTGTGTGTGTTTGTTTGTTTGTTTGTGTGTGTGTGCGTGTGTGCGTGTGTGTGTGTGTGTGTGTGTGTGTGTGTGTGTGCGTGTGTGTATGTGTGTGTGTGAGCGCGTGCGTGTAAGTATACGTATACGCATGCTGTAACTATGTGTCATTCAAGCACAGAATCAATAATAGGATTTTTAATAAAATGACGTAGCATGGTGATTGTTCAGAAGGGAAAAAATACAACAACAACAACAACAACAACAAAAAGAAAAAAGAAAAACTCAATAACACCACACCAGTCTGATCGATCCCAAGGGATCCCCCCGGGACTGACTGACATCATTTTCCCTCAGGTGAAAGACGTGAAAGACGGACCGTAAACCGAATTGTAGTAAATGCAGTTTACATGTATCAGCGTCCTGTTGCCACAGGCCATGTTGTCAATGAGACCCAGTCAGAAACAACTGGAGCGAGACACTCACACACAGGGTTCTATGGAGAGACACTGAATGGCTACAGCAATCGATGAGCCATATTTTTTGTCCACTGTACGGCCGGCAAGGTAGCTGAGTGTTTAACCCTTTGACGCCTGCACTCTGTCCACCAACATCCTGCATTGTGAACCATGCCATCAAAGCAAACACTTAACCCTTTGATTCCTTCACTTCACTCTATCCAGCAGCTTCATACAGAAAGCTGGTGAATAGGGTGAGGGAGCCAAAGGGTTAAGTTTTTGCAGTTGACAGATATTGTGTGCGGGAGTCAAAGGGTTAAGACGTGCGGTTTTCTAGTTGAACAGTTTGGTTCAAACATACTTGGGTTCTGCCTGGCCGGGTGTAGGGTGGAGATTCGCACCCACCCCCACACTCACCAAGCCTCTTTGCATCCGCCACCCCCGTTACACCACACATACACACACACACACACACACAGACACACACACACACACACACACACAGACACACACACAGACACACACACACACACACACACACACACACACACACACACACACACACACACACACACACACACACACACGACCTTGGCCTAAACTCTTCTCATTATCTAAACTGTAATAATGGTTTATTACTAATGTTAAATTAAGTACAACGACTATGCTCTCAATATGAACTGTTTGCGCTGTACAACGGAAATCATTGTTATTGTTGTTATGACGTGTGTGCAGACCCGCTCATGTCTGAACCGTCTACTGTGTGAAATACACGGATACCATCAAAACAGGCAGCTTGACAATCCTGTAAGACTGATAGGTAAAGTGTGAAATGTTTCTGATTTCTGAAGTCAAAACCTAGAGGAAGACCCTGGATTAAAGTTTGGAGGAAAAATGATAAACAACATTCGATACGCAGATGACACCGTGCTAACTGCAGAAAGTGAAAGGGACCTACAAAACCTTGTGAATATACTTGAAATAGAAAGCAAAGGTAAGGGGTTGGAACTGAACAGCAGGAAGACTGAAGTCATGGTGATCATTTAAAAAACATGAAATCCCCTCATGCAAAATAACAGCAAACGGCACAACCTTGAGACAGGTTGATAAATACCTGGGAACGATCATTCCACCAGATGACAGATGCACATCAGAAATAGCCAGCAGAATCGGCCAAGCAAAAACAACATTCAAGAAGATGGAGAGCATTCTTACCAACAAATGCCTATCAAATAACATCGGGAAGAGAGTTCTTGAATGTTATATAGAAACCAATACTGTTTTACGGTTGCGAAGCGTGGACAGTCAACAAGCAAAGCCAGAACAAGATTGAGGCAGCCGGGATGTGGTTTTTAAGAAGAATGTTGAGAGTTCCATGGACAGCTAAGAAAACAAATGAGACAGTCTTGATGGAGGCAGACACAAGTAGATCACTCATAAGGAAGATTAGGAAAAGGCAGGCAACATTCATAGGCCATTTTATGAGGAAAGGGGAATTGGAACACCTGGTCACAACGGGAAAGCTGGAGGGAAGGAGAGCACCGGGTAGACCCAGGGAGAAGATACTAGACGGACTTGCAGAGTGGCTGAAGACAGAGAAGGTGGAAGAGATGCTTGAAGCAACAAGAGATAGAGTCAGATGGAAGTCCATAATCGCCAAAGCCAAGCGGCAAGGCACCTGATGATGATGATGAAGTCAAAATAATTATGTGCAGACCTCATGGACCCTGAAAGCCTTTTGTGTATCTACACAAACAGGACATCAAATAGGAACACAAGAATATCCTGTCAGCTGTCCACTCACCGTGGTGTAGTGGTTAACGCAACAGACTACCGACTGGAAAGTTATTTGTTCGAATCCCTACCGATATCAGTCTTTCAAAAATGATTGTGGAATTTTTCGGCTCCAACCGGTTTATACCCAGAGTTGAACGTGCTATGGGCTAATTGGGAAGACTGGGATCACACAGTCGAGTCTCATCCACTTCACGGATGCGTCACTGTGGGTGTTGCTCAAATCGTCTGCCAACACCGCAGGTGTCTGTATCTCTCTCGAGTCTGGTTGACGCCAGGATATATCATGTTAGTAAATGTAGAGTAATAATATAATAATATAATATATTTTATTTATATAGCGCAAAATCTTGACAAAATCAAATCTAAGCGCTGAGCGTATACATGCATACATACCTACATACATATGAGCGTATACATGCATACATACATGCTTACATACTTACATACATAAATCTAAGCTGAGCGTATACATGCATACATACATACATGTATACATAAATCTAAGCGTATACATACATACATACATACATACATACATACATACATACATACATACGTACGCACATGCATACATAATAATTACAATATTTATATATCGCTGTATATTATCAGGTGAGTCACTATCTTGAAGTTGGGTGTCATCAGCATAGAAGTGGTGTTTTATAGAGTGGGAGTTGATGATGGTGGACAGGGGGGAGGTGTAAAGAGTGAAAAGAACAGGGCCAAGGACAGATCCTTGTGGAACACCACAGGTCAGGTATGCAGGTTGAGAGTAAGTGCCATTGATGTACAGCCCTGAGTACAGCCCTGTCACGCAGTCTCAGACCTAAATGGAACTCAATAGCATCATGATTACCACCCCATCGTTATCATCATCATTCCCTCTTAACAGTCTTTCTTACTTCTTCCACCCTTTTCTCCAGTTCAGCAACACTTTCTGATCGACCCGACATAGAACCAATAAGACCACATGTCCCTGTAAAACACCAAAGACATACATATAGAATCAATAAGACACATGTCCCTGTAAAACACCAAAGACACACATACAGAACCAGTAAGACACATGTCTATGTAAAACACTAAAGACATACATACAGAACCAATAAGACACATGTCCATGTAAAACACCAAAGACACACATACAGAACCAGTAAGACACATGTCTATGTAAAACACTAAAGACATACATACAGAACCAATAAGACACATGTCCCTGTAAAACACCAAAGACACACATACAGAACCAGTAAGACACATGTCTATGTAAAACACTAAAGACATACATACAGAACCAATAAGACACATGTCCATGTAAAACACAAAAAGACATACATATAGAATCAATAAGACACATGTCCATGTAAAACACCAAAGACACACATGCAGAACCAATAAGACACATGTCCATGTAAAACACCAAAGACACACATACAGAACCAGTAAGACACATGTCCATGTAAAACACCAAAGACACACATACAGAACCAGTAAGACACATGTCCATGTAAAACACCAAAGACACACATACAGAACCAATAAGACACATGTAAATCACCAAAGACATACATATAGAACCATTAAGACACATGTCAAACGCCAAAGACATACATACAGAACCATTAAGAACACATGTAAAACACCAAAGACACACATACAGAACCATTAAGACACATGTTCATGTAAAACACCAAAGACATATATATATATAGAACCAATGATACATGTAAAACACCAAAGACATACATATAGAACCAATAAGACACATGTAAAACACCAAAAGACATACATGTAGAACCAATAAGACACATGTAAAACACCAAAGACATACATACAGAACCAATAACACATGTCCCTGTAAAACACCAAAGACATACATATAGAACCATTAAGACACATGTCCCTGTAAAACACCAGACATACATATAGAACTAATAAGACACATGTCCCTGTAAAACACCAGACATACATATAGAACCAATAAGACACATGTGCCTGTAAAACACCAGACATACATATAGAACCAATAAGACACATGTCCCTGTAAAACACCAGACATACATATAGAACCATTAAGACACATGTCCCTGTAAAACACCAGACATACATATAGAACCAATAAGACACATGTCCCTGTAAAACACCAGACATACATATAGAACCAATAAGACACATGTAAAACACCAGACATACATATAGAACCAATACGACACATGTCCCTGTAAAACACCAGACATACATATAGAACCAATAAGACACATGTCCCTGTAAAACACCAGACATACATATAGAACCATTAAGACACATGTCCCTGTAAAACACCAGACATACATATAGAACCAATAAGACACATGTCCCTGTAAAACACCAGACATACATATAGAACCAATAAGACACATGTCCCTGTAAAACACCAGGCATACATATAGAACTAATAAGACACATGTCCCTGTAAAACACCAGACATACATATAGAACCATTAAGACATATGTCCTGTAAAACACCAGACATATATATGCAACCATTAAGACACATGTAAAACACCAAAGACATACATACAGAACCTTTAAGACACATGTAAAACACCAAAGACATACATACAGAACCATTAATACACATGTAAAACACCAAAGACATACATACAGAACCATTAAGACACATGTAAAACACCAAAGACATACATACAGAACCATTAAGACACATGTAAAACACCAAAGACATACATACAGAACCATTAAGACACATGTAAAACACCAAAGACATACATACAGAACCATTAAGACACATGTAAAACACCAAAGACATACATACAGAACCATTAAGACACATGTAAAACACCAAAGACATACATACAGAACCATTAAGACACATGTAAAACACCAAAGACATACATACAGAACCATTAAGACACATGTAAAACACCAAAGACATACATACAGAACCATTAAGACACATGTAAAACACCAAAGACATACATACAGAACCATTAAGACACATGTAAAACACCAAAGACATACATACAGAACCAGTAAGACACATGTAAAACACCAAAGACATACATATAGAACCAATAAGACACATGTAAAACACCAAAGACATACATACAGAACCAATAAGACACATGTAAAACACCAAAGACATACATACAGAACCAATAAGACACATGTAAAACACCAAAGACATACATATAGAACCAATAAGACACATGTAAAACACAAAGACATACGTATAGAACCAATATGACACATGACCATGTAAAACACCAAAGACATACATACAGAACCAATAAGACACATGTAAAACACCAAAGACATACATACAGAACCAATAAGACACATGACCATGTAAAACACCAAAGACATACATACAGAACCAATAAGACACATGTAAAACACCAAAGACATACATACAGAACCAATAAGACATATGTAAAACACCAAAGACATACATATAGAACCAATAAGACACATGTCCATGTAAAACACCAAAAACATACATATAGAACCAATAAAACATGTCCACGTAAAACACCAAAGACATGCATACAGAACCAATAAGACACATGTAAAACACCAAAGACATACATATACAACCAATAAGATACATGTCCATGTAAAACACCAAAAACATACGTATAGAACCAATAAGACACATGTCCATGTAAAACACCGAAGACATACACACAGAACCAATAAGACACATGTCCCTGTAAAACACCGTAGACATACACTTCCTTTGGACCCCTTTAACATGCCCTCCACTTCAAATCAAAAACTCCATCACATTCGCGCAAAAGCACTCTGACACACACAAACATTAACGTCACATGAATATCACTATCCACAACATGTTTGCATCCCCCTCCAGTTAATAATAAATAAGATACATATATATACAGGTTTGTCGAGCGAGTGAAACAGACCTTTGACAATACATGGCTGTCATACAAAGCGTCTTTCAACGCGACACAACAACACAGAACACGGCCACGAAGCCAATATTACGTCACCAGCGTGTTGTCAAACACACAGGTCTCCAATTGTTCGGGCCTTACTGTATTCCTCTCCTCTGTTTTCTCTGTAACATATCTTTTGAATGGGCCACATTGAGTGCTATGGTGATTGTGTTTTGTTTTTATTGATCTTTCATCTTGTTTTGTTGTTGTTGTGGTTATATACAAATTACATATTTATGTGGTTATGTCATACACAAATAATATGTAGATAAGTTGGTTTTGTATTATATGCATGCAAGTTTATTCTTTAATTAATATGTTTTGCTTTTATTGATCTTTCATCTTGCTTTTTTCGTGGTTATATATAAATGATATATTTATGTGGTTATGTCATACATAAATAATAATATGTAGATAAGTTGGTTTTGTATTATATGCATGTAAGTTTATTCGTTTAATTAATACGTTTTGCTTTTTGAAATTATTATTAGTTTTTTGTTTTGTTTTGTTACAACATTGTTTGTTGATGTCTATTCACTGTTAAAAATGAATAAAAAGAGAAAAGGTGAAAAAAAAAACCGTTTTTCTTTTATGTTCGTATGTTTATATGTACAGAATAAGGACTAGGTCAGACAGGTTCAGTGAGACCTAGTGCACTACTATTCTTCAATAATAAAGAGTTTTCAAAGTTTCAACTCTCTCTCTCTCTCTCTCTCTCTCTCACACACACACACACACACACACACACACACACACACACACGCATACACACACACACACACACACGCATACACACACACACACGCATGCATGCATGCACGCATGCACGCATGCACGGACACACATGTTCTCTGTCTCTGTCTCTGTCTCTCTGTCTCTCTGTGTCTCTGTGTCTCTCTCTGTCTCTCTCTGTCTCTCTCTCTCTGTCTCTCTCTGTCTGTCTGTCTGTCTGTCTGTCTGTCTCTCTCTCTCTCTCTCTCTCGCTCTCTCTCTGTTCTCGCTCTTTCTTTCAATCAATATAGTGCACAAAATTATTTCGTGTGTATCTACGTGCAGGTCCCTCCTCACCCAGGGGCCATGGCCTCCACTGAATAAAATCATTCTTATTTGTAGTCCTATTCTCTTTCAGTCACTTCGAAACTGCTACCACTGATTAAACAATAGAGCACAGATATTCATAACGACAGACGACAATCAAAGTCCACTCAATTACCGACAAGCCAATCATGAATATTCATAAGGACTGACCACGCATCAAAATCTATTCACGATACGCTTTCATTTTTTTTTTCTTCATAATTGTTATTCTATTTACACCAGCAACTACAGAGCTGCTTTATTAACACTCTAAAGCACGGCTGCCATTTCGCTCCTGTTATAAATCTAAACTTGTTTTGTTCATGCATTTGTTTTTAGGTTAGTATTTCCTTAAAGTCATAGTTTTAAAGTGCTATTAAATTTCAATTGTCAATGTACATTGCTGTTTCGTATACACTCACTCTTCACACTGTAACCGAAAAACAGACACAGAATCAGAACGTGTATTTCATATATCAAAACATGACAGACACAATTTTTTGCCATCTAATCTTTGTCATGTGTGTAAAAAAAGAAGACAGCAAAGACAACAAAGAACAAAGATCAAAATCCAAAACAAGTGTGACTGCCCACGTTCAAAAAAAAAAAAAAAAAAAAAAAAAAGAGGAACCAGAAAAAAAAAAACCGCGAAAGAAGAATAAGAACGCGTATTTAATACAACAAGACAAGACAGGCGCAAATTTTCGGCCAACTGGCCTTTGTCAAGCGTAATATTACAACCAAACAAACACCAGACACAAACATTAGGAGAAAAAAGACTGAAACTTTCCTGCTGCTGTGTCCAGTGTGAGATATTGAGCATGAAACATGTGAACTGATAATGGGAACAAAATCACAATGCACTCAATGAAAAATATACTTTTCCGGTGTTTCGGTGAGTGCATTGTGATTTTGTTCCCACTATCAGTTAACATTATTGCTGTGGACACGTTTCATTCTCGATATCAGTTCAAAGCGCAATTTCGTATTAACTTGACAACGTTCAGCCTGTTTCCGTGAACCAGAACAATGGAACTCTCGTCCTTCAGATATCCATCACCTGCAATCGGTGTCACAAACTTTTAAGACGGCAGGAGAAACTGTTCTCTTTACCGTTCTGTCCATACCCGTACAGTTAATCTCCTGTCTGTAAAAACAGTTCTATTCACACTGTACAATTAGTCTCCTGTCTGTACAAACTGTTCTATTCACACTGTACACTTAGTCTCCTGTCTGTACAAACTGTTCTATTCATACTGTAGAATTAGTCCCCTGTCTGTACAAACTGTTCTATTCACACTGTACACTTAGTCTCCTGTCTATACAAACTGTTCTATTCATACTGTAGAATTAGTCCCCTGTCTGTACAAACTGTTCTATTCACACTGTACACTTAGTCTCCTGTCTGTACAAACTGTTCTATTCACACTTTACAATTAGTCTCCTGTCTGTACAAACTGTTCTATTCACACTGTACAATTAGTCTCCTGTCTGTACAAACTGTTCTATTCACACTGTACAATTAGTCCCCTGTCTGTACAAACTGCTGTTCTATTCACACTGTACAATTAGTCTCCTGTCTGTACAAACTGTTCTATTCACACTGTACAATTAGTCCCCTGTCTCTACAAACTGTTCTATTCACATTGTACAATTAGTCTCCTGTCTGTACAAACTGTTCTATTCACACTGTACAATTAGTCTCCTGTCTGTACAAACTGTTCTATTCACACTGTACAATTAGTCCCCAGTCTGTACAAACTGCTGTTCTATTCACACTGTACAATTAGTCTCCTGTCTGTACAAACTGTTCTATCCACACTGTACACTTAGTCTCCTTTCTGTACAAACTGTTCTATCCACACTGTACAATTAGTCTCCTGTCTGTACAAACTGTTCTATTCACATTGTACAATTAGTCCCCTGTCTGTACAAACTGTTCTATTCACACTGTACAATTAGTCTCCTGTCTGAACAAACTGTTCTATTCACACTGTACAATTAGTCTCCTGTCTGTACAAACTGTTCTATTCACACTGTACAATTAGTCTCCTGTCTGTACAAACTGTTCTATTCACACTGTACAATTAGTCCCCTGTCTGTACAAACTGCTGTTCTATTCACACTGTACAATTAGTCTCCTGTCTGTACAAACTGTTCTATTCACACTGTACAATTAGTCCCCTGTCTGTACAAACTGTTCTATTCACATTGTACAATTAGTCTCCTGTCTGTACAAACTGTTCTATTCACACTGTACAATTAGTCTCCTGTCTGTACAAACTGATCTATTCACACTGTACAATTAGTCCCCTGTCTGTACAAACTGTTCTATTCACACTGTACAATTAGTCCCCTGTCTGTACAAACTGTTCTATTCACACTGTACAATTAGTCTCCTGTCTGTACAAACTGTTCTATTCACACTGTACAATTAGTCTCCTGTCTGTATAAACTGTTCTATTCACACTGTACAATTAGTCTCCTGTCTGTACAAACTGTTCTATTCACACTGTACAATTAGTCTCCTGTCTGTATAAACTGTTGTATTCACACTGTACAATTAGTCCCCTGTCTGTACAAACTGTTCTATTCACACTGTACAATTAGTCCCTGTCTGTACAAACTGTTTATTCACACTGTACAATTAGTCTCCTGTCTGTACAAACTGTTTTATTCACATTGTACAGTTAGTCCCTGTCTGTACAAACTGTTCTATTCACACTGTACAATTAGTCTCCTGTCTGTACAAACTGTTCTATTCACATTGTACAGTTAGTCCCTGTCTGTACAAATGTTTTATTCATGTAATTAGTTCCTGTCTGTACAAACTGTTTCATATTCACATTGTACAATTTGTCTCTGTCTGTACAAACTGTTCATCACATGTACAATTAGTCTCCTGTCTGTATAATGTTTCTATCACACTGTACAATTAGTCTCTGTCGTGTACAACATTTATCCAATGTCATTAGTCTCTGTCTGATACAACAGTTCTATTACACTGTACAATTAGTTCCTGTCTGTACAATGTTATGTTGTGTATATAGGCCTATGTGTTTTGTGTTAGTGATTGTGTGATCAGTGTTATGTTGTGTGTGTAGGCCTATGTTTTGTGCTAGTGTTTGTGTGATCAATGTTATTTTGTGTGTGTAGGCCTGTGTTTTGTGCTAGTGTGTGTGTGATCAATGTTATGTTTGTGTGTAGGCCTATGTTTTGTGCTAGTGTGTGTGTGATCAACGTTATGTTGTGTATGTAGACCTATGTTTTGTGCAAGTGTGTGTGTGTGATCAATGTTATGTTGTGTGTGTAGGCCTATGTTTGTGTGTTAGTGTTTGTGTGATCAATGTTATTTTGTGTATGTAGGCATGTGTTTTGTGCTAGTAATATTTATATTTATTATATATATATATATAGTATATTATAATTTATACTAGTTGTGTGTGTGTGTGATCAATGATGTGCTGTGTATGTAGGCCTATGTTTTGTGCTAGTGTGTGTGTGATCAATGTTATTTTGTGATGTG
>JAPXFY010000018.1:36359315-36381815 GCA_030674185.1 Monoplex corrugatus | reverse complement strand
TAGATGTGTCATTGTCAGAGTATAGGGTAGATGTGTCATTGTCACAGTATAGGTAGATGTGTCATTGTCACAGTATAAGGTAGATGTGTCATTGTCAGAGTATAGGGTAGATGTGTCATTGTCAGAGTATAGGTAGATGTGTCATTGTCAGAGTATAGGGTAGATGTGTCATTGTCACAGTATAAGGTAGATGTGTCATTGTCAGAGTATAGGGTAGATGTGTCATTGTCACAGTATAGGTAAATGTGTTATTGTCACAGTATAAGGTGGACGTGTCATTGTCACAGTATAAGGTGGATGTGTCATTGTCAGAGTATAAGGTAGATGTGTCATTGTCATAGTATAAGGTGGATGTGTCATTGTCACAGTATAAGGTAGATGTGTTATTGTCACAGTATAAGGTAGATGTGTCATTGTCACAGTATAAGGTAGATGTGTCATTCTCACAGTATAAAGTGGATGTATCATTGTCACAGTATAAGGTAGATGTGTCATTGTCACAGTATAGGGTAGATGTGTCATTGTCACAGTAAAAGGTGGATGTATCATTGTCACAGTATAAGATACATGTGTAACTGTCACAGTATAAGGTAGATGTGTCATTGTCACAGTATAGGGTAGATGTGTCATTGTCACAGTATAAGATAGATGTGTAACTGTCACAGTATAAGGTAGATGTGTCATTGTCACAGTATAGGGTAGATGTGTCATTGTCACAGTATAGGGTAGATGTGTCATTGTCACAGTAAAAGGTGGATGTATCATTATCACAGTATAAAGTGGATGTATCATTGTCACAGTATAAAGTGGATGTATCATTGTCACAGTATAGGGTAGATGTGTCATTGTCACAGTATAAGGTAGATGTATCATTATCACAGTATAAGGTAGATGTGTCATTGTCACAGTATAAAGTGGATGTATCATTGTCACAGTATAGGGTAGATGTGTCATTGTCACAGTATAAGATAGATGTGTAACTGTCACAGTATAAGGTAGATGTGTCATTGTCACAGTATAGGGTAGATGTGTCATTGTCACAGTATAGGGTAGATGTGTCATTGTCACAGTAAAAGGTGGATGTTTCATTATCACAGTATAAGATACATGTGTAACTGTCACAGTATAAGGTAGATGTGTCATTGTCACAGTATAGGGTAGATGTGTCATTGTCACAGTATAGGGTAGATGTATCATTGTCACAGTATAAGATAGATGTGTAACTGTCACAGTATAAGGTGGATGTTTCATTATCACAGTATAATGTAGATGTGTCACTGTCACAGTATAATGTAGATGTGTCACTGTCAAAGTATAAGGTGGATGTGTCATTGTCACAGGATAAGGGGGAGGTATTATTGTCACAGTATAAGGTAGATGTGTCGTTGTCACAGTATAAGTAGATGTGTCATTGTCACAGTATAAGGTGGATGTGTCGTTGTCACAGTATAAGGTGGATGTGTCATTGTCACAGTATAAGGTAGATGTGTCATTGTCAGAGTATAATGTAGATGTGTCATTGTCACAGTAATAAGGTGGATGTGTTATTGTCACAGTATAATGTAAATGTGTCATTGTCACAGTATAAGATGGATGTGTCATTGTCACAGTATAAGGTAGATGTGTCATTGTCACAGTATAAGATGGATGTGTCATTGTCACAGTATAAGGTAGATGTGTCATTGTCACAGTATAAGGTGGATGTGTCATTGTCACAGTATAAGGTAGATGTGTCATCGTCACAGTATAAGGTAGATGTGTCATTGTCACACTGTAAGGTAGATGTGTCATTGTCACAGTATAAGGTAGATGTGTCATTGTCACACTATGAGGTAGATGTGTCATTGTCACAGTATAAAGTGGATGTGTCATTGTCACACTATAAAGTGGATGTATCATTGTCACACTATAAGGTGGATGTGTCATTGTCACACTAGAAAGTGGATGTGTCATTGTCACACTATAAGGTAGATGTGTCATTGTCACATTACAAGGTAGATGTGTCATTGTCACAGTATAAGATGGATGTGTCATTGTCACAATATAAGTTGGATGTGTCATTGTCACAGTATTAAGGTGGATGTGTCATTGTCACAGTATAAGGTGGATGTGTCATTGTCACAGTATAGGGTAGATGTGTCATTGTCACAGTATAAGGTGGAGGTATCATTGTCACAGTATAAGGGGGATGTGTCGTTGTCACAGTATAAGGTAGATGTGTCATTGTCACAGTATAAGATGGATGTGTCGTTGTCACAGTATAAGGTAGATGTGTCATTGTCACAGTATAAGATGGATGTGTCATTGTCACAGTATAAGGTAGATGTGTCATTGTCACAGTATAAGGTAGATGTGTCATTGTCACAGTATAAGGTAGATGTGTCATTGTCACAGTATGCGGTGGATGTGTCATTGTCACAGTATGAGGTGGACGTGTCACTGTCACAGTATAAAGTAGATGTGTCATTGTCACAGTATAAGGTGGATGTGTCACTGTCACAGTATAAGGTGGACGTGTCACTGTCACAGTATAAAGTAGATGTGACATTGCCACAGTATAAGGTACACAAAAATGTCAACAAATATCAAACGAACATTTATATTATGTATATATATCACAGTTTGTATGCTAAATCAAGATGACGGACAGTGTTGAAGGAAATAGACACCAGAAAGACACAAATAGAATGAGAAGGCACATTTGATAGGACAGTACAACAAGAAAGAAGACAGATGCCTGTCTCGTTTTGCTATGATAAACACGAGTTCTCCTTTTGTCTTTGCGTGTTTGTGGTTCCTGTCACAGTTTTGGGGGACATCTCGATACGTCCCAGGTTCGACGCTTCCCAGGTTCAAAATGTCCCAGGTTGATGCGTGCGCGCGCGCGCGTGTGTAAGTGTGTGTGTGCGCGCGCGCGTATGTGTGTATGTGTGGTTGTGTTCGCGCGCACACACACATATACACACACACACGCGCGCGCGCGCACACACATACACACAAAAACATACACACACGCGCACGCGCGCAACACATACACACACACATTCACACTCACGCACACACACACACACACACACACACACACACACACACACACACACACACACACACACACAATCACACACTCGCGCGCGCGCACGCACGCACTCACATACACATACACACACCCGCACAACACATACACACATGTACACACGCGCGAGCGCACAACCACGCACACACTCACGCGCACGCGCGCGCAACACACACACACACACACACACACACACACACACACACACACACACACGCACACATACACATCGACACAGCTGCACAGCACTGACACACATGCACACGTGGGACGTATCGAACCTGGGACGTACCGAACCTGGGACGTATCGAACCTGGGACGCGTCGAACCTGGGACGTATCGAGATGTACTCGTTTTGACAACTGAAAAAAATCACGCTTTGATTAAGGGAACACGACTAGAAGCACTGGAAGCTTTATGCAGCCTACCATCACATAACGGAGCCACCAGATTCGAGAGAGAGATGTTTCAATTATTATCAATAACATGGTCGTCGTCATCATCATCATCATCATCATTATCATCGTGGTCCTCGTCGTCGTCGCTGTCGTTCGTGTTACATTAAATATTGATTAAATATCTGTTTTACTGTCCACGCTTGTATCAACTGAACCAGTCAACCCACTGAATGTTGACAACGTGGAGATGACTGCACCATTCATGCTGAAAGGAGCCTCCTCTCCCCCCTCCCCTCCCCTCCTCCTGTTTTTTCCCGTTCTTCAGCATCCCCAAGAGATCTGGGCTGTGTATGTTTAGGGGGTGGTGGGTGGGTGGGTGGTTGAGGCCGGCAACGCGGGGGAAAGGGAGTAAGAAAATGGTGGAGGTAGACGAAAGATGGCTCCATTTGTTCTATCGTTGATGCACGATGTATGGAAAAAAGACTAGGTTATTGTTATTGTCATTGTCTTTTGTTTAAAGCCCACTAAAAGAGCTGTCTGCTATGCTGTGATCAAGGGGATGGTGAAGGTAGGGGAGAAGATGGCTCATCAGTCTCTCCTGGCCTTGATGTAGGGTAATATGGGAAACTGGGTCAAAGAGATGTCCGTTGCCACCACTCAGTCCACAGTTATCCCATCTAGGCCAATGAATTGTTTAACTAGGATACGAAACTAGTGCTGCCAATTTTAGACCCATTGATGATCAGTTCGCGTGCGGTGAATGCTATTCCAAATAGGAATAAGTTGGACAGTCGGGCAAAAATGCATTGCTGATGATGTTGTGGGTGAGGAAAGGAACAGTGTGTGTGTGTGTGTGTGTGTGTGTGTGTGTGTGTGTGTGTGTGTGGAGAGAGAGAGAGAGAGAGAGAGAGAGAGAGAGAGAGCAAAGAAAGAAAGAAAGAAACAAACAAACAAAAAATTGGCCAAACAAACAACCTCTCCTTTCCTATTAAAAAAAAATATATATATATATATATATAGCAAAAGAAAAAAGAAAGAAAGAAACGATCAAACAAACCACCAAAACTTCTACCATCACCATCACCACCACCACCAAAACTTTGAATAGGTCAATAGAACTTAAAAGAAATATTCCCAACACACAGTTTTCTTATTCATTAATATAATTAGCTCATTTATTACTAAAATCTTTGTGTGCTTTATATAGACATATTTCCATTTTGTGTGTGCTTTATATAGACCCATTCCCATTTAGTTTGTGTGCTTTAGATAGACCTATTCCCATTTTGTTTGTGTGCTTTATATAGACCTATTCCGTTTCGTTTGTGCGCTATGTATAGACCTGTTCCCATTTTATTTGTGTGTTGTATATAAACCTATTCCCATTTTGTTTGTGTGCTTTATATAGACCTATTCCCATTTTGTTTGTGTGCTTTAAATAGACCTATTCCCATTTTATTTGTGTGCTTTATATAGACCTATTCCCAGTTTGTTTTTGTGCTTTATATAGATATATTCCCATTTTGTTTGTGTGCTTTATATAGACCTATTCCCAGTTTGTTTGTGTGCTGTCTGTAGACTATTCCCATTTTACTTGTGTGCTTTATATAGACCTATTCCCATTTGATTGTGTGCTTTATATAGACCTATTCCCAGTTTGTGTGCTGTATATAGACTATTTCCAGTTTGTTTGTGTGCTGTATATAGACCTATTCCCAGTTTGTTTTTGTGCTGTATATAGACTATTCCCAGTTTGTTTGTGTGCTGTCTGTAGACTATTCCCATTTTACTTGTGTGCTTTATATAGACCTATTCCCATTTGATTGTGTGCTTTATATAGACCTATTCCCAGTTTGTGTGCTGTATATAGACTATTTCCAGTTTGTTTGTGTGCTGTATATAGACCTATTCCCAAGTTGTTTGTGTGCTGTATATAGACTATTCCCAGTTTGTTTGTGTGTTTTATATAGACCTATTCCCATTTTGATTGTGTGCTTTATATAGACCTATTCCCAGTTTGTGTGCTGTATATAGACTATTTCCAGTTTGATTGTGTGCTTTATATAGACCTATTCCCAGTTTGTTTGTGTGCTGTATATAGACTATTCCCAGTTTATTTGTGTGCTTTATATAGACCTATTCCCATTTTGATTGTGTGCTTTATATAGACCTATTCCCAGTTTGTTTGTGTGCTTTATGTAGTAGACCTATTCCCATTTTGTTTGTGTGCTTTAAATAGACCTATTCCCATTTTATTTGTGTGCTTTATATAGACCTATTCCCAGTTTGTTTTTGTGCTTTATATAGATCTATTCCCATTTTGTTTGTGTGCTTTATACAGACCTATTCCCAGTTTGTTTGTGTGCTGTCTGTAGACTATTCCCATTTTACTTGTGTGCTTTATATAGACCTATTCCCATTTGATTGTGTGCTTTATATAGACCTATTCCCAGTTTTGTGTGCTGTATATAGACTATTTCCAGTTTGTTTGTGTGCTGTATATAGACCTATTCCCAGTTTGTTTGTGTGCTTTATATAGACCTATTCCCAGTTTGTTTGTGTGCTTTATGTAGTAGACCTATTCCCAGTTTGTTTGTGTGCTGTATATAGACTATTCCCAGTTTGTTTGTGTGCTTTATATAGACCTATTCCCATTTTGATTGTGTGCTTTATATAGACCTATTCCCAGTTTGTGTGCTGTATATAGACTATTCCCAGTTTGTTTGTGTGCTTTATATAGACCTTTCCCATTTTGATTGTGTGCTTTATATAGACCTATTCCCAGTTTGTGTGCTGTATATAGACTATTCCCAGTTTGTTTGTGTGTTTTATATAGACCTATTCCCATTTTGTTTGTGTGCTTTATATAGACCTATTCCCAGTTTGTTTGTGTGCTTTATATAGACCTGTTCCCATTTTGATTGTGTGCTTTATATAGACCTATTCCCAGTTTGTGTGCTGTATATAGACTATTCCCAGTTTATTTGTGTGCTTTATATAGACCTATTCCCATTTTGATTGTGTGCTTTATATAGACCTATTCCCAGTTTGTGAGCTTTATATAGACCTGTTCCCATTTTATGTGCTTTATATAGACCTATTCCCATTTTGATTGTGTGCTTTATATAGACCTATTCCCAGTTTGTGAGCTTTATATAGACCTGTTCCCATTTTATGTGCTTTATATAGACCTATTCCCATTTTGATTGTGTGCTTTATGTAGACCTATTCCCAGTTTGTGTGTGTGCTTTTATAGAGCCTATTCCATCTGATGAACTCGTGTTCATCATTTAAGTTATTGTCGGCAAAGCGTGTGATGCAAACTACTCAGCCTGCCGTTCAGTGTCGTCGGCCATGCCAGCTAACTGTGAATCTACAAGGGACAGCACGAGTTTTCGTGCACGAAACAAACCTAGCGGCGTGTACAATACGTAAGCCTATATTTAGTAGCGTTCAGCAGCGGTGTGAATGAATGGCAATACGAAACTACCACACCGATCGATAGACCAGCTCAGCAAAGACGCACGCGCATTGATGAAGCGCCCGCTAGGCAAACAGAGACACGGTGTGTGGTTTAGTGAATAAGACTACCGTCTGGTCTGGTCATTTGCTGCTTGTCATAGGTCTTCATAATTATTAGTGCTTGTGTGATTTGTGTTATGAGTTGTGATTAATGTATTCTTGTACGTTCTTTTGTTTGAAGTTGTTGGATTTCTGTTATTTTCCTTCAGCCTTGATGGTAACTATTTTCTTTTCTGAAAATTGTCAAAAATGTCTGATTGTGAGTCCAATTGAGTTTAGAGAATGGCAACTTAAAAAAGATGCAGTGACAAAATTGTGCATTTTCGTAAAACAAACAAACAAACAAAAACTAAAAACAAAGCAATACAAAAACACACAGCATATTGTCAAGTACAGACAAAGAATAAAAGACAAAAAAACCCCAGTAAATTGAGCCTGAAACAGGAGAATGAAGAGACATATCAACTGACATTATCATGAAAATAGATACACAATAACGCATGCAACGTCAGAAGAGAAGTTCTAAAGATGAATAATGATAAAACATCAACTTCCACATGTCAGCTATCTAGTTGATTACAAAATGATAAAAAGTAAAAGCAGACCCACATGTGCAACATGTCAGCTCAACACAATGACAACAAGTAAAACAAATACATGTCAGGCACATTACAAAAACATGAACGACAAAGGCAAAAACACATGTGAAGCAGATACGTGTCAATAAACAAACCATCAATGGACAAACAATAATTAAGCAACATAACTCTTGAGAGTCATGGAGTTATATCCCATGTAGAATTTCTCCAATCCAACACAGTTTTTTTTAAGGAATGTTCTGAGTTTACCACTTTATACTTTGTGGCTGCGTCTATGCTAGCTGAATGGGTAGCGCAAACTGTGTTGGGTTTGAGAAATTCTACATGGGAGATAACTCCGTGACTCTCAAGAGTTATGTTACTTAGTTGATATTTAAAATTCTCCCTGCTTCCCTCTTATTTCCTTTGGTATTACAGTTTGTTGGATTTGAGAAATTCCACATGGGAGATAACTCCGTGACTCTCAAGAGTTATGTTGCTTAGTTAATATTTAAAAATCTCCCTGCTTCCCTCTTATTTCCATCAATGGACAACTTTTATCAGTTTACACCAGAACGAGGGGGGTAAAGAAAGAAGATAGATGGTATGTCCATACAGAAAGATGACAGCTTAGAATTGAAATGAAATTGGAACCGTGTGGTAATGAGGTTGACTAAACGTTTTAATAGCTCTGTGTATGCACATCTAGACACAGGCTTTCGATTAGAATAATTGTGCACGGTATTTCAAGCATACATCTTTGCAGCTTTCCTTTAAACCTGATTCGCCTAATGAGGACTTCATTTGACGAGCAGTGTATTTCAGAGATAGGCTCCAGAAAAGGAGGTGCTTGATTTCACTTTGTCTAGTACTGGTCTTGAAAGATAACTGATTTGTTGTTGTTGTTGTTGTTATTTTTGTTGTTTGTTTGTTTGTTTGTTTGTGGGTTTTCTGTTTTTGTTTTATTTTTGCTTTGTTGTTTGTTGTTATTGTTGTTTTAACTGTCTGTTGTGTGTTTGAAATGGAGTACAGAGAGAGAGAGAGAGAGAGAGAGAGAGAGAGAGAGAGAGAGAGAGAGAGAGAGAGAGAGAGAGAGAGAGAGAGAGAGAGAGAGAGAGAAACCTGATTTAAGTTTCTGATTTATTATCGTGGCTTGGGTAACTGCAGATTTTTTTCAAATATAAAAAAGGATAGTACACATTCTGTGTCTTTCTGCTGCATTATTTGATAAATTATAGGGGTAAATACAAACAAACAAAACAGACAACAAAAATAGAAAACAGAACAAACAAACAAAATGAAAACACTGAATGATCACTACCTAAATGGTTGTACGGCAAGTAAGTTGAAGTGTGACTGATCTCAGCCAAGTGAATAATAAAATAAATTATGATAAATTTGCAATGTATCTGAGTAGGTAAGAACTTATTCTGCTTGTGGTCTACTTCATACTAACTTTAATTATTTCCTACAAAAGAAAGTGCAACATAGATATGACAATGCCCGATTGATAATAAGACTCATCAGACTGTATCACACGTTCAGAATGAGATGTGTGTTAAAAAAAAGTCAAGCCATTCTAACGATCTCTTCTGTAGTGATAAATTACAACAACAAAAAAATCCACATTTTCTAATTGTCTATGTCACTGTGACCTGGTAGAAACATATGATGAAATAAAACTCGACGTGAAAAGAAAACAATACTAGACTGTGTTCACAGGGAACATAACATTCACGTGTTCTGTAAAGTACTTGAGAAAGTGTTATTTGTACATCTTCTTCAAAAAGTGCGAATGCTAGGCACTTATTTTTTTGTGGCTTGTGTGACCTTGACCTTCGCACCCTATATTCCAAACGTATGCATTGGCAACTCATCAGTGTATGCCTGTGACTGAATGTTAGTGGAAATCCATACAGAAAAATATTTGCTGACACTTTTTTTTTGTCAAAGACACAGACACACAGACGCTCTCATCTCTCCAGTAGGTATGAAATTACCTTTTTTAACAAAGAAATATTCGCGCGCGCGCACACACACACACACACACACACACACACACACACACACACACAAATACAAATACACACACAAACACACAAATACAAACACTCACAAACACCACACACACACACACCACACACACACACACACACACACACACACACACACACACCACACACACATCTAACAAATCAGAAGGCAGGAGAACACACCATGACTGTGACCAGTGAACCTGACGTTAAGAAAAGAACCATTACAGAAACACTGGGAAGCATGGAGAGCCGGTCATCTCTCAGCACAGACCTTGGATTCCAACTTTCTGCAGTCTACTGACAAGAGCTCCACACCACGTTACCACTTGTCAATGTCGGCCACTGGGAGTGGAGCCAGTGGCCAACAGCACAGCGAACTATTTATGTAGGACTGACGAAGTTTAGAACTATACATGGATTGAAAGTGTACTGGGTAAACAGATGGATGCAGATTGTGTCGATATCCTATTTATCTAATCATCACCAATGTCATCCTAGTCATCATCATCGTCATAATCATCATCATCATTGTTATTATTATTGTTTTTATTATTGTTGGGTTAGGCTCCTTTCGTGTTCTAGCATAGCTGTTGTCTTCTTGTCAATCAGAGGCATCGTGGTCACCTTTATCAGTAAACCAGGAAGTGGCATTCTCGTAGACGTTACTTCTCAGTAAAGTCCACGTTTCGTCCACTGTGTCCTGAACTTTGAGTGTCTCCATTATTTCGGCTGTCTCATGTCTGAAAGAATCCTGTCTTTGTTTGCTACTTTACTGCAGCAACGTCGATCATGCGTATTACTGCAGTCTTTGATGTGAACTCCCTCTGTTGTGACCATGGCTTTGCTGATGCATAAGTGCATGTTCTGTATCACAGTCGGCTTGTGAAAAAGTTCAACAGATCTCTTTGTCATGTTTTATTGGAAGCGCATTGTGAATCCAAGAGAAGTGCAAATTATTACCGGACCAGTCTATGCACGACAATTCAAGCAGCCAGGGATTATGGTGATACAGAGACAGCACACAGTCTGATGAGGACAGCCAGGGATTATGGTGATACAGACACAGCACACTGTCTGATGAGTACAGCCAGGGATTATGGTGATACAGAGACATCACGCAGTCTGATGAGTACAGCCAGGGATTACGGTGATACAGAGACAGCACACTGTCTGATGAGTACAATCAGGGATTATGGTGATACAGAGACAGCACACAGTCTGATGAGGACAGCCAGGGATTATGATGATACAGAGACAGCACACAGTCTCATGAGGACAGCCAGGGATTATGGTGATACAGAGACAGCACACAGTCTGATGAGGACAGCCAGGGATTATGGTGATACAGAGACAGCACACAGTCTGATGAAGACAGCCACAGACTCTGGTGATATAAAGACAACACACAGTCTGATGAAGACAGCCATGGACTCTAGTGATACAAAGAGAACACACAGTCTGATGAGGACAGCCATGGACTCTAGTGATACAAAGAGAACACACAGTCTGATGAGGACAGCCCTCGGTCCAAATGTCACAAAGATTGCCCAAATGATATCTGAGAACAGAGAGCGAAAACACGGCAAGAAAGATGGACCCAGCACTACGCACGACTGTACTCCCAGGAAATACCTGCAACCAGCGAAACCTGTATTGGAGGAAGTGTTACCGTCATTTCCAGAATTCATTGAACTGATAAAAGAACCAAAAGAGCAACAGCTTATTGAAGCAATCGATTTACTATCAAATGGAAAAGCAATTATAGAGGACAGTATTTCGGCAGAAGTGCTTAAAGAAAATAGAGAAGCGCTTATGCTAGCACCTGCACAATCTACTCCTTTTAAGCTGGACATGAAACACGGAATATCAAGGTGGTAACCTTATATTGTAACAACAATGGAGACAAAATAGACTGCAACAACTACAGTGGGGTTTCTGTACTAACCATAACCGCGAAAGCTTTCGTCCAGATCATACTGAAACGTCTCCAGGAGCGAGCAGGGATATGACAGAATTACAGTGTGGCTTCAGAGCCAGACACTCTACCATGTGTATGATTTTTACATTGCACCATCCACAAAAGAAATGCAGAAAACAAAGAAAACTCTGCATTGCCGTTGTCGATCTTACTAAAACATTTGATACAGTGAGTAAATCAGTCGTCTACAAGGTTTTGAAGAGGAGTGATTGTTCTCTTACATGAAAACACTAATGCATGTGTCCAGTTTGATGGGAGCACATCAGACTACTTTGAAGTCAAGAGTGGAGTCAAACAAGGACGTGTTCTTTCTCCAACATTTTGCTACTTATTTTGCTCCCCTCCTTCATCATACATTCAGGGGCAATGTGGATGAAATCTGCATCAGGACAAGATCAGACAGTTCTCTCTTCAACCTAGCATGGTATAGATCACAAAAGAAGACAACAAAAGTGTTGATTCAAGAGCTTCTCTTCGCTGATGATTCTGCACCTGCTGCTCACAGAGAAGACATTCTTCAAATAATTATGAACTGTCTGGTCAAAGCTTGTGAACTGTTTTCGCTGACAATCAGTGTGAGAAAGACAGAAGTTCTAGGACAAAACACAGATCCTTCCCCAGCCATCACTTAGAACGGAAACACAGTCGAAAAATTTGTCTGCCTTGGGTCAGCGATCTCCAGCACACTGTCCTTTGATGAAGAGCTGAATTTGAGAAATGGCAAATCTGAACCAGCATACGGAAAATGATCTGGATAAATTCACCACAAGAACAAAGATTTTGATCTATCAGACACGTGTTCTCACAAGCCTCCTATATGGAACTAAGACGTAGACACTATTCAAGTCCAGAACAAGGACAAAACAGGTTCCATATGCGCTCAAAACAGGTTCCATATGCGCTGTCTGAGAGAAAACATTGATAATTGAATGGCAAGACAAGATCACGAAGACAGACGTGCGCCAGTAAGTAAATGTCCCATCACTATGTTCAGTCCTGAGGCACAGAAGGCTTTCATGGCTGGGTCATGTGAGAAAAATGGATGACGCCAGGATCCCCAAGCAAATACCCTGTACTGATTTATCAGATGGATGAAGGAAAAGGGGACGTTGCAAGCTGCAATATAAATACTTCAGCAAAACCACCCTGAAATAACTATCCATGAAACAAGAAGAATGGGGAAAAAACAACAGAAGATGGCAACCAGTGATCAGTATGTTTATACATATATATATATATATATATATATATATATATAATATATATATATATATATATAGTGGCAAAACGGTACAAGAACACCTGGATTGAAAAGGCCAAGAAAGCAAGACAAATGCAGGAGGACACCACATGAACAGATGCTAAAGATCCAGATGTCTTCTATTGCACACACCGCAGGAAACCTTGCCGTGTTAACAGAGCACACATCAACCATGACAGGCACTGGTTAAATATGAGCTGGAAACCAGCAGGCCAGTGACAATGCTGTTTCCGCTGTAAAGACCGTCAGCTACGACGAAAGAACCATATATAATGATATTGATAATAATGATAATGATGATGACACATCATCATCATCATCATCATCATCATCATCATCATCATCATCATCATCATCATCATCATTATATTATTATTATCATTATTATTATTATTATTATTATTATTATTATTATTATTATTATTATTGTTATTATTATTATTGTTATTATTATTATTGTTGTTGTTGTTATTATTATTATTATTATCATTATTATTATTGCTGTTGTTGTTGTTGTTGTTGTTATTATCATCATCATTATCATCATCATCGTTGTTGTTATTATTATTATTTTTATCATCATCATCATCATCATCACCATTATCACCATCATCATCTGTGTTATTATTTTTTCATATTGGTGATGATGATGATTGTGATTACGATTTTTATTTCTATTGTTATTGAAAAATCATGATTATTGCTGTAAAGTTTAATATATTTATTGTCGTTAGTTTGTTGTTCTTTGTATTATCGTCATTATTATTACCATCATTACTCTTAGGCGTATCGTTATCATTATTGTATTCTTTCCAGATCACCTATAAGCCTATCTGTCTGTCTATCTATTCATCTGCCTATGTATCTAAATATCTGTCTATCCATCAACGACTTTTTTTTCTAATTGATTGATTGATTTGGTTCAGTTTTTACATCGACACACACCTTAAGTGATATGGCTGACAGGGATAACCATCCCAGGGAAGCCGGGAAAGAGGGACTTATTTAATCCTATACTGACACCACCAGAACAACAATGATGCTAAGATGGGGCAGTGAGAAGGCCAGTTTTAATACAGCGCACCCCGAGATTCGAACCAACAACCATTAGCATGTGAATCCGACACTCAAACCAACTGAACCACTGGGCCCGGATTTTTTTCCACAAATCTGTCGCAACAGGCTTTGTAACTCGCAAGACGACGGTCAGAACCATTTTGTCTTCTTTGTCGGAGGACGCCAAACCGAACTGTTTGACGAGAGGCAGGCTCCAGCTAACAGCAGGGCAGTTGAGCAGACGATCGGAGCTAACAGTAAACAGCGTGCCGTGCTGGTGGGCGGTAATAGGGGGACATACGGTCAAGTACCCAACTTTGTGGTCGAGGGAAAGTGATGGTGACAAAACTGCCAAGAAAGTTCAACGAAAAGATTTAAGTGATCTTGTGGCCAATGATGGACTTCTCTTCCTGATCTTGATCTGCCACTTTGATGAAAACTGGATGTTTGTACCAGGAATTGTGGTGTGGGTAAGTACTGTTTTCGACATTATAATTCATAATTCATATAAGACTATACAGGGGGGGTGCAAAAGTAGGTATACAGTTATGAAAAAAGAAAACATGTCCAATACTCATTGCATTTATTTTACAAACAAATGAATATTGCATATACATGTAGTAACAAGCACAGCCTTAATCCCTCAGATACTCAAACTGCTTGCCGTTGGTGTTCACACACTCCTCTAATCAAGAGCGGAATTAAGCATCATAATAATGATGTGATACTTACTGTATACCTACTTTTGCACTCCCCTATATTTAATCCAGTTGTCGACTATGTAGGGCCTTGCTGAGAAAACAACAATTCGTTGAATGCAATCCGAGTGCTGTAGTGCCTAGATGTACAGCTGCCTGTCTTTTTTGTTTTCTGGCCATCACAAACACAACATCATTTCTACGATAGGATTTGCTTAGTGTACTTAAATGACTCAATATCGATGGAAAAGTTCTACGAATGATCAGAACTATGTATTGGGAACAAACAGCTGCAATGAGAATAGAAAACGATATAAGCTCTTTCCAAAATCTCAAAAGAGGTGTCAGACAAGTTGTATTTGTCACCAGATATGTTTTCACATTACAACGAAAATATCATGAGAAACCTAGAAGACCCTGGATTAAAGGTTGGAGGAAAAATGATAAACAACATTCGATACCAGATGTCACCGAGCTAATTGCAGAAAATGAAAGGGACCTACAAAACCTTGTGAATATACTAGAATTAGTAAGCAAAGGTAAAGGGTTTGAACTAAACGGCAAGAAGACTGAAGTCATGGTGATCGGTAAAAAACATGAAATCCCCTCATGCAAAATAACAGCAACGCAAACCTTTAGACAAGTTGATAAGTTTAAATATCTGGGAACGATCATTTCACAGACGGCAGATGCACATCAGAAATAGCCAGCAGAATCAGCCAAGCCAAAACACATTCAAGAAGATGAAAAGCATTCTCACCAACAAATGCCCTGTCAATTAACATCAGGAAGAGAGTTCTTGAATGCTGCATAGAACCGATAATGTTATACGGTTGTGAGGCAGGGACAGTCAACAAGCAAAGCCAGAACAAGATTGAGGCAGCTGAGATGTGGTTTCTAAGAAGAATGTTGAGAGTTCCATGGATAGCAAAGAAAAGAAATGAGACAGTCTTGATGGAGGCAGACACAAAGAAGATTATTCAAAGGAAGGTTAGGAAAAGACAGGCAAACATTTATAGCCATTTTATGAGACCCAGGGAGAAAATATTGGATGGACTTGCAGAGTGGCTGAAGACAGAGAGGGTGGAAGATGTGCTTGCGGCAACAAGGGGTAGAAACACATGGAAGGCCATGATCGCCAACGCCATGTGGCATGGCACTTGATGATGATGATGACGCAAATGGATCAAAACATAGATCAACAATCAGGTCCATTAGATGTAATATTGCAATGTTAGCAGACCCAGAATTTGATTTGTAATTTAGCGTACTGATCAGTTATTTATTACATTGATTCTGATAATGTGGTAGATATTTCAGATGGTTTTATCTGTGAGAAGAATCCCGGCTACCGTTTTACAGAATCAATGTTTTAATTCATATCTCATGACATAAGTCACTGCACGACAAAAATGGCCAGTGGGACTTGTACTAGTTTACATGTTGCGCTGTCTTGATTTACTGTGTTTACCTGTAGACACGTAGATGTATCATAATAATGTGTAGTATAGGTATACATACGTACATATATACTCACACATATGCAATATGGACAATATGCACAAATAAAAATATATCAATCAAAGAACCTAACTCTTGAGAGTCACTAGGAATTATCTTCCCATGTTGTAGAACTTCTCAAATCTAACACAGTTTGTGTTACCCATTCAGCTAGCATAGAAGCTGATACAAAGCACAAAAACCTTAAGCTAAGAACACTCTTTCTGACAGTTTCGGGCTAGTTTTGGAATTTGGGAAGTTCACGTATAGTTTGCTGGTTTACAGGGCATATTAATCGGCAGCTGAAGGCTTTTTTCAGTAGCAGCTTAATACAAACATGGACACCTGTGTAACCCACAAGATAGGCAGAACATCAAGACGGTACTAACATGTAGTTTATGTTCAGGAGACCACTATTATGTTGGACTTTTCCTCGTTACAAGGCATCTTTGGTCCGGGCCAGATCTGAGAAAGTGAAACAGGGGTTACACAGGAGTCCAGGGGCAGACCCCATGGTGGAGATCAGAAGGCAACACCCCCAGAAGCTCAAGCATTTTTTACATTCAAAAGAGACCTAATGTTGAGTCTGTTCCTGTCATTGTGGGAATACTAATGAATGTAACAGTTGCAGCAGCAAAATGCCAAAAATGTCTCAGGCAAAATAGAATTACACACCAGAATTCCGAAGCATACATGACCAAGCCCCATCAGAAAGTGTCAATGTACTGCCAACAACATAATGACATAATTATGATCGTCACAAATAGGCACCATTCCTTTCATAGTACTAGGACAAATGTAAGAGAGAGAAAGAGAGAGTACATAGGCTGCATTTCGTTCGCATCCTCTCTCTCTCTCTCTCTCTCTCTTTCTTTCTTTCTGTCTGTCTGTCTGTCTGTCTGTCTGTCTCTCTCTTTCTCTTTATTTTTTTCTTTTTGGAAGGAGGGGGTTCTGAAACCCAGGTTACCCCCTCCATCACTGGGTCTTGTCCTGTATGGTGTTTGTTCATATGTCAGTTATTCTCAGCATGGAAACGCTGCTTTTGGAGAGAAAAAAATCAGCAACAGACAAGCTCTCAAAATCAACTATATCTTAGCATCTACACATGAATAATAACATTTTCCTGCTGGCCTAAGATTCTTACAAGTATGGTAGGCTTGTATGCTTACAAATACTATTACAAGATTTTTGTTTTAGAACTTTAGAGGCTATTATTACATTCCATAACGTCAGATCTGCAAACGAAATGAGAAAAAAGGTAAATAAATAACAGCTATTCAGAATGACTTCAAAATTGGAATATGCTTTTGAAGTCGTTCAAGTTTCCAATCAGTACATAATAACACAGTTGTTTCCGGGAAAATATTCTGAAGTCGAGAAAATGAACACACATGCTTAGAAACATAGATATTTCTGTCTGTGTTGTTTCTTTCTGTATAGCTTAAAGCAGGTGTGTTTTGTCTGTGTCAGATTGCTTTTGCTTTGATTATAACGTCATCAAAACTCCATTACATATCTGCGCTCTCTTGGGCTTCCATCATGCCAGGCCTATGACTTTATGACTTTATTCAATCTCCAGGCCTATGACTTTATGACTTTATTCAGTCTCCAGGCCTGTGACTGTGTGACTTTATTCAATCTCCAGGCCCGTGACTTTATGATTGTATTCCATCTCCAGGCCTGTGACTTTATGACTTTATTCAATCTCCAGGCCCGTGACTTTATGACTGTATTCCATCTCCAGGCCTGTGACTTTATGACTGTATTCCATCTCCAGGCCTATGACTTTATGACTTTATTCAATCTCCAGGCCTCTGACTTTATGACTATTCAATCTCCAGGCCTATGACTTTATGACTTTATTCAGTCTCCAGGCCTATGACTTTATGACTATTCAATCTCCAGGTCTATGACTTTGTGACTTTATTCAATTTCCAGGCCTGTGACTTTATGACTTTATTCAATTTCCAGGCCTGTGACTTTATGATTTTATTCAGTCTCCAGGCCTGTGACTTTATGACTTTATTCAATCTCCAGGCCTGTGACTTTATGACTTTATTCAATCTCGAGACCTGTGACATCATGACTTTATTCAATCTCCAGACCTATGACTTTATGACTATGCAGTCTCCAGGCCTGTAATTTTATGACTATTCAGCCTCCAGACCTATGATTTTATGGCTATTCAGTCTCCAGACCTATGACGTCAAGACTTTATTCAATCTCCAGGCCTGTGATTTTATGGCTATTCAGTCTCCAGACCTGTGATTTTATGACTTTATTCAATCACCAGGTCGATGACTTTATGACTTTATTCAATCTCCAGGCCTCTGACTTTATGACTTTATTCAATCTCCAGGCCTATGACTTTATGACTTTATTCAATCTCCAGGCCTATGACTTTATGACTTTATTCAATCTCCAGGCCAATGACGTTATGACTTTATTCAGTCTCCAGGCCTATGACTTTATGACTTTATTCAATCTCCAGGCCAATGACTTTATGACTTTATTCAATCTCTAGGCCTGTGACTTTATGACTTTATTCAATCTCCAGGCCTATGACTTTATTTGATCTCCAGGCCTATGACTTTATGACTTTATTCAGTCTCCAGGCCTATTACTTTATGACTTTATTCAATCTCCAGACCTCTAACGTTATGACTTTAGTCAATCTCCAGGCCTATGACTTTATGACTTTATTCAGTCTCCATACCTGTGACTTTATTCAGTCCCCAGGCCTATGACTTTATGACTTTATTCAATATCCAGACCTATGACTTTATTAAATCTCCAGGCCTATGACTTTATTCAATTTCCAGGCATGTGACTTTATGACTTTATTCAATCTCTGTGAGTGATACTGTTATATATTGACTGGAGCGAGACATGTGTCTATTTCTGTAGCCTATTTGTATGTTTCAACTTCTGTAGCCAATTGGTATGTGTCTACTTCTGTAGCCTACCTGTTTGTGTCTACTTCTGTAGCCTACCTGTTTGTGTCTACTTCAGTAGCCTACATGTTTGTGTCTACTTCTGTAGCCTACCTGTTTGTGTCTACTTCAGTAGCCTACATGTATGTGTCTACTTCTGTAGCCTACATGTATGTGTCTGCTTCTGTAGCCTACATGTATGTTTCCACTTCTGTAGCCTACATGTATGTGTCTACTTCTGTAGCCTACATGTATGTGTCTACTTCTGTAGCCTACATGCATGTGTCTGCTTCTGTAGCCTACATGTATGTGTCTACTTCTGTAGCCTACGTGTATGTGACTACTTCTGTAGCCTACCTGTATGTGTCTATACTTCTGTAGCCTACATGTATATATCTACTTCTGTAGCCTACCTGTATGTGTCTACTTCTGTAGCCTACATGTATGTGTCTACTTCTGTAGCCTACATGTGTGTGTCTACTTCTGTAGTCTACATGTATGTGTCTGCTTCTGTAGCCTACGTGTATGTGTCTACTTCTGTAGCCTACCTGTATGTGTCTACTTGTGTAGCCTACCTATATGTGTCTACTTGTGTAGCCTACCTGTATGTGTCTACTTGTGTAGCCTCTCTGTATGTGTCTACTTCTGTAGCCTACATGTATGTGTCTACTTCTGTAGCCTGCCTGTATGTGTCTACTTCTGTAGCCTGCCTGTATGTGTCTACTTCTGTAGCCTACATGTATGTGTCTACTTCTGTAGTCTACCTGTATGTGTCTACTTCTGTAGCCTACATGTATGTGTCTACTTCTGTAGCCTACCTGTATGTGTCTACTTCTGTAGCCTACATGTATGTGTCTGCTTCTGTAGCCTACATGTATGTGTCTGCTTCTGTAGCCTACATGTATGTGTCTGCTTCTGTAGCCTACATGTATGTGTCTACTTCTGTAGCCTACATGTATGTGTCTACTTCTGTAGCCTACATGTATGCGTCTGCTTCTGTAACCTATCTGTATGTGTCTACTTCTATAGCCTACATGTATGTGTCTACTTCTGTAGCCTACATGTATGCGTCTGCTTCTGTAGCCTATGTGTATGCGTCTATTTCTGTAGCCTACCTGTATGTGTCTATACTTCTGCAGCCTACATGTATGTGTCACTTCTTAGTCTAGCTGTATGTTGTGTGTGTGTGTGGTGTGTGTGTGTGTGTGTGTGTGTGTGTGTGTGTGTGTGTGTGTATGTGTGTGTGTGTGTGTGTGTGTGTGTGTGTTTTGTAGCCTACCTGTATGTGTCTACTTCAGTAGCCTATGTGTATGTGTCTACTTCTTAGCCTACGTGTATGTGTCTGTACTTCTGTAGCCTATCTGTATGTGTCTATACTTCTGTAGCCTACCTGTATGTGTCTATACTTCTGTAGCCTACCTGTATGTGTCTACTTGTGTAGCCTATCTGTATGTACTGAAGAGAAAAATGTTAGCAAGAATTTTCAGCACTTCATTCATGGGTGGATCTTTTTTTCTGAATGTTGTTGAAAAGTGTAAAAATTTGAGGACTGGCGAAACCATAAGTCACAGGTAGATAGGTTCGACACCAAAGTCAAAATCACATGGTACAACAAATAGCTGAAAATAGCTTTTTTTTCCATGGAAGGTTTGCAAGCTACAGTGTCTCAGGAATTTCTGACAATTCAACATCTGTTGTCACACCCATGACTGTCTACTATTAACCTTCATGTAGATTAGTCTGATTTCATCTGAAGCTTTCTTGAGGTCACAATGACTGTGATCAGTACAAACCCTGGATTTTTCTGTCGCAATTATCGTATGAAAATGTAAATGGTTTGGTTCATTATCTCGTATTACTGTAGCTGTTCTTGTTCTTAGTTGTTGGTTTTGTTGTTTGTTTATTTGTTTGTTTGTTTGTTTGTGTTCCTTTTCGTCTAAAGCAATCCATGTGGTTCAACTGAGGATTACTAGCCTGGATGTGATCGTCAATACATTATTATGTGTAAAGTGAAACAGAGCTAAACTAAGAACGAAAATCATTGCCAACCAACAAACACTCACTACCTGGTCATCATGATTGTCAGTACATTATTACGTGTAAAGTGGAACACAAAGTTAAACTAAGAACGAAAACCATTGCTAACCAACAAACACCCACTACCTCGTCATCATGATTGTCAATACATTATTACGTGTAAAGTGAAACACAGAGCTAAACTAAGAACGAAAACCGCTGCCAATCAACAGACACCCACAACCTAGTTATCATCAATCATTCATTGTCACACGCTGATGCAGGCACCAAACCAAATGTGATAATGACAGACAAATTTACAGGTGTATGAAAAGTGGATGAGGTCCATGGAAGAGTTGAAGGCAGCGCTATGAGTGGATGAGTTTGTGCAGTTGGTGCACGTATGTATGTATGTGTATGTGTGTGTGGGGTGTGTGTGTGCGTGTGTGTGTGTGTGCGTGTATGCGTGCGTGCGTGTGTGTGTGTGTGTGTGCGCGTATGTGTGTGTATGTGCAGGCGTGGGTGTATTAGTGTGGAGAGAGAGGGGGATGGAGAGAGGGAGAGAGAGAGAGAGAGAGAGGGAAGAGAGAATAAATGTGTTTTCCTTTCAAACAGTAAAGTGGTTAACACAATATCGTGTGGCTTGGTGCATGGCATGTCAGGAGTTCTTAAATCAACTTTGCATACACAGAGAGAATGGGGGAGGTGTGAGAGAGAGAGAGAGAGAGGAGAGACAGACAGACAGAGAATGACAATGACAGTGACAATGACACGATACTTTATATTCCAACTGTACAAATTATTAATTTAAAAAATCATTTTTCAAACTTGCTGTCTCTGATCTACATATCTCTCTAGAACTAAGAGTTCTGAAGAAAAGAAACACATCAACAAATCAGTAACATGACACATAGGAAAACCAAAGAGTAACAGCATATGAGATAATGATAATGAATATAATGCTGCTTGTTTTCCAACAGTAGAAGTTATTGACTAAAGCAGTTGTTGTTTCATGTTTCCATCAGCCAGTCACTGACATGACTGACTTTAAAAAAACGTGTGTATTTCATATTCTATAAACATGTCGTCAAACAGGAAGGGAGTTTATGCACTGGCAAGTCTGCACACGTGTTAACCTGGGAGATGTAAACAATCTACAACCTGTAACAACCACAGGTGTTCATCTGGGAGACGTAAAACAATCTCCAACCTGTAACAACCACACGTGTTGATCTGGGAGATGTAAAACAATCTCCACCCTGTAACAACCACACGTGTTGACCTGGGAGATGTAAAACAATCTCCACCCTGTAACAACCACAGGTGTTGACCTGGGAGATGTAAAACAATCTCCACCTTGTAACAACCACCGGTTTTGACCTGGGAGATGTAAAACAATCTCCAACCTGTAACAACCACACGTGTTGATCTGGGAGGTGTAAAACAATCTC